>JABFTP020000168.1:0-205240 GCA_013387265.2 Cryptolaemus montrouzieri
TATGAAACGCTTTAGGTTATGCATTTTTACTTAGTATGTTTTCAACATACTTCAAATTTTTTCTCTATATCTTGGATGAGAAAGCTTCATTGTTCTGTCAACTAGACCATTTATTATGCTCTTTTTATATCTGTTTGGTACTGAAGAATTATAATTCAGATATCGTCCCGTGGATTTTGGTCTTTTGTACCAACATTTGAGAATGCTCTTTTGCTAATGAATAATAAAAACAAGTAGTGTGTTTTAAGAATTTTACTTAATAATTGCGATTCTTAACGCGTTTCACTACACCGTAGCTTCTTCAGACGAATGAATATACAGAAAATTATAAATGAGAATATAATTATAAATGTTCTTGAGTTTTTGAAAGCTTATTGGGTTGCTTCTTCTTAAGTCATTATTTATGACAGGTATATCCAATAAAATCAAGGAATGGATTGCTCCCCGAAAAGATTCAATAGAGGTGAAGGGCTCAAATCGACTTGTTCATTGATGAGTCTACCTGAGTGTTTGTATTTATTCTCATCAATGAACAAGTCGATTTAATTATCATTTAGAATTTTTATTATATTCATTCTCTGAAGATTTCGGTGTCAGAATTCGCGTTACGAATCTTAATTATTAAGAAAATTAAAACACAGTACTTGTTTTTTATTATTGATAATGGAATTTTACCAAGTAAAAGCCTCCCAAATTCAAATCTAATTTTGCTAATGTTTTGTTTGCATATCTAGGAAGTTTATTATTCTCTCTTTACCAATCTCGTTTATGAACTGAATTTTATTGTGGTAAGAGTTGAATACTTTATCATTTGGGATGCATGTAATGTAATCTGCCTTAAAACGTTTGAAAAAAGTTAAATTGCATTTTGATTTTTGATAATATCTCGCATTATAGGTTCTCGTGAACCGAACTTGCTATAGTGGCTGATCCATTGTTGTTCCGTGAATTTGGGAAAATACTTGTTTCTTGAAAATAAAATCCCACCGAAAACATTCTATAAAAAGCTAGCCAAGTCTCGATAGAGCTGCTTATTTCTAAAAGTAATGATAAAAATTTGTGTCTAGTATAAGGTTCCTTACTGAAATTTCTTTATTATTATAGTAAATGTTGTGTGACTTGGCTGTTGAACATTCTTAATTCGTTAGTGGGTAGGTACAAGTCAATTTTCTTTACACGTAATACTGTAAGTACCTATGTTTGTTGAGCGAGCTAATAGCCCATGCTGGTATTGGTAATTGGACGCAAGTGTCTTATTTTAGGCTGTTGTTGATTGTGCAACACATGCATTCAGCATTAACAATGCTGATTTCTGCTCTTTCTTTTCTGGAACGTTCAATCGGCCAACGATCTAACATAAAATAGATGTACAGACGAACTTCTATCAATGATTTGAAGTCCGTCTGTACTGAAAATATTTTTCATACTGTTTGTTTCAGGCTCGCCTATGCATTATATACAACTCTTATTGAAATACGCAGTATTTTATTGTTTTTATATATTTATTTAATATCGTACATACAAATATTATAAATGTACATACAAAGAAACAAACTGGTAAACCCCATTCAGCATAGTATGAACTAAATAAAAATATATAGAGAAATATAACACTTAAAAATAGCTCCTGTATTAAACTTAAATAAAATGACAAACACCATAGTACAAACAATAAGCTGAAACCGGAAAATCACTAAAAGAAAGGACGATCGGAATTATACAAAATGGAATTAAATCGACTTCTCGAACTAAGAGAAGGCCGAGGAGAAAAAGTCCAATTGAAGCATTAGAAAGCCTAACAACCCTATAAATAGTGTGATTGTTTGCATAAGTAGATCTCTGCAAACTGACATTGAATAGTGCGCTATTCAGGTATAGCACCTTATTAATTTGTAGAAAAGTAGCCACAAGAAGCAAAAACTGACAAACGGATACTCTAAACGCACTTCAAACTTTCACCCCAATGTGATAATCGAATTCAACATAATTTTCAGACCTATAAAACGTTATCACAGTGTACTTATCGATGTTTAATTGTAAACAATGTGTATCAGCCCAGCAACCAAATCTGTTAATCTGTGAGTATAAAAGATGACATCTGAATTATTACGTACAATAGAATACATCTTCAAATCGTCGGCAAACATTAGAAATTTAGTAGATAAGAAATCCTTAATATCATTACCAAAATAATTAAATAGGAGTGGACCAAGGTGCGATCCCTGTGGAACTCCTGACGTCACTAAAATTTCACGTGAGTAAAAGTTTCTGTACTTTCTGTGTTCTGCCGCAAAGAAAACCTCTTAACTTTCTGTGTTCTGCCGCAAATATCCCGACTCAAATCTCTGAGCCAGTGGAGAACAATGGACCAGACACACCCAAAGCTTCAAGTTTAGCTAAAAACCGCTCTTGAAGAGAGGGATAACAAGACTTCTTTTCCGAAGTATAGGAACTCCTCATTGCTCAAGGAAATATTGAACAATTGACTAATAGGGTTTGATGGAACGAAAGCGCATCTCTTCAGAACAATACTTGGTCAACCATCGCATCCCGCTGAAAAACTAGATTTCAAGCTATCTATTACCTCCAGGATCTCTCTCGGAGAAAACTGACAGCCACTCACACTCAAATGAGTATCAGACTCAAATTTACCGGGAACAATTATTTCTTTACTGAAAACCTGTGAAAAATAATCAGCAAACATATCCACTATCACATTGCCATCTGTACTAGACGTATTCTTGTATTCCATACAATTAGAAATCTCAGATGAATTCTTCTTACAGTTTATAAAGTCCCAGAATGACTGACAGAGTATATGTTCCGTTCTATATTACTCAAGTAATCAATATATAAATTATCACATAATATCTTACAATTAGAACGCAACTCGCTAAACCTCGCATAGTCAACTTCTATATTGGCAATGGGCTCTCTTTTTTGACTGATAGCTTTATAAGTTCGTAACTGAACCACGAAGGATACTTTTTGTTCTTCAGAATTTTCTTTGGAATAAAATGACTGAAACCGGCATAAATATTATTAGAGAAAGGGAAACATCAATATTATCTGGGTCAAACATCCAATTCCATACTGACCAAAAAAAAATCAAACCAAAATAATCACTTCTTCGATAATCGAAGCACTCGTCAGAGAATATTAAAGAAGGTTCTGATTTCTTCATTGACAAGCACAACTCCATAGTTGTATGGTAAATACTATTCCCATACAAAGGATCAGCAGCAGGATATACCTGTATCGACTCTTCATGAGCAGAAACTAAGTCTAAGTACACGCTACGAGAGTTAGCGACCTTACAAACTCGAGATACATTTGCAAAACTAGCGCTATCATTAAAAGTAGATGCTGAACCCCTCCCCCATCGCATGGGACGAACTCATCTACAGTCCACTTGGCTTGGAGAACATTGTAGTCACCGCATATACACATTTCCAAATTTGGATACAGCAAAGATATTTCTTCAATAGCGTTCCCATGGGAAGAGTAAATAATCTCATCCGAGAGCGGTGGAATATAAACACCTCCCACTATATTATTGCAACCATGTATAGACAACATAAGGAATAATTGTTCTACATTGTCAAAGGAATGATCAATCACTTTAGCTCCAATAGATGAGCGAACCAGTATGGCAACACCGCCGCCGTACGATTTAGCACTATTTTCACCATTTCTATCTAGTCTAAAACATTGAATGCAGAAGAGCAGATCTCAGAATCAAAATAACTAAAATTCAACCAGGTTTCCGTTAATATTACGACATTATAAGAACACTTATCAAGCCTACACTCAATTTTCAAGTGGCAATCGTCAGTAGGTAGTTTTCTGGGGACAGATTGGTGCAATGGTGTCATGGATCACCTGGTTTTGTAACCTTGTGTACCTTTCGTTGTGATTTCACTTCTTTCTGTAGAAACGTCGGCATATTGTTTTATTTTATTAGATTTTCTTATTTCACAATTTTCTTTTCTTTTAGGAGTAGTTTTCTTGTTATTATAAATATTTCGTTTCTTTTTTCCGATTCTGATTATTGTACATTAGCAACTGTTTATCGTATTGTCCATTCGCTATTTTTCTTGTGAGCTTGTAAGTATATGTATAAAAGACAGTCTAGTGTTATCCAGAGTTTTCCTTTAAGTTTATTTAGATGCGTATTTAAATCAGGAGGAGTGGCATTCGCCCAGCAGTGGCTGTGGGACGATGTAGGCTAAATTAAATTAGAAGATATGTCCCACTACACTTGATTTTTGCAATGACAGTCAATTTTTTTCAGCTCAGACCAGCCAAGGGTTCTCCATCAGATACTTTAGACCTTCGAATTTTGACATCAAATGAATATTTCTTGTAGAGGCGGTATGTCGATCTCTAATAGTACGGTTGGGCTCTTGTGTTTTCTAACCAGGGTCACCAGGTACTCCAGATCTTCGATTATCCTAGTTTTTATAGTTTCCCTTATGTTGCCATTGAAATCTTACTTTGTACCAAATTTCAGTTCTCTGAGTTGGGAAGTACTAGTTCTATTCTGATTATCATGAGTGAGTGAGTGTCATAAATGCAAAATTTTGCTTTCTCTTAACCTTGGAACTAAATGACCTACAGACTCGAAATTTTATATTCTAAGTATGTAATAATGGCTCACTGGATGACGAAAATTTCTGCATTCTGGTCTTATCCAGAGATTCTCATCAAATAGGGGCCTGAAAATGCGTCGAAATAGTTCCGGTAAAGAATGGTACGACAGTGCTTGCTTCGCGCTTCACTTTGGAGGGCGCTATCGCGCCCCCTGATGAGTTGATTGCATGATTTGTTGCTTCAATGAATTGACTTGACGGTAAACTGAGATATTGTTCCCAAAATTTGATGTATAATTTTTGAAGCATGATAAGTGGGAATATTTTGTAAATAGAGACAAATAAATTTTCTTGGAATAGGTAGAGTGAAAACTCCAAGAGTCCTTGATATGGTTATCGGTTCTACATAGGACGTTATTGATAGTGTTATATAGATATTTTGCCAAGTTATAGGTTAGGTTAGTTTCAGTGTATGGATATTATTCACAATAGTAATCAATGGAACTCCTCTCTTGTGTAATTTGGGTAGACCATATATAAATGAGGCTCTTCCATTATGATATATCAGCTTATTTTTGGTTTCCTTGTCGATATACTTTTTATTTAACCAACTGTTGATCATTTTAATACTTTGTTGCTGTATTTGGTTCATTAGATCTCTTTCCCTTTTAAGTATGTAAATGTTTGCTTCAGTAACTCGTTCATTTTGTATTCATAGCCTCTTCCATTCATTATTACTATTTAATTTGTCAGAATGTATATATCATATGTATGCTCTGCTAGATAAATTCTCTCGTCCTCTTATTTCCAAATATTTATTTATCTTCAAAAATAATTCATTTCAATCAAAGAATTACCACGATCGAATGGGGCATGTATCACAAAACGAATGAAATAAACAATGAAATCGAGTAAATGAGATAAAAACACAAGGTTTAACTTTAATCTACACTTTATTTGAAAAAATTCGACGACGTTTCGCTGACACAGCAGCTTTATCAAGAATGAAAAATAGAATGAAGAGTATGGTATTATAAACAAATCGTAGAACAAGTTGGATGAATAACAGGAAAATCCACACCGAGCCATCGTACAGTTAGTATGAAAGGTAATAAAAACTAATTAAACAAGTTAAGTAGGGTGAGTAATTCAAATCTACCTGTTCATTCAAAAGCTTTTCCGAATGTTTGTATCGATTTATTTCTAATGCTTCTAGGAGATCTAATTTTTAACTTTTGATTTTATATGTAATATGTCAAAGTTTTATTGAATGAATGGTTTTCTTTTATTAGGTGGTTTGAATAATTTGAATCAGATTTATTTTTATCGAAGCTACGTTTATGTTCAGATGTTCTTATTCCAAAACTCCTATAGGTCTACCGATATAAATTTTATCACAAGAACCGCAATTGAGTTTATAGATTCCTGATTTACTTGATTTTTCAACACGAGATTTATTATTTTAATATGTTTACCTAAGTTATTAGAAGTTTTGAAAGCTATATTAAGATTTTGTTTGACGAGAAAGGATTTAATATTTGTACTTGCAGAACCGCAGAATGTTAAACTGTTGAATATTTTATAGTATTTATGAATAGGATATACTTCATTGTTGCTTTCTGATAGAGTTTTTACGAATGATTAGATCTATCATATTTGTTGCAGCTTTAAACAGCATGGTACATCGGTTACTCAATTTACCTTTATCAGTAGAAGATTATAATAAAGAGTTAAACACCATCAAACAGATAGCCATTAATAATTCATATAATCCGGATATGATAGATCTAATCTTTCGTAAAAACTCTATCAGAAAGCAATAAATGAAGTATATCCTATTCATAAAGACTATAAAATATTCAACAGTTTAACATTCTGCGGTTCTGCAAGTACAAATATTAAATCCTTTCTCGTCAAACAAAATCTTGATATAGCTTTCAAAACTTCTAATAACTTAGGTAAACATATTAAAATAATAAATCTCGTGTTGAAAATCAAGTAAATCAGGAATCTATAAACTCAATTGCGGTTCTTGTGATAAAATTCATATCGGTAGGACCTATAGGAGTTTTGGCATAAGAACATCTGAACATAAACATAGCTTCGATAAAAATAAATCTGATTCAAATTATTCAAACCACCTAATAAAAGAAAACCATTCATTCAATAAAACTTTGACATATTACATAAAATCAAAAAGTTCAAAATTAGATCTCCTAGAAGCATTAGAAATAAATAGATACAAACATTCGGACAAGCTTTTGAATGAGCAGGTAGATTTGAATTATTCACCCTACTTAACTTGTTTAATTAGTTTTATTACCTTTCATACTAACTGTACAATGGCTCGGTGTGGATTTTCCTGTTATTCATCCAATTTGTTCTACGATTTGTTTAATAATACTCTTCATACTCTTCATTCTTGATAAAGCTGCTGTGTCAGCGAAACGTTGTCGAATTTTTTTCAAATAAAGTGTAGATTAAAGTTAAACCTTGTGTTTTTATCTCATTTATATCATGGATCTACCTACATCAAGTAACGGCCTCCACAATTCAAATGAAATCGAGGACAGTAGATTCTCTGAGTCAATCTATTAACTACGCCCCTGCTTTAATGCATTTCGTCTTCTACATGATAGGCAATATGCGGTGCATGTGTGGTTGGAAACTTTATCTTTTCAAGGTATTTCAATACTGCTCGAGTTCTGGTTTGGTTTCGTTGAAGATCTGGTAAAACTCAAACTTAAAATAACTATCGTAAGTGCATTTCTCACTATGTTTGTCTTTGATTCCCTGTGGAACCGGCAGGCTTAGAATATGTCTTTTTGTGGCTACGTTCCGAGTTTGAAGAACTATTGGTTTTTATGGAAGTGACGAAAAGTTCTGGAACTGCATATCCTCAATGCAAAGGTGAATTGTTAAGAATACATTAAGCAATTTCTTTGAGAGTCTCTGCGATATTTTCGTCTTTTCAGGCCAGAGTTTGTAGTATGGTTATCTTGTAGTCTGGAAAATACAAGGATGAAGTAGGCTTTCACTATTACTATCGAATAAAATTACTCATGTAGAATCTCAAAATTATCACAAAGATGCAAAAATATTTACCATCAAACACAAGTGACCGTTAGTTGTGGCAAAGACATTTTGAGCCACACTTAACTACTTATATTATTAACTGTGCCTTCATCAGACAAATACAAAATAAAAACTCAACTGAGGTATAACAATTCATATATTAACAACAACATTGGAGTAAGTGAGTGAAACTGATTTATGAAAATTCACAACATTCACAATTATCTAAATCACACATCCAGAAATTAATTGTGTTGTATTGTCATAATCTACTCCATTCGATAATATATTCGAAAAATTATACCTATTGATTCCGATGGATTCCCAACCATTAATATCAAGTTTTTTTATTAGATGTATGTAAGATTTTATAATTTTGGTTGAAATTGTGTTTTTTCCAACTGAGTTCGCGTGGAATTATTTTTCCATTGAAGAAAGTACGATAATGTTCATTGCCTTCAATATTGAAATTCCTGGATTCAGGAACCGCAATTGTTTATAGATTCCGATTACTTGATTTTCAACACGATTTATTATTTTAATATACTTACCTAGTTATTAAGTTTTAAATCTATATTAGATTTTGTACAAAGGATTTAATATTTGTACTTGCAGAACCGCATGCAAACTGTTGAAATTTAGTCTTTATGAATCGGATATACTTCATTTATTGCTTTCTGAAAGAGTTTTTTCATGATTAGATCATATATTTGTTGCAGCTTTAAACAGCATGAAGACATCGGTTACTCATTTATTCATCATAGAAGATTATAATAAAGGTTAAACACCATCAAACAGATAGCCATTAATAATTCATATAATCCGGATATGATAGATCTAATCATTCGTAAGCAAACTCACGAAAAGCAATATAATAATAAATCTCGTGTTGAAAAATCAAGTAAATCAGGAATCTATTAACTCAATTGCGGTTCTTGTGATAAAATTTATATCGGTAGGACCTATAGGAGTTTTGGCATAAGAACATCTGAACATAAACGTAGCTTCGATAAAAATAAATCTGATTCAAATTATTCAAACCACCTAATAAAAGAAAACCATTCATTCAATAAAAACTTTGACATATTACATATAAAATCAAAAGTTCAAAATTAGATCTCCTAGAAGCATTAGAAATAAATCGATACAAACATTCGGACAAGCTTTTGAATGAACAGGTAGATTTGAATTACTCACCCTACTTAACTTGTTTAATTAGTTTTTATTACCTTTCATACTAACTGTACAATGGCTCGGTGTGGATTTTCCTGTTATTCATCCAACTTGTTCTACGATTTGTTTATAATACCATACTCTTCATTCTAATTTTCATTCTTGATAAAGCTGCTGTTTCAGCGAAACGTCGTCGAATTTTTCAAATAAAGTGTAGATTAAAGTTAAACCTTGTGTTTTTATCTCATTTATATCATGGATCTACATCAAGTAACGGCCTCCACAATTCAAATGAAATCGAGGACAGTGGATTCTCTGAGTCAATCTATTAACTACGCCCCTGCTTTAATGCATTTCGTCTTCTACATGATAGGCAATATGCGGTGCATGTGTGGTTGGAAACTTTATCTTTCAAGGTATTTCAATACTGCTCGAGTTCTGGTTTGGTTTTCGTTGAAGATCTGGTAAAACTCAAACTTAAAATAACTATCGTAAGTGCATTTCTCACTATGTTTGTCTTTGATTCCCTGTGGAACCGGCAGGCTCAGAATATGTCTTTTTGTGGCTACGTTCCGAGTTTGAAGAACTATTGGTTTCTGTGGAAGTGACGAAAAGTTCTGGAACTGCATCTTCTCAATGCAAAGGTGAATTGTTAAGAATACATTAAGCAATTTCTTTGAGAGTCTTTGCGATATTTTCGTCTTTTCAGGCCAGAGTTTGTAGTATGGTTATCTTGTAGCCTGGAAAATACAAGGATGAAGTAGGCTTTCACTATTACTATCGAATAAAATTACTCATGTAGAATCTCAAAATTATCACAAAGATGCAAAAATATTTACCATCAAACACTTGTGGCAAATACATTTTGAGCCACACTTAACTACTTTTATTATTACCTGTGCCTTCATCAGACAAAACAAAATGAAAACTTAACTGAGGTATAACAATTCATATATAAGCAACAACATTGGAGTAAGTGAGTGAAACTGATTTATGAAAATCTCAACATTCACAATTATCCAAATCACACATCCAGAAATTAATTGTGTTCTGTTGTCATAAGCTACTCCATTCGATAATATGTTCGAAAAATTATACCAATTGATTCCGAGGATTCCCAACAATTAATATCGAGTTTTTTTATTAGATGTATGTAAGATTTTATAATTTTGGTTGAAATTGTGTTCTTTTTCCAACTGAGTGGTTCGCGTAGAATTATTTTTTCTATTGAAGAAAGTACGATAATGTTCATTGCCTTTAATGTTGAAATTCCTGAGTTCAACCAATATATATCTTAGTTCAACTACCGAAGCTAAGTTTGTATATTTTTCTATGCGCACTCTCCAGAAATAGGCGCACCTGTTACTCCAAGGGTGTTCAACTTGAACTGCTGGCGACCAGCAGTAAGCCAATTTTCGTTTTTCAAGATCTGAATGTCATCACCTCTGTCGTCTAGAGAATCTATTATTTCGGCAATAATTCTTGAAACCTTTCTAGGAATTTCCAGCGACTCAACAACCTGACGTCCGTGAGAAGAACTAAATCAGTGTGTTCAGCTGACTTCCTATCTTCCAACTGCAACTTAAAGAGCCGCCGTTGCAGGCTACGTTCACGGATGGAATTCGCAATTTTTGTTGCAATGCCCATAATTTCCTCCGTGTTTAATACTTCTGAACACTAAACTTGTTAATGTATAATGCAGTAGAATGAAAAAAATTAAGGGAATTCTTCATGAGCTCGACACAATGCCACAAAACCGTTACTGTTTTCAGTCATTAAATTAGCAACAACATTGGAGTAAAAATGGGTTAAACTTAAATATACAAATTCACAACATTCACAACAATCACAACATTCACAATTATCCAAATCACACATCCTGAAATTAATTGTGTTCTGTTGTCATAAGCTACTCCATTCGATAATATGTTCGAAAAATTATACCTATTGATTCCGAGGGATTCCCAACAATTAATATCGAGTTTTTTATTAGATGTATATAAGATTTTATAATTTTGGTTGAAATTGTGTTCTTTTTCCAACTGAGTGGTTCGCGTAGAATTATTTTTCTATTGAAGAAAGTACGATAATGTTCATTGCCCTTAATATTGAAATTCCTGAGTTCAACCAATATATATCTTAGTTCAACTACCGAAGCTAAGTTTGTATATTTTTTATGCGCACTCTCCAGAAATAGGCGAACCTGTTACTCCAAGGGTGTTCAAACTTGAACTGCTGGCGACCAGCAGTAAGCCAATTTTCGTTTTTCAAGATCTGAATGTCATCACCTCTGTCTTCTAGAGAATCTATTATTTCGGGCAATAATTCTTGAAACCTTTCTAGGAATTTTCAGCGACTTAACAACTTGACGTCCGGGAGAAGAACTAAATCAGTGTGTTCAGCTGACTCCCTATCTTCCAACTGCAACTTAAAGAGCCGCCGTTGCATGCTACGTGCACGGATGGAATTCACAATTTTTGTTGCAATGCCCATAATTTCCTCCGTGTTTAAAACTTATGAACACAAAACTTGTTGATGTTCAATTCAGTGGAATGAAAAAGATGAAGGGAAATCTTCATAAGCTCATAATTAAGTCTAAGTCCTATAGAAAAGGAATTGCAATCAGAACATGTTAATTGGTATACTCCTGATTTTTCGAATTTATCGTTTTTATCTTTTCTGTTGAAAAACAGGCCTGACAATTTGCTAACTGGTTTGAATGCAATATGGACTTTTTGAAAAGTATACCAATTAACATGTTCTGAGTGCAATTCCTTTTATATAGGTCAAACAGGACGATCTTTCAAGGCTAGATACAAAGAACATTTCCGGTCATTCCTACATCAGAAATATGATTCAGCTTTAGCTGCACATTGTCTGAATGAATGCCATCCTTTTCCAGAACTTCAACAGCTAAAAATTCTTCATTCCTGTGATAAATCTTATAAACTCAATTTTTTTGAATCGATGGAAATTTTCAAGGCATCTAAGGTAGAAAGGCTTAAGCTCCTTAACGACCAGGTAGACTAAATTACCTACCAATCACCATTATTCAAGTTACTGTGACCTCTACTAGCATTTTATTGATGGTAATTCCTGTATTGTACATGAGTATTCAGATTTCATTAGCTTGTTGTTGATATTGGACGTACGTCCGAAACCGGTCCAACCAATGTAAAATTTTGTCATTCTTTACATCAATAAATTAGTGATAGTTGAAACATAGTTACTTGTTTTATTTTATTATTTATGATGAATATCAACTATCACGTAGTTCAGGCTTCATCGATCAATTTTTAGTGTAAATACAATTATTCCAATTTTGTAAATCCTCTCTTTGACTAAGTATAACGCCCAAGCTGTGGTAGGTAGGTACAGTAGGATGTATATTAGTGAGAGAAAAATTTCGAAATTAGAGTTAAAAAATATAGCAGTTTCATCAATGAGAACTCTGAATTGAATTCATCATTTCATTGAAGAAAACCATAATTTCAACTAAAATTATGAAATTTCTCAATCATTTAATGGCAAATTTGATTTTACTTTTTGAAATCCTTGTATCAATAGATACACACTTTCTAACATTATTGAATGAACAGACAGATTCTGTTGAAAAATTCTCTTCATTTAATTTGTTACTGGCTAATTGATTCAGATAATACTTCTATTAATTTGCCTAAGGCATTTTAACTCACTTTCAATTCGATTGTGTAGTTCATACATAATAAGTTGTACCTTAAGTTCGCTCTTTATCGTCGTTACTAATATGAAAAACAAGTGTTAATCAAAATTTATTTAATTTATATTATTTACCATCAGTTTCTCATTCATGCACCTCACATATAGTCACCATTCTTTCCTAATTTGATTCAATATTCCTTTCAGAATTCAATTCTCTCTGTACTCCGTGAAGTTCTCTAACCTACTTTTTCAATTTTCCAAACAGATGAAATGTTTTTCTTGAACTTATCTGACCCTAGTTAACCTCTCACAAGCAAATTCAAACCTTTTCTCATTCACTCAAGATAAACTTTACAATCTGAAGAAAACACGAAACTTCTATCCTTTCAAAATAATAGCCTGTCACATGTTGAGTAGCTGGAAATCTACTAAGCTTTCATCTGGATTCAGCGTAGATGTTTTCATCCACGAACGAGAAGGGTTACGACAGAATACAAATATCAGTATTACAAAAGTAATTGCAACTTTTAACGTTCCAGATAATCTCCTACATGACCCTTAAATACGAACCCGAACACTTGCAAAGTCGACAAGACATCTATTCCATTTGTTTAATGGCTGACACCAGGCGACCCGATAAATTTTAATTGCAATTCGTTTCATCATTGTTGTCATTGTCGTTTTCTGCTTTCAGGCCGTCAAAGCGGAAATTAAAAAGGAGTTTATTACAGTTTGTGCCTTTTGTTGACTTGAATTGTGTGCACAAATCATATTGCTTTGATGTTCTGAAATCATCTGCAGAAATTTGTTTCAACAAATACAACTTCTGCACGAATATGACAGACAAGTTCTCGTTTTCGATATCAAAATCCAAACAATTTATATTTCAACAAGCTATGAGACATTACGACATGACGGAAAATTTAGTTACAGCGGAAAGAATTGAACAAAACTTTTATTTCAATTAGAATGCAGCAGAACTCAACTTGCTACATATACAGGATGGGTAGCAAATTATGAGACAATCTCTGTGAGTATAAATTTTGTTCGAAAGTCTAGATCTATTCAGTTTATTACAGACTATTATTTAAAATTTTGTTCTAGACAGGGTGTCTCAAAATGTGCGGATATTCAGTATTATATATTTTCCAATAGAGTACCATGATTTTTGACAAATTTTGGGATTGTACGTCGGAACCAAAGGGAAGTTCATTTTAATTTCCTCATACTTAAGTCTTGCTATTCGAGTTATTTCGAACTTTTCCAAAATTTAAGGCTAAACGATTTCAATTTCGTGAACAATTTTTGAACCATATAATTTAGAAAGTTTGGACTAGTCAAGGCCACAGTGCGCAAAATATTGCCAACATTCCACAAATTTTCGAATAGCTATAACTCGAAACGACAAAATTTATAACGCAGGGTTAAGCCCCAGCTGCACATCTGAAAATATTATATGATGACTTCAGTTTGAATAAAAATTTTCAGTGAACGAACTTTACCTTCAGCTATACACATGTGGAGAAGGCGTGGGCTAACCAAATCTTCTTAAGGTTTTTCGGCGCAACCACGTTAAATAAACTATTGGAACGTGGAAAATCGCTACGATATCGGTAAAGCTATTATTGAAACACCTAAATCCATTAACTTGAAAAGGAATTCATTAGTTAATCTCGTCAGATGACTCAGTTAATGCGAACACATCGATATGTTTAATATACCTATATCAAATAGGAAATTTTAGGAAAAGAATCAAAATTCGAGCTCTACGACAAACCTAAATAGTCAAATTGTTATCGCAAGATACGCATAGTTCAAAATTACCTTCATCTAATATATTGTCACTAAAAGCTATTAAAATTGAACAAGATAAAACTTAATGAAAAAGGTAGATTCAGTTACTTCAGTGTCAATAGGAAAACTCTCTCTTTATCCTTGAGCTCGGAAAACTCTTGAAAATATAAAAACTTTCAGAATCACTTAATTGTTCGAGTTCTGATTTCTGAGAGATCAATGGCCTTCAAAATTGATGAAACGAAATCGTTTCTGTCAGGCGTTGTCAAGTCTAACATTAAACTTCGAATCTTACTATCTGCGACCGTGGGCCCGTAAATTCACACAATTAGCTGAAGCCAACGACAACCTTAAGATAAACTCAAAGTTCTATCGAATCAATCAATGAAGAACACACCAAGAATTTAATGGATTACAGAACGAAGGGGCGTAAATAGTCTACGGTGTATGATATAAGAAACCAACAGAAGTTTTCTTACCGGCGGTAACGTTGTAGTGATTCAAGATAAATATCTTTATTTTTGACAATTTAAATTAACCTATAAAATTATCGAAATATAAAATTGAAGATGGGCTGCTTAATGTTATGTTCCTTCCTATGAGGAACACAAAGTGGATATTCAGATATTTGTTTTTTAATTCAATTAATATGTCTCGACATCGTAATGGTCATTGACACATATTGGTAAAAGTTAACAATACTAGAGAAACATTAAATAATATTCATCAAGTTAGATATACGTAAAGATGTTTCTAGTTTCGTGATTTCATTCTTTGAGCACAGGATTTCAGAGTGTCCTCTTGAGTTTGGTCTGGTTTCGAGCATTTTCGTAAAATGTACAGGTGGGTGTGTGGAGGTGATGCGGTAGTCTGGGCAATGTCGCAATGGGGAGGATTATCGGCGGTCATGAGGAATCCGTGAGTTAGACGTGTATGTCCTATTCTCAGTCTGTCGCGTACCGAATCTAAACAAAAGTGAACCGCTAACGCGACAAAATTGGATAGACACAAAATGTAATAGATCATTAGTAGTACTGATTTTCAATTTGTTCCGAATCACGAAAATCAATTTTAGCTAACTTCATTTGTTAAAGATTGATGAATCTTAAGTTTCATAACAAATTGAATTTCTGAACGCAACCATAGTATTTTACATTAGATTGTCAATCCATCCTGTCGCATTTCAGAACACCGAAAACAGTATTACGATATCTATGAGTGCATCTTTCTATCTTTGTGAGTGAAGATTACCGCTACTCTTTACTTTTGTGATCCTTTGTTATAGTGACACTCCAACTAATGTGCTTATTTTTGTTGATATTCTGTGATAGTGACACTTTACTGCTAAGTTAGCGCGAAATTTTCCTACTTTGATCAATTACAATTTACGATACCGAGGAGAAGAAGACCTGACTTAGGTCGTCGCAGTCAATCAAATGTGCGAAGAGCTACCTCACGTGCTAACCGCACTGATAACCAGAGAGAGACAGATCAAGAAAAAAGTTGTATTGCTATGTCAGAATTGCGTTATTTAGTGAGTAACAATGAAGTAGATAGGCTTAGAATGCAACGAGTTCGTGCACATTAAACACAACAACAGCAGGCACGGCATAATGAAATTGAGTGACTCCGCAGACGCAGTGCTCCTGTGATTCTTGAATGAGCTGCATTCCACTATCATCCAGCAATTGATTTTTGTGCCGACAAATCGCTAACATTTGGGAGAATGATAATAATTCGTAGTGTAAGGCTCATAAAGGGGCAGCAACCAAAGAAGAGAAGGTATATGAACTATTGTCCCTCGATAAAAAGTCTATTGGGATGGTAGTTGGCCTATTGACGGAACATCAACTCAAAGAACATCAACACGTCATTAGACTATCGAAAACCACACGGTGCCATTGTTGCCTAGAAATTGACGAAACTACGGAGCACATACTCTTCGAATGTCCCGGTCATAAGATGACCAGACTGAACACTGGGGGGCACTGAAACACTCAGCGCCCAGATAATCCAGGAGGCCAGCAACAACAGTCTTGCAAGTTTCATCAAAACAAAATGATACAACACGGCAAGCACAATTGGCCAAACAGCCTGAGTGCTGCCCATAAAGGCACCGGGCAAGAAGAGGAAGAAATAAATGGTGAATCTAGTGGCAAAACAATATTTCCACAATTGGTCTCACCACCAGATCCTTTACGGCCATTACTTTCTGGGATTGGAAATGATTCTAAGCACTTCGTGAACAACATTCAGAAATATAGCAGCTGTTTTCAGATTACATCGTTTGACGCTACACATATTATACAGGACTATTAAATGCCCACTTTCAAGGTGTTATACCATAATATATTCTTATAATATTCAAGTTTGTATTAAAATATATATCGAAAAGAATTATTGGACAAATCTTCAAAAATTACAGATACAAGGACAAATTTATTTAACTTACAGGGGCGCTGTTACCACTACCAGATGCGTATGATCAAATTTTACAAATTCATGTACAATTCAGATGCGAAAGTTGAAAAGCGTAGTGCTCACAATCCAACAATGAAGAGAACCATTGTCCAAGAATTACGAATGTTTTTTCATCAGAACTACAATTTAGTAAACATGTTCAAAATATCATTGGATCTCATTAATTGCGGATTTCTTTTGTTTGCTTCATGTTGAGTCGATACAAAAGTATGGGTCTTTTATTTACCGATTGAGGCCGGGTCAGTATATAATAATACTTTTGTTTATTCAGCATTACAAACAATAGTAATATTAATAAAATCATTTTTTAGCTAACGTTCCTTACTCCTATAAATATTGACATGACTTGTCTGTGGGACAGAATTTCAACCTAGACTAACCTAGCAAGTGTAACTGAAATGATGTGTTACGAACTTATTATTATAAAATAACAGATAATCAAATAATTTCAACATACAAATGTAAAGTTACTATCATTAAATGGACAAATAAATAAATGAAATGAGATAAAAAACACAAGGTTTAACTTTAATCTACACTTTATTTGAAAAAATTCGACGACGTTTCGCTGACACAGCAGCTTTATCAAGAATGAAAACCAGAATGAAGAGAATGGTGTTATAAACAAATCGTAGAACAAGTTGGATGAATAACAAGAAAATCCACACCGAGCCATTGT
The DNA here is from genome assembly GCA_013387265.2 of Cryptolaemus montrouzieri. Lineage (NCBI taxonomy): Eukaryota > Metazoa > Arthropoda > Insecta > Coleoptera > Coccinellidae > Cryptolaemus > Cryptolaemus montrouzieri. The sequence goes on from JABFTP020000168.1 coordinate 17,476, forward strand.
ACAGTTAGTATGAAAGGTAATAAAACTAATTAAACAAGTTAAGTAGGGTGAATAATTCACATCTACCTGTTCATTCAAAAGCTTGTCCGAATGTTTGTATCTATTTATTTCTAATGCTTCTAGGAGATCTAATTTTGAACTTTTTGATTTTATATGTAATATGTCAAAGTTATTATTGAATGAATGGTTTTCTTTTATTAGGTGGTTTGAATAATTTGAATCAGATTTATTTTTATCGAAGCTACGTTTATGTTCAGATGTTCTTATGCCAAAACTCCTATAGGTCCTACCGATATAAATTTTATCACAAGAACCGCAATTGAGTTTATAGATTCCTGATTTATTTGATTTTTCAACATGAGATTTATTATTTTAATATGTTTACCTAAGTTATTAGAAGTTTTGAAAGTTATATTAAGATTTTGTTTGACGAGAAAGGATTTAATATTTGTACTTGCAGAACCGCAGAATGTTAAACTGTTGAATATTTTATAGTCTTTATGAATAGGATATACTTCATTTATTGCTTTCTGATACAGTTTTTACGAATGATTAGATCTATCATATCCGGATTATATGAATTATTAATGGCTATCTGTTTGATGATGTTTAACTCTTTATTATAATCTTCTACTGATAAAGGTAAATTGAGTAACCGATGTACCATGCTGTTTAAAGCTGCAACTTTGTGTTGAATTGGATGTAGTGAGTAGTTATGTATAATTGTATCAGTATGTGTTGGTTTACGAAAGACCGAAAAAACATGATTATTATTTTGTTTAGTGATTTTTAAGTCCAAAAAATTAATGGAATCGTTCTGTTCAATTTCTATCGTGAATTTAATGTTCAAATGGATGGAATTAATGAAATTAAGAAATAAGTCTAATTGACGAGTAGTTCCAATGAAACATACTAAGATGTCGTCAACATATCTATACCAATAAAGAAATTTGGAAATGAGTGGATGTGTATGAATTTTCTGTTCAATATTATTCATAAAATCTCTGCTTAAAGTGGACTCAAAGGATTTCCCATGATCAAACCATTTTCACTACTGTAATAGATGTTGTTGAAAGAAAAATAATTTTGTTCAATGCAAACGTCCAACAGATTCAATATTTCTGATTTAATTATGTGGTTAACATGATTCGAATTCAACATGTTTTCGATTAATATTTTGACATCACCTGGAGGAACACTTGGGTATAAATTCTCAACATCAAACGAAATAAGTTTTGCGTTAGGTGGTAGGTTAACGTTTTTATGTTATTTATCAATTCGAAAGAATTTTTATAGAAAACTTTGATTTGTATGAACAATAATTTTAATGATATCTATAAGGTAGTGCGACAATTTCACGGCTGGGGCTGTAACGTAAGATACGACTGGTCTAACGGGGTTATTTACTTTATGCAATTTAATAAGTGAATACAGGTGGTTGAGGGTTTGGTAAAATTAATTTGTGTTTATCTATTGCTTTAATTAAAGATTTTGCGTCATTTATTGCAATTTTAATATTTTCTGGAATTTAATAGTTGGATCTTTGTTTGAAATTGTATAGTTTCCGGACGAAATGAAATTTAGAGTTTTAAATAGGTAGTCATTTTTATTTAACGCAATAACAGTATTACCCTTATCTGCTTTTGTAAAAATAACTTCATTTAGTTGAGATTTTGTTTTATCATCAAATCTAACCCAAGTGTTCCTCCAGGTGATGTCAAAATATTAATCGAAAACATGTTGAATTCGAATCATGTTAACCACATAATTAAATCAGAAATATTGAATCTGTTGGACGTTTGCATTGAACAAAATTATTTTTTTTCAACAACATCTATTACAGTAGTGAAAATGGTTTGATCATGGGAAATCCTTTGAGTCCACTTTTAGCAGAGACTTTTATGAATAATATTGAACAGAAAATTCATACACATCCACTCATTTCCAAATTTCTTTATTGGTATAGATATGTTGACGACATCTTAGTATGTTTCATTGGAACTACTCGTCAATTAGACTTATTTCTTAATTTCATTAATTCCATCCATTTGAACATTAAATTCACGATAGAAATTGAACAGAACGATTCCATTAATTTTTGGACTTAAAATCACTAAACAAAATAATAATCATGTTTTTCGGTCTTTCGTAAACCAACACATACTGATACAATTATACATAACTACTCATTACATCCAATTCAACACAAAGTTTCAGCTTTAAACAGCATGGTACATCGGTTACTCAATTTACCTTTATCAGTAGAAGATTATAATAAAGAGTTAAACATCATCAAACAGATAGCCATTAATAATTCATTTAATCCGGATATGATAGATCTAATCATTCGTAAAAAACTGTATCAGAAAGCAATAAATGAAGTATATCCTATTCATAAAGACTATAAAATATTCAACAGTTTAACATTCTGCGGTTCTGCAAGTACAAATATTAAATCCTTTCTCGTCAAACAAAATCTTAATATAACTTTCAAAACTTCTAATAACTTAGGTAAATATATTAAAATAATAAATCTCGTGTTGAAAAATCAAGTAAATCAGGAATCTATAAACTCAATTGCGGTTCTTGTGATAAAATTTATATCGGTAGGACCTATAGGAGTTTTGGCATAAGAACATCTGAACATAAACGTAGCTTCGATAAAAATAAATCTGATTCAAATTATTCAAACCACCTAATAAAAGAAAACCACTCATTCAATAATAACTTTGACATATTACATATAAAATCTAAAAGTTCAAAATTAGATCTCCTAGAAGCATTAGAAATAAATAGATACAAACATTCGGACAGGCTTTTGAATGAACAGGTAGATGTGAATTATTCACCCTACTTAACTTGTTTAATTAGTTTTATTACCTTTCATACTAACTGTACAATGGCTCGGTGTGGATTTTCCTGTTATTCATCCAACTTGTTCTACAATTTTTTATAATACCATACTCTTCATTCTGTTTTTCATTCTTGATAAAGCTGCTGTGTCAGCGAAACGTCGTCCAATTTTTTCAAATAAAGTGTAGATTAAAGTAAACCTTGTGTTTTTATCTCATTTATATCATGGATCTACATCAAGTAACGGCCTCCACAATTCAAAAAATAAATGAAACATATAAAACAAAATGAAGAACGGAAAACCAGGGAAAAGAGAAAGTTACAGATAAAGCCTGAAAGAGGTATATCATGTAGATCATGCTACATTTGACCCAATCAGAATCATAGTTCAGTACGCCTATTGTCTTCTGAAATATATTTATTGAAAAGATCTTTCAATTTTGAATTTCTCTTGTTTCATGGTATTTTTGGAAATCACTACCTTTTCCGAGTAAAGCAATGATTTTTATGAAAAGGCATGCGTTTTTGAATGAACTGAATGTAAGGGCGATAATTTGTAATTTAAAGGTGGGAGCGAATTCCATAATATTGCATAATTCTTTACAAGAACTAGGAAAGTAGCTTCGAAGTATTTTTCACCTCATCTAGAGTTTGAACAAAGAGAGGTCTCATTTTATCTAGTGGAAATTAAAACACTCGGTTGAAACTTGTATTTTCATGTTATTTAGACGTATAGAAAGAGAAAGGGTTATTTTCCAACTCTCAAGCACACATTTTCAAAATTATGATGACGGATGCATTTGCACATATATTTAACGACATATAAACAACTGTGCTACTTTTCAACGTTCTGTTCATGATCAATACTCTCTAAGAAACTCTGCGGGTTTGCATGTGCAATGTTTTGATGAATTGAGATCCATCGCTATATGATGACAGCCAAGTTGTGGTGTCGATTTATTAGGAAAATCACGTTATTGATGCAGCGTGCTTGAGCTAGTAAGAAAATTTTCAAGAATCATTTCTCTAGTATGCCAGAAGTATAATCACCAAATATAAACGTAATTAAAACAAGGCATCTCAAATTAATTTTAGAAATAATTTTAATTTCCACACAACCGCCCACCGAATTGGAAATGCGTATTGAAAGCGTAAAAAAATTCGACCCTTTATTCGGTCACGATTCTTTCGCGATTTTGATTCTGGAGTTGGCATGGCAACAAAACGTTCGTTTCCGAATTAAATTGTTGGGTGAAAGCACGCCTTTTCTGTCCTCGCACCCGAATAATCAGCGAAAGATTTGAAACATGCAAAGCAATTTGAAACAGCGTTTTTCACGTTGTCCACAGAAAATTGAATTTTTGTAGGGACTGTTGGATACACTTCATCTATGTGTTATGTTCTCAACCTGCCTCTTTCGTTTTAAGATTTATATACAGGATATTTAATGGGCGATCGGGAAGTATTCAGAATGTAATTTTTCAGGTGATTTCGGGCATTAGAAATTAGACAAGTCTTTCAACTAACCTTTCTTTTGGTGAAAAAAAACGCAAGGATTTGAAGGAGAGTTGCACAGTCCTTCCTTCTGAAGATGAAAAAAGATTATAAGTTTTGAGTTATCATATTTCTGCAAGCGATGTACTTTCGTTATGAAAGTTTATTAAATAAAATAATATCCTAATAATTTCTCAAAACTATCCAGAAGTCATCATGCGAAAATGGTGATGTGGATTCCATTCTGTCAAAAAAGTGCCAAGAACTGATTATATAAAAATCTGCTCGAAACAATTGTTAGAGTTTTCATTCTTATTAGGTTGGCATATCTGTTTTCTATACTTACGCGGAGTTTGAACGCGATCTGTCATTTAGGATGTTTACATTGCTTGATCTTGTCAGTTCTGACAAGTGTCTTTTGCGATTTTTACAATGGATAAAAATATCGAACAAAGAATTTGTCTCAAATTTTGCAGATGGAATTTCACGTGCCGAATCGCTGAAAATATTACAGAAGATTGTCGGTAAATCGACATTATTCAGATTTGCCTCGCTCTGGTCGTTCATCAACATCTTCAACTGAAGTTAATATCGATAAAGTGAAGGTATTGGAAGTTATACTTCTTGTACTTCCTACGTAGTTCTTGTCACTAAATCAATTTGTACCATTTTTAACGAATGGTTTGGCGTGAAACGCGTTGCCGCGTAAAGGTCGCCAACGACCTCATTCATAAATCGCATTGTGAATGATGATGAGACGTAGGCTCATAAGTTTGACACCGAAACCAGTGAACAAGCTTCGAAATGGCGCCTTCCTTCTGACCCGAAATCGAAAAAACTATGCCAAAGTCGATCAAAAGTCGAGGAAATGTTGACTGTTTTCTTTGATTATGGCGGTGTTGAGCACTCGGAATTGTTGCGAATAAGTCAGATGATAGATAATGAATATTAGTTCATTTTTATGCGGCGTTGAATAATAAAGTTTCAATATACAGAATTATATTTGGCCTTTGACTTGGCCGGTAGTAAATCTTCTGTTGCATCAGCTGGTAGTTCCGACAATTCGGACGGTGTACAAGATAAAACTCATTTTTCGGTCATTTTGTTGATCTAAACACCTCAAAAAGTCTAGTTTTTGTTGTAAGCACAAATAAAAGATTGAAGTTCTGTGATTCGACCATGGAAAGACGACATTTGATTAGAGAAGAGATGTTACGAGCCGTTGGCATGCTCCAAGCTAGGAGCTCACAACGGGAAGTATCCAGGGTTCTGGGAAGTAGCCCAAGTGTCTTAAACCGTTTATGGTCGAGTTTCAATAAAACAGCTAGAGTAGGAGAACGCCATACAGGTCGTTTCAGGATTACTACAGTCGCCAAAGACCGATTTTAGGTTTTACAAGCCAGAAGAGATCGTACTACCACAGCATCTCAATTAGCTCAAGAGCTATCACGAGTTCATAATGTACAAATTTCCGACCAAACTGTGAGAAATCGACTGCACGAAGGTCAACTCCACTCCAGACGTCCTTCAAGAGTTCCACAACTGACCCATGGAAATCGCGCTGCTCGTTTAGCTTGGTGCCAAGAACACGTAAACTGGGATCAAGAGAGGTGGGCCACAGTTCTGTTCAGTGATGAATCTAGATTTAGTTATTATCCCGATTCGGGAAGAATTCGAATATGGAGGGAACCTGGAAAGCAAAACCGCCTCCAGCATGCTCAAGAAGTTGTTAGACAGGAGGCGGATAGTGATGTTTTGGGGAGGTATACGCCTTGGTGGAAGAACTGACCTCGTTTTCATACAGAATAACCTCACGGAAATTCTTACGCAAATAAGATAGTTTTACCTGTTGTGGTACCGTATCTCCAAACAATGGGTCAAAATCCAATCCCTCCTCATCGTGCAAGAGTTGTCTTGTTCTCGTCATGTGTGGGACACCCTAAAAAGAAATCTCCTGCGTCAAAACGTCTTCTATCATGAACAGGAGCCTCGATTAGCAGTTCAGGGGCCTTGGAATGACTTAGGCCAAAATGTAATAGACGATTTAATATTGGGCATGCCACAACGATGCCAAAGTGTCATTAATAACAGAGGTGGACCTTCTGGGTACTGAAAAATATAAGTGCTTCTATATCGTTTCGAAAATATCAGTTCAGGATTTTTGTTTGTGTTTTACCAAATATCGTCATTTTCAAATTTCAAATTTTTTTTATAAAAGGTGCTGTGGAGAAGTCAAATATTATTTTGTTTTCTTGAGAATACATTATATAAAATACATCCTAACAAAACCGAAAGATTTCTATAAATTCGAATCATCAAATTCATATTTTAAAGATATTGGTAAGTGTTCCTAGACATTTTTGAGGTGTTTATTTTAGCCGAAATAATCTAATTTTACAATCTCACACAATTTTCTGACTGAATTCTATGGAAAAAATACTGAACAATATGACACTCTATAACATATGTGCCAAACAAGAACTGTCATCGGGTTAGAATCACAGAGGAATTCAAACAAAACTGGACCACGGAGTGGGCGAACTCATAGAAATTATGCATTATTGATGTAATTTTGACATATGCATTAGGTAATGGGCTTATTACTCTATGTATATGTCATTATTACTCACGGCTGAATTTAGTTGACGTCATTACTAACCGAAAATATTTGTATATTGCATATATTACTGGTAGGTTGTAGATGAAGAGTTATACACACTGACATGGATAATGGGTGGCATTTCACTTGAACGTCCGAATGTATAATGTTCTTAATATTGCACGATCGTGAATAAAACAGTTTTTCAAATTAGGATTAGTCCGCTAAGAGATAGATAGATACATAGTTCATTCATTCAAACTTGTGGGTATAAAGGTAAACAACGAATTATGCTAAAGGCGTAGAACATGTCAAATAAAAAAAAATCACGTTATAGATAGTTCAGACTTACAATCAACAGAAAAATTTCAATTCATAGGTAGAAAAAAATTGATGTATGAAGGTTAGACTATAAACAAGAATAACGTGGACAGCGATTTGAAAATTGTGTACATGAGTTTTAATTTTAGTCAAATTTGGCATTCAGGAAATCTTGTATGCTGTACGGAGCTGCTTCTACTAAAAGTTTATTTACATGTTTTTTTTCAAAATTGCTGGTTGCTCATTGTGTATTTTAGGTGGTTATACCATAATTAATTTTATTTTCATATGATGTGCATTTTTCTGTATGTAAGTATGATTGAATCTCATAGATATCAAGTTCTCTTTATTACGGGTCATTCAATCGTTTTCACTTCCATTGAATAGATCAGAGTTATTTCAGACAAACATGACTGCTTCGTAAATGTATAAGGAGGGCAGTGTGAGTAAGTTATTTTGATGAAATAGTTCTACAGCTTTCAGTGTATCTCAAGTTTAACATCGATCTTAGGCATCTCTTTTATTGTTTGAAGAGACGAGACGCCTCTCTAGAGTTGCCTCACAAGACAATTCCGTATCGGATCCGAGACTCCACATTAGCTCGATAAGACACGATGGCAGTTCGAACATTAACATGTGATGTAATCATTCTCAGGGCATAAGAATAGCCCGCCAATGCATTCGCCAGGCGTTGTACATGGCTGGACCAATCAAGCCTAGAATCGATGGTAACACTAGGAATCTCCCAACAGACTCAATACCTTCTCCGCTTTGCGCTACGGAGATTATTTCACAATATTTGTTAAACCAAAATGTAAAAGCTTCGTTTTCTTAGTATGTAATTTCAGATTATTCATGTTGAAGTATTTTTCCAAGGCTATCAAATTATTTGAATCTTTATATTTTAATTGTTCTTGACTACTACCACTAATTGTAACATTTGTATCATCTACAAATTGCACCAGCAAGTCATCGACGATGACAGGCAGATCATTGGTGTGAAGAATATAAAGTAGGGATCCAAGAATCCATCCTCGAGGAACTCCCTTCTCGTTTTCAACATTTCGGAACCTTGCATGTTTCCAGCATCATCTGCCATTGCAACATATTGAACCCTATCTGAAACTGAAACTGTCCAACAGTTTCAATGCAAGTCCACGTATTTCACAGCATGCGAGCTTTTTAAAAATAAATTTTTCCACGCTGTCAAGAGCCTTATTAAGGTCTAAAGCCATTGCTATCACAGGATACTTTCATTCAGGGACTCCAAAATTGCACAAGTTGCCATGTATATAGCTTTGATTGTTCCCTTCCTAAAGCCGTTTTAAGACTCTGAGTGAATCATTTTTCCCCAACTAATGAAGCAATCTATTATAAATTATTGTTTCTATCAATTTACTAAAGTTATTTAGGATTGCAATAGTTGTTGATATAAGTATTGTCTCCGGTCTTTTAAATTGGCACATTTTGGCACATTCTAGTTTTTGGCAATATTCTGTTCTGAATGTTTAGATTTACAATATGGCACAGAGGAGTCCATTATGATGTGAGCAATGTGTTTGATCAGTTTCACTGGGATCTCATGAAACCCAATGAAGCTGTATTCTTTCAAGATTTTAAGGTGTTATAAATCTCTAAGGGTGTTGCAGGATTAAGGAATATGGCATCATGCATGTTTTTGTCTATCGGTTTGAAGTATGTCCCATTGGTTATCCGTTGGAATATGTCAATGAAATGTTGGTTAGCTTTATTCAACCCTCACATGCACTGTCAGTTCCATTTCTCAGCTTATCGAAAACACACTGATTTTTCGTGGATTTATTTGTGTATTTATTTATGACCTGCCAGGTAGCTTTCACCTTATTGGTTGCATTCCTTATGAAATTTTGATCCGCCATTCTCTGAGCCTGTTATACAACTTTTTCTTAATCCGGAAATAAATATTGTACTGTGATCTCGATATATATCCTCTGTGGAGTCTCTAAAGAGTTGTCGCTTTGTTTCACAAGATGTTCGAATTCCAGAAGAGATCCATGGTTTTTACGAGGGTGTTTATTGCACAATTTAGGGATGAAGATCATCCTATCTAAATCCTTGATCTTTCGTATAAAATAGTCATAGGCAGCATCAGGATCATTCTGATTACAAACACTTTCCCAACTTTTAGAAGCAAGGTCCTGTGAGTGCTGACTCATTTTGGAATCTGAATAACACCCTGTAAAACGGAACTCAAGCCGATGACTCAGCCCCAGATTCAGCTCCAAAAGCTGGCCGTGATGATCCGAAAGAGCGGGTTCAATTATTTCACCTTTAGTTTGATCTATTTCATTTACGAATATATTGTCTATTAAGGTTTTTAGATTTTTCGTTACACGTGTTGGCGTAAGGATTGTTTGAACTATATAACCTTCGTGAATTATGCTTGGGAAATTTGTGGAATCACGAGACCAATTCGACAAGCATATGTTGAAATCTCCGCACGACACTATTTTATATTTTTTGAATTCTCATTAATTTTTAGCAATAGTTGTTTAGATTTCACAAAATATATCAAGATCATCCAGAGGCGATCGACAAACACACAAAATTACAACTTTATTTAGAATGCTTACTGCACATGTACATTCCACAATTACATCTTCGCAATATTGTTAAAATTACTGATATTCGACTATTGCGTTCATAGCATCATATACGTGACGTATAAACTAGGTTTTTCCTGAAATCATCCTCTAGAATTTCAACCGATAATTAAAACACAGTCTGTATAAAACGCCGGAGAATGAAATCATTAATTTCATAGAAATGCATGGTATGTTTCAGTTATATAAGCAAACTACGAAAAAACATCCGAAGGATATTTAACAGCTTATCCTAGTTTCAGAAAATTTTACTTTTATTCTAACACAATCTGAACCACATTGTGAGAACTTACAAAGTATTCCTCGCCCTTCTCTCATTCCTTCGATCTAGGAGCCCACGAGTTCGGCAACACCTAGCAACAAAACTTTCCTGCAGCGATAAGGCCGAAAATTTCGGAATTTCTCAACATAGTTCGAATATAATAGGACTTCTGGAATGGAATGTTATTCCAGCCTCGTTGCAGTAGCAGCTGCTTCTGAACTTTTTCCAAGTTTGAGACTTGCAAAAACCTTAAAAGCGGTCAACTATTACTAGGTTCCGGGAAGAGAGGTCAGCAGGCAACTTGCCCGTTTTAGATTTCAGACGGCCAAAGTAAATTCTGCGGAATTGCCTTCGAGGGATTCATTGAATCGACTGCCAAATCATATTGGAGTTGAAAAGTTCACGCTAGTTCGTCTGATGTTATTTTGCGAGTTTCAGAAAGTTTTTATATCGTAGTTTCTGTTCTCTTTGATCGAAATATTCATTTCCGATCATCTTGCATACGGTATTCATACGAGCGGTTATTGATATACAAAGTGGAATAGAACAAATTAATTAACCCTTTATATAAGGGTAAATATTAGTATTCCAGCTTCAAAATTTAGCTACAACTCGAAAAGGCTCAACCCTTATCTGGTATGGGTCACTTTGCTAACACGAATTAAGAGAGTAAAATAATAAGAGTACAGAAAAAATTAAAAAATGATTTCGTTACATCATAGGGTCGCAAAATGATGATTCAACTCAGAACAAACAACAAATTGGATACTTAATTCAATTTAAAATTCGTTTGATATAGAATAACGTTCCAAAAATCAAAGTTAGATCTGTACAAAAACATACAAGTCATAAAAGACAGAAAATTCAATGAATTTCATCAGTTTCAATATTTTGGCGAACTTTTGCTCAACACTGTTAGCATATAGTCCTAATTTAGTAAGTACAGGGCAGTTTTCATTTTATTCTCGATGAACAAAGGTAACATGTAACGTGCCAAAATCGCGTAACAACAATTTGAATTAAAACACCTGATTCCAGTCAACCTGCCATATCTGTCACGCCACTGGCTAACAAACAGTGTGATGCGCATATCGGCTATCGGATGATATGTCTTACCGGCTTCCGAACTTTCCCCAGCACTTTCTTTCTGCCACAGACCTTCAAGCTAATTAGTTCTTGAAAATCCTTTTTAAGTGTCTTTGAAATAATTAAATTATAAAAAGTTCTGTATTGAAAATTAGAGATATATCTCTATCTTGAATACTGTGTAGTGACCTATATCTAAAATGAAGGTCCTATCTGTAGTCCAAAATCCAGATGAATCCGAAGCTGAAATAGAGATTTTCCCACATATGCAGCAGTAAAAGACAAGAACTTTCTGATTTTAACTCCGTAAGTGATTGGAGACTATAACATAGACGACCTCTTTCTCATCTATGTCATTATATATATATATATATATATATATATATATATATATATATATATATAGGGGTTTTACCCCGACGAGTTGCCCATATATCTGTTCATGCAACCAAACTGATTTCATGAAAAATATAAATCCACCACCCGGTAATTAATACCATTGCCAGGCAATGATTATAATCAAAACATATCCTGGAGTAATTATATATTAGGATAACGTTAAATGTTATGAGAATATATCAATCTACCAGAATATATACATACTATAGCATCATCAGACAATGATATCAATGTACCAACGAGTAGTGTCAGAGGCTTTCTCCCGGAAAAATCCAGTGTACGGACCTTAGTCAAGTAACACTGAATGTTACTCATTAATAGTTTCCTTTGTGTGAAGTGGTGAACGATCGAATAGAATACTGCTCTGAATATAAATATGACAAAATTGTCAGTTAATTATATTACATTTATATAAACAAATAAATAAAATATGAAATGAGATTCTGAGCAGTATAAACTAAAGAGAAAACCTATGACTCTACCTCATTATTATTTTCGGAAAGAAACCTACGAAGAATATTACAAGATTTGATGACTGTTATCTTTTGTAACTGTTCAAACAAATTTTCTTCAGACCCAAAATCTCAATACTTTTGTGAAGATTTCTAGGAATAACGCCTGTTGTAGAAATAATAATCGGTAGAATAAATATTTTCTTCATTTTCCACATTTTTTAATCTCGTCGCCAAGCATCATATATTTAGAAATTTTTTCATTGTATTTATTTTGTATATTATGTGTGTCGGGTATAGCAATATCAATTATATATGTTATTTGATTCTGTTTATCATTAAGAAAGATATCTGGTCTATTGTGTTTTACAGCTCTGTTGCACAGAATTGTTTTATCAAAATAAAGTTTATATTTGTCATTTTCACAAATAATCTCAGGTTCATATTTTTGAAATTTTTTTCTTTTGGGAATTAGGTCATGTTTAATTCCTAGATTTAAGTGAATAATATTAGCGACGGCATTATGTCTTTCTAAATAATCTGTTGAAGCAAGGACTGAGCAAGATGATAATATATGAAAAACTGTTTCTGAAGAACAGAAACATCTACGGCAAGAATCATCTATATTTTGTTTGATGATATGTTTTCTATAATTCCTTGTGAAAACAACCTGGTCCTGGATCGCAATTGCCAAGCCTTCTGTTTCAGCAAACAATTCTCCAGATACTAACCATTTATTCGATGCAATTTCATCAATATAATCATTTTTCAATTCTTTAGGGTGCTTTCCGTGTAATTCCTTCTGCATCCAACTTTTCTTTTAGAATTATCATCAAATATATCAAAATCTACCTTTTGCATTGTCAAGTTCAGAGGTGTAAGATTATAATCTGAAGCAACAACAATACCATGTAATTTAGACGTTCTCTGTTTATCATGAAAATGGGAACGTAGATGAAAAATCTGTTTACTATGAAGATTATTCAAATCAATTAATCCACGACCTCCAAGATGTCTAGGTAGTGTAACTCTCTGAACAGCTGACTTTGGGTGGTGCTTATGATATTTACAGAGCATTTTCCTCGTTTGACATTGTAATTCATTTAGATCAGTTTTAGACCATTTAATAATTCCAAAAGAAGATGTAAGAATAGGAACAGCATAGGAGTTGATAGCTCTGAAAAGGTTTTTACTAGTTAAATAACTTTTGATGATAATTCTTAGTCTTTTGTAATATGAACTTCTAATAATTTCTTTAGTGCTGCTATGGTTAATTGTCTTCTTGACAAAATCCAAGATATTTATATGTATCTCCTTGATGCATTGGTTCGATTTCGATATTGGAAATCTTTATATAATCAGAGGTGATCTTTCCTTTTCAATAGAAAGATTTTTACATTTTGGAAGCCCAAATTTCATATGAATATCATTGGAATAGTTGAAAGTAATCTCAAGTAGACTTTTTAAATGAGATCTGGTTCCGGCATATAATTTAATATCATCTAAATAAATTAAGTGACTTAATTTGAAATCAGTTGATAAACTCTTTATTTTGAAGCCGAAACTAGTAGCATTTAATTCATGAGATAATGGATTGAGTCAAAGCCAAAACCAAAGAGCACTTAAAGAATCACCTTAAAAATGCCTCTTTGATTGGAATTACTTCGGATTTTAACGATTGTTTTGAAATATTTAAATGAAGATTGGTTCTCCAATTTTTCATTACGAATTCAAGAAAATGACGAAGTGTCTTATCAATTTTATAAATTTCCAAAATTTCTTGTAGCCATGAATGGGGAGAACTATCAAAAGCCTTTTGGTAATCAATGAAGGCTGTATGAATATTTCTCTTCTTAGTTTGAGCTTGATTCAAAGCAACAGAATCAATTACAAGTTGCTCTTTAGTACCAAGGTGTTTTTTTACATCCTTTTGATATTCGGAAAGAATATTATAATTCTCCAAATATGCATAAATTTTTGGGTAATACATGCAGTTAGAATTTTATATATTGTTGGAAGGCAAGTAATTGGTCTATATTGAGACGGATCAATAGTATTATCACTTTTCGGTTTTAAATAAGTAATTCTTTGTGTGAAAAATAAAGGAGTAGCTGAGGGTTCTTTATTATAAATGAAAAATATTCAGCCAATTTTTCATGAACGCAAGAGAATTTCTTGAACCAAAAGTTATGAATACCATCAACACCTGGAGATTTCCAATTTTTGTGTGTTTAATAACTGATGTTATATCTTCGTTTGAAAATTTTTCAAATTGCATGCATTCTATTTTAGAAAATCGAGACCTTTCATTTAAAATCCAACTTGCATTGGAATTATGTTGCCTTGGCACTGCCCAAATTGAAGAGCAATAATCAGTTAAAATATCAATTTTAGGAACTCCATTTCCAGAAATATTTTCATTTGAACCTGAAATAAATTTGTAAAAATGTTTTTCATTATTTTTGAATAGTTTGTTTTGGAATTTTCTATCTGAATTTATTTTATATTCACGTAGTCTAATGGAGTATACTGAAAGTTTTTGTTTTAAAGTATCGATGTATTCTATCAATTGTTCATTACTTATCTCATTATTTTTATGGGTTTTATATTTGAGGAATATTTTTCCAATATGTGCCATAAGTTTTTTGATCGATTACCTCTGGAATATTGAGTCAATCTATATATATATATATATATATATATATATATATATATATATATATATATATGGAACTTTTCTATGATATATTGAATTTATTGGTCATTTTTATCTCGAAAGCTATATATTGAGTTAAAATATTTATCTCGTTTATCTTTATCTTTATTTATCACCAGTTACTATTTAATTTATCCTCAAAATTTCTTGAATTTAAACCTTTATTTCAATATATTGAAATTATGGCGACCAAAATGAATTCAAATCCTCTCAAAAGCGAAGCATTAAATTATGAAATGTATAGTGTATATGTATAGTGTGTATGTATAGTGCATATATATAGTGCATATGTTCTTTCCCCGCTAATTTATAAGTTGAAGGATCTCTATAGGAACAATTTGGATATTTTCATGTGAGGGATATATTGTTTGATATTTCTGATAATGTATCTGGAAGTGAGAGTGATACTGAAAGTGTCTCGGAAGAGTCTATTCATCGAAAAGTTTTCGTATCTTCAATGGTCCTTAACTTTCCTACTTACATGTGTTAAAAAGTCTCTAAATTGAACGAAAATGACGAAAATTGATTGTACGCTGATCAGTGGCGTCGTCAAAAAAGTTTGAAAAGGCAGAAGGAGACATAGCCTCGGAAAGGGAAACACCTTGACAATTTCCGTTTAAATCTAGGGCGTGTAATGATGGAGGCTGTGAAATATAGCTTGCATTCCAAATTTGGGCTCAATATCGCAAAAACTGCAGGAGTTTTGAAGAAAAAACCAATTTTGTTCGTCTAAACTATTTAAGTCTGTGGACCTAGGAGACCATGGTTCTGGCCCACCCCGACCTATCCATAGGTTGTTGAATGTATTATTCAAGAATTTACTAGATTTTCCTCTAAAATGCGCTCGTGCCCCGTCATGCATAAACCACATTATCTTTCTCACCAAAAGTGGCACATCCTCGACCAATAAAGATAACTCCTCCTCAAGAAATTGACGATAAGTGGGACCGTTTAGTCTGTTAGGCAAAAATAATGGCCCAATCAAATAATTTGATGATGAGATTTTTCAATCGAATGGGGTTTTCTCAGCCGAATAATGATTATTGTGAAAATTTGTGATAGCAGTTCTCGAAAAGTTAGCTTCGTTTGTGAATATTATTTCACTATCAAAATTAGCATTTTCTCTAATTTTATCTAAGAACCATCGGCCGAAATTCAATCTTGAAGGAAAATCTCGAGGAAGTAGAGTTTGGACGCATTGGATATAAAACGGGTACAATAAAGAGTCGTGGAGAATTCTCCAACCTAGAACATGTGAAATATTCAACTGATTTCCAATTTTTCTTGTACTCACATGAGGATTCAAATCAATACAACTCAAAACTGCTTCCTCAATTTCTGGAGTTCTCATAGTTCGAGTTGCACCTTTTGAATGAATATTTTGCAGTTAAAGTACAAGTTTTCCTCAACCTTCTGTGGATATTTGAAAATGTTCGCCTGTCTTGTGTTACTCGATTTGGAAAGCGCACCTGATATAATTGATACATGTAATGGATATCAGCCAATTCGGCGTTAGTAAAATTAGCCATTTTTTCTTACAGCAAAACCTTCAAAATACTTAAAATTAATCGTTAATTTAATGAACAATTGGAGCAGACACTGGTTCAACTAGCATTTGTCAATATAAATAAATGAGTGAAAAAATCATTTTCTGATTGAAGTGCTTTCAACTCAGCGAATGCATGCAATCGTTTAATATTTTTTGCTCGAGTACGATTGGTGTTACGAAAAATTTCAAGTGTTAAAAGTTTCTTAATTGAACGAAAATTGAATGCACGCTGATCAGTACTGTAAGTTTAAAAGTCAAATCAAGACATGGCTCCGGAAAAGAAAACACCTTGTAGATCCTAGTTGAAATTCTGGACAAGTAATGATGGAAACTGTAAAAAGACTGCAGAAATTCTCAAAACTGCAGGAGTTTTGAAAAAAAACAATTTTTCCAGAAATTTCAACACCCTGTAGCTTGTAACGAAGCTTTTCAGATCTATGCTCATATGAATTTTTTCTTAAAATTGCACGTTAATTGACCCCTCAAGTTGTGACTTATTATTATGTAACACCCTGTATAAAAATTTAGTTAATTAGGTTTTTAGGTTGTGATATCTGTTGCCTTTTTATTTTTTTCATATTGTTGAGGTGTTTATTTTTCAACCATTTTTTCATACAAAGCATATTTCTGATTATTAAGTTTATTAGAATGTGAAATATTTAACTTAATTCAAAGTTCGATATTTTTCCTAATTCTCAACCGATTTAGATGATTTGTTCGGCAAGTTATAGATCAACTCTTCTGCTTTGTAGAAATTATAAGAGAGAGCAAAAAATCTGAAAAAGTTCATACGGGGCAAAACTTAAAGTGATTTTTTTGTCAAAATTCGTAACACCCTGTGGAATTTCGTGGTCCGAGTTGAAACGTACAATATAGTGGTCTGTCAAGACACATCATCCTACAATAACGCCCTTCTTGTTTCATGCGTTTATCTCTATTTTTGCAAAACATATTTAATTTCAAGTGGAAAATCACCATTTTGGAGAAATTTCATTGAATCAAGAAATTGTCATTAAAATTCGTCTATCAATTTGGAATTTTCTTATTATCACTCAGGCGTGTCGAGATTGTCGTTTGCGATTTTTATGTTCGAATTGCATTAGTTATTGATGACAATTTGGTTAATTTGGTGAAAATTAGAATTCATAGGAGATAACAGTCGGTAGGTATTAAAATACACAACCGACTTCTGGGGCCATTGATAAAACTTTTCATTTACACATGTGCACACCTTTTTTCTATCAAATATTAAATACAACGCACGTTTTTTGTATATGACCACATTTGCACTTGTATAAAGAATGAGAGTTTTCCATTCTTTGATTTGATACAAATTCGATCGGTTGCGGTATTTTGTGATTCTTTTACTGTTTACGATTCGAAACGGTATTTTCATTCAGAATGAGAGATTTACCACCAACCTCAGTAGCAAGGGCAGTTACATTGATCGAGGAAGGGCGCACCTACCGCTCAGTCGGTACCATGGGTGTCTCGACGTCTGGATTGTACGTGAGGAGGCGAGGACAAGGAAGAAATCGGGCAACCCGCGCTATACATGACCGTTTCATCGTCATTCAAACCACAAGAAATTCTCGTCTTACTGCTGTTCAGGCACGTAACCTTTACAAGCAGTGGATAACATTAACGTCAGTGTGAGGACAGTCAGAAAACGATTAAATGAAGTTAGTCTGAGATCATACGCGCAAGCAAGAGCACCAAAACTCGATAGAGCCCATTGGGTAGCAAGATTGGCGTTTGCTAGGGAGCATGTAGCATGGACAACCAATCAGTGGAGACGAGTTTTATTTAGTGATGAGAGCCGATATTGTGTGAATTTCGTGGATGGTAGAGATATAATATGGAGGCATCGAGGGACCGGTACAATCAAGCGAACTTCGCAGGAACTGAGCAATACGGTGGAGAGTCAGTTATGATATGGGGTGGCATATGCTTGGGAGTACGAACAGAACTTGAGATTATTGGCAATGGATCACTTAATGCCCATCGGTATATAACAGAAATCTTGGAGCCCCATGTTGTGCCTTTTGCTCCTTACATAGGGAAAATTTCTTTTCTGCACGATAACGCGTGCCCTCATACTGCGCGCATAGTGATAGAATATCTCCTTGAAGTTGGGATCACACGAATAGACTGGCCGTCGCGGTCACCGGATTTAAACCCGATCGAACACGTTTGGGACATTCTTGGAAGACGGGTTCGACAACGGAATCCAGGCAACGTTGAAGTGCTGACATTGGCCTAGGTGGAAGAGTGGGACAACATACTTCAACAGATGATAGAGAACATCATTGGGAGTATGCGAAATCGTATGCGCGCTGTAATAAGAGCTCGGGGGTCATACTCGCTACTAAAATCAAATGTTTTTTTTGTGGGTCATCATGAACATTTTTCTCAACATGTTCATTTCATTTCACGAGTGTATCGCCAGGATACACCCTGCTCTCAATTTTGGAGAGGAATGATAATTATTATAGAGTGTCACACAAAAAATTCAAAATGAATGTGCAAAATCAACGATTTTTTCAGTGTACTTCGAGTTCTCTGGGAGCGTGAAACTGGCCAGTGAATTTCAAAATTTTCATTTCGTTAGATTTCCACTCCTCTAATTTTGATTTTATTTTTGGCTAACCTCCGATGTTATGCACCTACGCAAGATTAAAATAAATTCTTGAAATTTGTGACTTTTCGCTTCAAATTGGATATCTATTGTAAAAATAGAGATAAATGCATAAAACAAGAAGGGCGATACTGTAGGAAGATGTGTCTTGACAGACCATGATATTGTACGTTTCAACTCGGACCACGAAATTCCACAGGGTGTTACGAATTTTTGACAAAAAAAAACATTTTTAGTTTTGCCCCCGTATAAAATTTTTTCAAATTTTTTTCGTTTTCTCTTATAATTTCTACAAAGCAGAAGAGTTGATCTATAACTTGCCGAAAAAATCATCTAAATCGGTTGAGAATTAGGAAAAATATCGGACTTCGAATTTGGTTAAATTTTCGAGTGTTCCGCTAATTTTGCCTCCGAGTGTAGTTCATTTTACGCTTTTCATATTGTTACTAAAATATGTTCATTGTTCAACCATTGTCGTTCTTTTTATCTTCATCAATAGCAATTAATTGATTTCGATGTTTTAGAGTCAAATGAAATGCTTCAATGAGCATCGCTCTCAATTCATACACTGAAGCAATTCAAATGAGATAGATCCAAACTGCATCTGATGCCTTAAAATTCCGCGCTACTCCTGTTGTTTATGGTAAACGCAGACACAGGGCGCGAATTTTGATGTGTTTGCTACACTACCATGGAGTTTGTATTTCTATTTAGGGACTGTTCTGTGATGGAAGCAACCAAACCTTATTGGGGAACTCTGCGCGCCGACCGTGTCACGAAAAATAGAATCGACGATCGAATAATGTTATGTGAATAAGTTTGTGCTTAACTGAAAAGAAATTTTGAAGAGACTTTGAACACGATTGTTAGGCTTACACAGTTCTACTCATAGTTTTCTCTGTAGTTGAAGGCATTTAAGAAGCGCCGTGAAGTGGTACATAGTAAACCTGACCAGCCCTGGGTGGTCGTCAACCAGCAAAACTGGCACAATGTAGTTCGTACATGTCATTTATCAGACTTTCACTGTTGATTGAGTATCAAGACGGCTGGCAATAAACTGAGTTTGTCATCTATTGTTATTATTTGCATTGCTACTTAGCAATTAGCGATGAACAAAGTGTTGTCAGACGACAGAATGACCATTCGAGCGGTAATTTCAATTGAAATTTCGCATTGTGTCGGAATTGAGATCTGGACGAAACCAAACGTCAAAGCTACAAGTGGCACATCGATCTGACTCTGGGTCCAAACACTCAAGAATGAGCGAAACAAACATGAAAGCAAAGCTCATTATTTATTTCTATAGTGAAGAAGGCGCCCTGCGGAAAAGGATTGTTAGCAAGCGGAGAGAAGTCTCTGTTACTTAGCAAATCCATCACGACAACCTGCCTCTGCAAAACACCTTAGAGTCCTCGAGTTCATGGCCAAGATGCCAACGCTGCCCCTTCTCCCTCTCCTGACCAGACTCAGGCCCAGTAGACTTCACTTTATTTCTGATTAAGGCAACCTTGAGAAATTTTTCCCATAAAATGAATCCAATTAGAGGTGACGAAGGCCTTGCGAAAGGTTTCTGAAGAATCCTTCCAGAACGAGAACCGGTCATGGCAGAGTCGCTGAAACGTACTTCGAAGAATAATAGGTGTTTGTGCATGAAGTTATTAAATCTCACATTGAAGCTAACGTTTGAAGGTGAAATTACAGTTCTTTGAAAATGATTCATCCTACAAAATTATTAAGAAATCTAACGGCAACAGCGTTATTTTCAAATAGAGAGCTGAGTGGATCGTGAAACAGAATGCCTTAACATGTCGATGTTTGAAGCATTCCTTACCGTTTATTTCTGCACGACACTATCTTAAATGGAGTTGTGTACGCGTTAGAATAATAGACTATTGGAGCAAAACCATGGGACACATTGCTTGGTAATGATTGTGCAATTGTTTAAAATCATGCCTCGACAGCGAATGCCTCCTCGCAATGTGCTCTCAATCAAGCGGACCTACACAGACCTCTACCTCTCAAATATGTCCACTCTTACCATCTTCAGGTAAACCATCACTCTAAGACTCGAAAATAAAGTGGTTTATTACAATTTGCCTTCAAATTTCATAAGATTTCCACAAATTCCTTTTGTTTTCAACTTCTTGAGACTGTTTCATTCATTATGCAACAGAGATGAAAAGAAACCAAAACAAAAAGCAGTCGTGGAATATTACCCTCGGGAATTCCTCAAATCTGGTTCATAACGGCCTCCCCAGTTATTTTTATAATTCGACGAAAAATATAGACGTTTCTCGTAAAGTGAAATCGATACTCGTTTTGTTTTCTCTGAAATTTTGCGGTAACTTTGTGTACCGTAGGATCCATGCCGACTGAAGTAATATAATAAGCCGAAATCATTTGACTGTTTCTCTGTACGCTTCAGTCGAACAGGAAAATGGAAAATACATTATCTCGCGAATAAGTCGAAGCAATGTAGATTGCTTCGATATAATTCGGTCGCTATAGAAACCCAAAGAAAAGATAAAATGTTGAAATTGTACGGATGCTTCTGTGAAAAGGAATATCTCATTTCAGTCTGAAGAAACTTTGTGCTGTCTTACTACTTCAGAATTATTTCGGTTCTTTGAGGTATCCTTGCATTTGTATATAAAATTCATTAAATTTTAACTATTGGCTAAATGAATAATTCACATTCAACGAAATTTCTCATGCTGAAATTGTATGTGGAATCCTGTCGGAAATTTCCATAAGACTAAGATCACATTTGCGTTTTTTTTCGCAGATTTTGTGCGTGATGTTACACTTGAAATGTGTAAATAAAGCAACACTGGTTTATTTTCCCAGACGTAAAATATGTGCAAAACGCGGAGCGGCCATATGTCGTTATTGTTCCTGCTTGTTCTGTAGTTGGTGAGTTATATAGGTGTTTTTAGAAAGCGCCAATCACAATCACTCCTCCTTTTAATTCGACTGGAAAATTGAAACAAATAGTTGAATGGTTTTGAAGGAAGATTGAATTGCTTCAGTATTTCTACGGAGTGAGGAAATATCAAAAAAACTGGGTTTATTATTCGAAAACGCATATTCCCATTTATTATTACATTCATGATAATACTAATTCATGTTTGCATTTTCGTAATTATCTGTTTTATCATTTTGATACTTCAAACAATACTCAAGGTCTATGAATTAATAGGTATCAATGTCATATTAGAAATAAATTGACATTTATGTTAATTTATTGATTTTCATACTCCCATGGTTTCAAATAATTGAAATTCATTGAAAATGGTACTTTTTTAATATAATTTTGAATATTATTGATGCAAACAGACAACAGTAACTGATAATACATCACTGTACAATAATTAATCTTCTAATTGATAGTGTTGATGATATATTCATTTTTAAATTAAAACGAATTGAGACACTTTTGTCACTTTTCCAACATTTCTTCGATAATCACGGCCGGTTTCGACCTACGGTCATTTTCAAGTGAATAACAATATAATACATGAGTAGGCAAGTACAAGTACAGAATGAAATTTATCCTTTATATTGAGTAATGTGAATCCATTATGCTCTAGTTGGCTGTTGAGGTAATAAATTGTGGGTTTTACATAGTTTGTTAATCTCCAACAAATTCATCTCACCTTTGTTGCATTTATGAAGGATTTTAAGATTTTTCAATGATATCGAGTGGTTAGTTGATTTTATGTGTTCAAATATTGGCGAATTTTTATTTGAGGAAATATGTTCCTTGAATCCAGCTTCAAAACTTTTCCTGTTAGTCCGACATAGGCCCTGACATTAATTGCATTTGATTTGATAAATTCCTGATTGCTTGAATGTATCGTTCTTTTATTTGGCATTGAATAATAATCTGCGTAAGGTGGGGCCGCTTGACAATGGAGTAGTTATGTTCAATTTGTAAAAGTAGTTACTAATTTTGTCAGAAAGTTTGCCAGTGTATCTGAGACTAGTGTATCTGAGACTAGTGTATTTTTTTCTGGGGTTTTCACGATGCTATATAGTAATTGAGAGGTAATATGTTGTTCTTTGCGTTTAATGGTTGTATTTAGAAAATGTTGTGGCATGTTGTTATTTGAGGCAATATTTGTAATGATATTAAGTTCAGTTTGAAAATTTTCTGTCGAAAGGGAACAGAGAAAGCTCTATAAATCATGGAGTTACTTCTGATAATAACTCAATTTATTTCCTCGACTTAACCATCACAATTCAAATAAATAAACTCACTTCTAATGATAATATAATTATAAAATTACAGAAAGAAAACATTCACAGAAGTATCGATTCCAATGGACTCGTTCAGTCATTCAAGCCACAAACTAGCTGCATATAACTCTATGATTCATAGAGCTTACTCTGTTCCCTTTCGACAGAAAATTTTCGAATTGAACTTAATATCATCAGAAAAATTGTCTAAAATAACAACATACCACAACATTTTCTAAATACAATCATTAAAATCAAAGAACAACGTTTTACCTATCAATTACTATATAGCATCGTAAAACCCCAGATAAAAGATACACTAGTCTCAGATACACCAGTGAACTTTCATACAAAATCAGTAACTACTTTTCCAAATTGAATATAACTACTTCATTCTCAAGCGGCCCCAACTTAAACAGATTATTATTCAATGCCAAACAAAAGAACGATAACTTCAGGCAATCAGGAATTTATCAAATCAAATGCAATGAATGTCAGGTAGCCTATGTCGGACGAGCAGGGAGAAGTTTTGAAGCTAGATTCAAAGAACATATTTTCTCAGATAAAATTCGTCAATATTTGAACACATAAAATCAACTAACTACTCGATATCAATGAACAATCTCAAAATCCTTCATAAATGTAACAAAGGGAGAGATGAATTTGTTGGAAAGTTTGGAGATTAACAAACTATGCAAACACCCACAATTTATTACCCTCAACAGCCAACTTGAGCATAATGGATCCCCACTACTCAATATTTAGGATAAATTTCATTCATTTCATTCTGTACTTGCCTACTCATGTATTATATTGTTATTCACTTGAAAATGACCGTAGGGTGGAAACCGGTCGTGATTATTGAAGAAATTGTGGAAAAGTGACAAAAGTGTCTCATTTCGTTCCTCTTCAATCAATCTTCTCTCAGAAAAAAGTATGTTATGATTCAAATAATTTTTTTTTGGTCATTTCCCTAACTTTTAAAAAGAAGTTATAGTTTAGCCATTTAACAGATCCTTGAAAACCATTCAACCATGCATCAAGTTTTTTATTAGAAGAAAAGCAAAGAAGTTATTGCGATCGGAGTTTTTCTGCAAGAACCCTGTATATGTCATAACGTTTTCTACGAAAGCAAAGTACCTATGAACAGATCAGTGTATTTGAATATGTAAATTGAATGAACTTCAACTTCAGTCCTTGTTTTTAAATCTAGTTATCATGCATGTCGCCTTTAAAAGCCACAAAAGTGCAACTAAGCGGGATACCGAAAACAAAGCGGCAAGCTGCAGTTTATTAGGATCTCATCAGGGTCGCTATACCGCTAACTACATCTAAACACTGTTACGACTCCAGAAAAGACGTATTAAGTAATACTCACGAGAAACGCTCTCTATGGATCGAGAAAAACGAAGAACATAGCAAACAGACGAGGAAACGTAAAATTTCAACGCTTGTTGACCATCTTTCGCTATATTTTGAATTTTGAATTCAATCACAAATGAACGAGTGAAATTATTATGTTGATTTTCCCAGTTTTTAGGCATCAAGGTTTTCAGGTGAATTACTTGTCGGTCAATAGTTAAGTAACACAAATATATTTTCGAAATCCTTTGCTTAAAGTCCACATATGCACCTTAAACTCTAGAAAAGGACAATTAGGACAATTATTCAATAATCCTCAGATAGATAAATAATTCTCTTATACACCATAAACTGTTAAGTGTTAAGCGGCACTGATGACTTTCCAAAAGGACAGAACTATAGTCTGCTATTCCAGTTTTCAGCATCGGACTTGATTGTACTATTGTGGTTTGTGCTCAGGTAGATTTGGAACTAGCTCTTTTCAGCAAAGTTATTCATATCATATATATATATATATATATATATATATATATATATATATATATATATATATATATATATATATATATATATATATATATATATATATATACTGACATTATCAAACAATCAATAATATAGGCTGGATCATTACATGAATTCTCAAAACTTGTTAAGAGAATATCTGCTCGAAATTGTTATCTTGAGGGTATGAATCATTATCCCTATAAAAGAAATGGTATCTTCTGGTACCAACTTGCAAATCAGCCGGCTCGGTGGCGTATGGGATATGATGCTCGTCTCCTACGCAGAGTTACCTGGGTTCAATCCCCACAAAGTCGGTGCGATTTTTCGGATTCTGGGAATCGCTTGAGTGTCCATCTTTCGGAGGAGATGTAAAGCTGTCGGTCCTGTCTAACAGAGATGTGTTGTACATTAAAGATCCCTTCCCTCGACACGAGAGGGTTCGGCAAAATTCCCGGGTTAGTGAGGTGACAGAATTCCCCGGCGTGTCATTAGCCGAAAGGCAGAAATAGAGCACGTTAAAGGAAAAACAAACAAACAAACAACTTGCAAATCTAAAAGCGGATTGTCAATTTTGTCAACCCTTAAGTATATGTGAATCAAAATATAGAGTTATGGCATGTTGACTTTATTCTTCAAACATTTGAAAGATAATGTCACAATTGCTAGATGCTTGCCATAGAGCTAATTTTCTAATGGATTGATATTGAAACATCATTTGAAAATTTTATAGATTCACGGGAATCTATAAACTCAATGATTTAGTGATATATACTTACTCAGGCATTCAAGAATTTAGGTTACATTTTTCTTAAAATTCTTACCTGAAAAGAAAAACAGTATTATATATAAAGTATATATACACCAGTGCATAAATATTTATATGAATCCATCAAATTAAGTTATTTTAGTCGGAGTAAATAACAACTTAACGTGACTAGTTAAGGGGTTACATGGGTTTCCTCGGGCAAAAAACGGCCTTTTTTCAATAATTTTTTTTACATATAAAAATGAAATATTTTAATAAAAATTTTCTTTATTTAAAAGATACATATCTAGTAAACATTTTGTGAAATTTAAAAACAAAAAAATCAAAATGGCGGTCATTACGACGCCATTTCCGGCAGTCCCTCGGAAAAAAGGTGCCTTCGCGTTGTCAGCAGAACTTCTTTCAGGATCATCTGAAATAAAAATAAAAAATACGTGTTTTAGTAAATACAATAAACTAGGTATTGGACGAAGGAAAAAAATGAAAATTGGATATTTGGCAGCCGTTTTTATAAAGAAATACAAATTTCGATGAAAATTTCTCGACATTTTTTTTAAATAGTTGTAATTAAAAAAATCCTTCGTTTAGCACCTTGTAAATGATATCTCGAAGACCTGTGTAAAATTTTATTAAGATCGGTTGAGTAGTTCGCGAGAAATCTTGACAACCGACTTTGAAAACATAGTTTTGAGAAAACGCGTTTAAAGTTTTAAGAGACAATAAAAGTGCGAAAATTTTTTTTTTCTAACTTACATTGAATCGTCGATAAAGTAGAGAACCTGCTGCAGCTGCAATGTCCAGGGCATCCTTTTGCTCCAGTCTATGAGGAATCCTGGCTTCACGAGTCTCGCTGGTAGATTTCTTTTCGGCTGCGGTCACCCGGTTCTCATCCATGTTTCGGGCATATTCATGGGAATTTGGACCAAGTTTTAGGTCCATACCGTGCATAATTAATAATAATGCTGATATCCCTTCATTGAAAACACAAGCTGCGATTAATGCAGCATTTTGAACGATTATCGACCCAGCTGGAAGTATTTTGGGAGTAATTTTTCAAATCAACTGATTGAAACTTTCATTGTTATTTTGTGTAAATCCTCCAACACACCGATCCAGAAGCTCATCCTTACTCAGGTCTTCATAAATCGGTTTCATTGCAGTCAAAACATCATGTGATAATGGAGTATATTGGTGTTTGAATGATGAGAGACTACCTGATGCTGATGCTCGCTGCCAGGTGCACCACGTGTCTGGATCTTCAGGGCAATTTTGATGCTGCGGGTTTTTGTCTGTAGAACTGTAGTGGTAGTAAGTTGCCCATATCGCATCCCTCATTTTATCAGCTGAGTCACTGTTTCTTCTTATCGCTAAGCCGTAATATACAGTTAATTTGTCAATCAATTTACTAGTCAATTTACCTTTACCAAAAAGAATTTTTTTTTGAGTTTTTTGCCATTGACTATTTTTTCCTCAACAGTTTTCTTCACTAAATCACGCAACCGGATTCCTGTCCTCATCTGTACGTGGCCAACGCATTCTTTCTTGTTGACAACAAAATTTTCACCATAAGGTTTGGCTTTGAGAATACCAGAGTATGTTTTAGAATGTGATGCAAAACCACGCTTTTTCCACGTCCCATCACCGGAGACCGTCACATCTGTCGTATCTTCCATGTTGTTTGCTAAACTTGTCAATTGCTTTTCCTCTGTAGCAGAATAAAATTCACAACAAACACTTATAAACTCAAAATGAACTTCGTAGTTTAACGAGAAATCACCAAATGAAATATTTTCCAGTAGTTTACCTTATTATAAAGAAAAAACGGGACAATAATTACGGCTAACAATAGATGAGCTGTAGCTGCGCTATACCTATTGCGCCCTCAGCCTATACCTGACCTCAAGCGTCCTCCTTTTCAAGGCTGTATCTCCGAAACTATTAGTCGGATCAACTTGAAAATTTAGGACAATATTCTAGAGATGTTATAGAATTTAATAAGACAAAACAAAAATATTTCGATTTTTTGAAACCGTGAAACCCATGTAACCCCTGAAGGAGAATAAATAGAACACTAGAGATTGGTTCAAAAGTCTTGGCACAGTGGTTCAAAAAGTTAAAGAATTCAAGTACTATCTTAGTAATAAATGATTCTCCCATGAATGAATTTACAGTACGTCCTTCAAACTGAGGGTGCAATACTGTTTCAACTTCTATCATTGTCTTCTTCAAAGATGAGATACAGTGATTTTTAACGTTGTTGTAATATAAAGATGATTTTGACGTTGAAATCTTGGCTTAGTCACAATGAAACATTCAAGTACAAAATAAGTGAATTGAATATCTATAAAACTCAGTTTATGGTACACTAATCGAAGGTGATAACATAGCTTATTGGATCAGTTTGCATAGGGATCAAGCGATTCGATAGAAACAGAAAAATTGGCTGAAACCGACCTTCTTTCTCCTGATTCTATTTGAAAATAAATGATTATCTTATACATAGCAAGGTTAGGATCTTTTTGGCTCTTACAGCAGACTACTTTGTTGAAACAGTCAAACAGAGTAAATAAACGAAATACCTGATTTACTCAATCCATATTTTTATTTTCACACTACCGTAAAGTTGATTTAGTAAATGGCAAAAAATTTTTGAGGTTATGATGAGAATGATATTGTTCTTGTCTTAACACACAGGGTGTTACATAATAGTATGTCATAGTATGATTATAGCTGCAATGGAAGATGATGGCGAAAACATCAGGGACTACAAGGATAGTAATATTCACTGTTATCACTGTGGAGTATTTTCTAGACTAATATTAGAAAATCATCAGACACTCACATACAACATTAATCTGTTAGGTATGTTCGATAAAAATCGATCTTAACATAAATCAATCAAAACAATACAAAGACCTCTTTTTCCTCATTTTAGAATACTAAAATACAGATATTAGGCAGTCTTAATTTACTTATCGATCAATCACTTAGTTTTGTTACCACTAAAGATACAAGTATCATAATTATCTTCATAATTATTTTCGAAACATTGTTTACATTTTTCAAGCTAAGATTCATAACACATCTTATATTGCTAAAAGTGTATAATTTGAGTAAATGAAGTATTCTGAGTTAGTTCAGCATTGAAAATAACAGTACACTCGAAATATTCAATTATTCAAATGTTCGCATTTGATTCCAGGATTTTTTGACTGAGTCAAGATTTCTTTCTATCTAAGAAGTGAAATTGAAACGTAAACGTGAAAAAAATTCTTTTCAAGCCATTTTGACTAAAAATTGGTGGACTCTTTTGAGTCCACTGGGACATATAGGACGTGTGATATATAGGGTGCGCCGGAGAAAACCGGATGTTTTTATTCCGTTATTACTTTCGCAATTTCAGAGCTAGACCATTCGCTCTTGCTTCACTAGAAAGCCAAAGGACTAAGTTTTTGCGAAATTGTATCGAAATTTCACTTCCGCTGAAGTCCAATATGGCTGACTCATTCGAAAATGAGTAATATTTCAAGATCGCTAGAACGTTTTTTCACTCGATAATGTAGTCTTTTCAGAACAATTTGACATATTGATCTTAAAAATATTCCGAATATTGGTGAAAAAGTAGCGTGGAGAATTTTTTTATTCTGATTTTCATCTGAAATCGAAATATTTTTTTCACCTCATGGCGTTGGCACTCCTCAAGTTTTTGTGTTTTTCATGGATGTTCTAGGAAGACATAAAATTATTTTTCTAAAACCAACCTAATATTTGATTTCCGTTCGAATTCAAAATGGCCGACTTCCTCAAACATTAACAATTTTCCCTAGCATTAAAAAGTTGCCGTGGTCTTAATGAATCAACTGCTTAATTCAATCACTAGATTGAACCTTTTCCATCATTTTGAAGGGTCGAACTCGAATATTTATTCAGAGTTGTGCCAATTGTCGTCAATAAGATTTCTCTTTTCCACCATCATATGCACCTCCCATTGTGAAACCTCTGAACATAACTGTATGCATTAACTTTATGATAAACAAAAAATAATGAAATGTAATCGAGGTTTGGACGACATCTGGTTATAACTCGAATTTTATCTTGGTGTTGCTTGTTTCTGACGTTTGAAATTGCCAACAATGGTTTTAACAAATGAGTACAAGCGTTTCATTGAATGTTTATTTCTGCGTGAATATACTGCTAGGCAAATATTACGCCAATTTCCAGCCACTAATTACAAAAGAAGTACAATCTATGATCTTGAGGAAAAATTTCGGACAACAAGGTCATTAGGAAGAAGAGCAGTTACTGGTGCAGCTAAAACTGTTAAAACACAGGTACTCGCCTTTCTCATAATCTGTTTCAAGCATCAACTCTACATTGTTTGAGTTATAAACTCAATTGACAATTTCAGGATAACATTCAGCGAATTTCTGCATTAGCATCAGCCCTATCAGAACTCCAGGAACCCGCTTGACTGTTTCCCAAATGTCTCAGAGATGCAAATCTCAAAACCTCTGTGAGAAGAATGATAAGACACGATTTGGGCCTTAAGTATTTTCGGAGGCACTTTAATTTCAATTGACTCAAGCTGTCAATGGGCGCAGATTCGAGGGATGCAGAAATTTATTAAATAGATTTAGAACACGTAGACGAATGGAATTGAGAGGAATGTGCCTTAAATCGTTTGCAGTGGGTAAGACAAAAATTTTCTAGGCATGTAATGGTCTCTGCCTTCATTTCGAGGAATTTCAAATCCAATATGATTTTTATGAAACAAGGCTTAAGATTAGATTCGGAAAATTATTGTCACATAATTATCGATTATATTTTACCAATTATCGAGGCGTCAACTCCTCAGTTCACTTTCATGCAAGTGATTGGTGACTGTTCTTTAAATGACGTGAATAAGTACAGTTGCCACCAGCTGAAAATGAACGCTTGAGAAATCGAGTAATTTTTCGGATGATTTTTATTGGTTCAGATCTTCTTTGGAATTCTACAATTTTTCCATATTCTTCTGACAACGTTTGTCAAGCAGGTTCCTGGAGTTCTGACAGGGCTGACTGCTAATGCAGAAATTCGCTGAGTGGTATCATGAAATTGTCAATTGAGTTTGAAATACAACAATTGTAGAGTTGATGCTTGCAACAGATTATGAAGAAGGCGAGTGTTCTAACAGTTTTAGCTGCACCAGTACATGGTCTTCTTTGTAATGACCCTGTTGTCCGAAATTTTTCCTCAAGATCTTAGATTATACGTCTTTTGTTATTAGGGCCTAGAAATTAGCATAATATTTGCCTAGCAGTATAGCTCCGCACAAATAAACATTCAATGAAACGCTGATTCTCATTCGTTAAAACCATTGTTGACAATTTCAAACGTCAAAAACAAGCCACACCAAGATAAAATTTGAGTTCAAACCATATGTCGTCTAAAACTCGATGACATTTCATTATTTTTTGTTTATCATAGAGTTAAAGCATGCAGTCTAGGTTTAGAGGTTTCACAACAGGAGGTCCATATGATGGTGGAAAAGAGAAACATTATTGACGACAATTTGCATAATTCTGAATCGATATTCTAATTCAACCCTCCAAATGATAGGAAAGGTTCAATCTAGTGATTGAATAACGCAATTGATTCATTACAACCGCGAAAATTTTTTTAATGCGCGGGGAAAATTTTTAATATTTGAGAAAGTCGGCCCTTTTGAATTCGAACGGAAACCAAATTTGAGGTTTGTTTTAGTAGAAAATAGTTCTTTGTCTACCTAGAACATTCATGAAAAACACAACAACTTCAGGAGTGCCAACGCCATGATGTGAAAGAAATATTTCGATTTAGCTGAAAATCAGAGTGAAAAATTCGTCAAGCTCTTTTTTCACAAATTTTTGGAATAATTTAAAGATGAGGTCAATAGGTCAAATTGTTCAGAAACGACCGAGTTATCTACTGAGTGCTCCATTCGAATTCTTCAGTAAAAAAAACTATCGAGCGATCTTGAAATATTGCTCATTTTCGAATGAGTCAGTCATTATAGATTTCACCGGAAGTGAAATTTCGATACTATTTATGGCTTTCCAATCAAGTAAGAACGAATGATCTACTTTTAAAATTGCGAAGTTATAACGGAAAAAAATCGTCCAGTTTTCTCTGGAGCATCCTATATTTCAATATTTCAGAAGAGCTTCGTTCTAAGCATGAGGTGACATTACATTTGACACATCTCCAACGTGGTTTGAACTTCACAGCGTAATGTTATTCAGTTTTTCTGAAAAAATACCGCCTTCTGTGTTGAACAGGAAGGTCTGCTCCTCGAGTGTGAAATGAAGGAGAAATTAACAAAAGTTAATAAATCGACTTTATCTTCACAAACTACTTTTCCAAGCACTGACGACAACCACGTTGACACTATGTGAGACTACCACCCCCATGATTACTTATATATATATATATATATATATATATATATATATATATATATATATATATATATATATATATATATATATATTATATTTAAGCAGAGCAATATTTAGTTTTCTTATTGAAGACTATCTTTTCATTATTGCCAATAGTTTAACCGAATCGTAATATGTTCTCATTGTCACAATATTATTGTCTTTCTATCTGACAAAAACAACTTATTTGTTTAGTTGCCAATGTATTGAAAATACCCTTGCTCTACCTTTTTTAATTTGGGGAACTGACGATAAAGGTCTTTTTGAGACGATTACCACTAACGGTTGCTGTTGCCCTAAAATCTTTCTCTCAATGTTTTTAAAGGTCAGGCTAGTAGAATAATTACCAAAGATATAATGTGATCTGACGGATCAGATACATACATATACTCTAGAGCCAAGAGGTAATGAATTAATCTATACATTTTATTCGCTAACAGTATGTGGTTTTAACTCAGAGTGTTTCGAACTTGCAACAATATCAATTAGAGCTGCAGATCATCCAGTCTTCTTCAAATCCAAATTGCACCGACTTTCCTCCAATAAACTGTTTTGAGATTGACAACTGAGAATGAAAAATTCCCTACTTTCGAAAGTTTCTATTCAGAATTTCTATGAGAGGTTTAACTATGTCCATTTTGTCATTTTTATAAAGTTTTGAATTATCAGCAAAATTAAAGAATTTTTAACATTTTGAGAGCGATTTCTTGCGAAAGCTTAGGATACTAATGGTTGAGACAGATCCTCATCTAGTCTACAAAACAAACGTTCCCTAGGTAGTATGTGGTAACTACTACAATCTTACTCAACTATACACAATATCTTTTTATTTGGGTTCAATTTAACGGCTCAAAATTATGAGTGAAGTATTCGTCCGCATTATGAAAACTAGCTTGAAGTCGTATTCTTTTGATAGTGTTCCTGGATTTCTTAGTTTCCTTTAGCCATTTGGGAGTTTGTTGTATGCCTTGATCTCGAGGTATTAGCGCGAGTGTAGAGTAATTTTCAGACGTTGTGAGGTTACAACACGACGTTTTATATTCATGCTGTTCTGAATATTTGCAATGGCTGTTATGGTTTTATGGGTGTGAGTAAGGAAGTCCAGAAGGTATCACCCTGTCAGGGTTAGTATACCAAATTTTTGGAATAGATCCCTGCAGCTAGCTATATTAGGCACTTCCGCCAGAAACATATCTACCTTACTTTGCTTTATTAATACTCCTTCATCTTCCTTGGATACTTCCCGCAACAAAACGCCATATATCATTCGACTATGAAAGTTTGCGTGGTAAGTACGTAACGAACGCTTCGCGTTCACCCAGGGGCTGTTTTATCCTTCTGATAGTGGTGGCAGCTTATAAAGTTAGGCACAAAAGGTCTACTTTTCATCCCCAGTAGATGTTGCCCTCGACAGTTTTGCGGGATTCCACACTATACATAAGGTCTTCAATGTATACAATGAATAAGACTTGTCCCAAAATCGATCTCTGCGGTGTTCTACATGTGATCTCTTTTAGATCTGATTTTCTTCCAATCGACTACCTGGTATCTTTGCTCCACACATGATTCAAAGAGTTTTAAGATTGGACCCCGGATTCCGATGTGTTTTGAACCAAGCATGATATAATGGTGTCTTCTATATCATCAAAGGCCTTAAACACGGACTTTATGATCTTAATTTAAGCTGAAGGTGGTGCACTTATGTTTCCGGATCGTTATGAAGAAGTGAATATGACTCCAGATACTGAATAACAAATTAGAAATGGCTGGGAGAATAGAGATTGGTTTCTAGTTTTCGCATATATTCGGCTTATTTTTTTAGTATAGAGGAACACCTTAGGCCACTTTCAGTTCATCGTTAAAGTAGCCACATTAAAAGCGGAATTTAATTGACGAGATAATGGCTCGGCCAAGTACACAATCGCTCGTTTTAATTGTTGTACGTTCCACCTGTAGATGTTTAGATGATTACCTGGATAAATTCTTGGGGGCCGTTGGAGTCTGAAACATAGAGTTGGGTGTTTTATCTGATACATCGTCTGCGGTTCAAGAAATTGTTCATTCGTTAAAACCACATCCTACAGTGATAGACTATTTTCTATTGTTGCGAAGAAAATATTCAAGTCATCAGCAGTCAGTTTACATTCATCGTTTTCAAGTTTCTTTTAACCTTTGTTTTAGAGAATATCACTCTCGAAATCGCTCTACTTCTATTCTCAGATTCATTCCTATATTTAAAATGATCATCTCGCACTTACATCTCTATGGCATATTTCAGTTTCTTGTATAAATCCATGGATTCATCGTTTCTGCGCACCATTGCGATGGTATTCATACTAAGGTCAATTGTATCCTCAGTTCAGATAGGTAGAACTTTTGGGTTATTTTCCATTATTTTTATGTTTCGTTTTATCCATTCTGAAAGAGGTATATTATCATCATCGTCTCTGTCTCGAAATTTGCCATAATGCAACTAAATCTACATCTTGCGGCAGGTCGGAAGGATCGCATTCATTTTGATCTATATTCTCCTCATCCATTGGTTCATCTACTTCAAGAGGTATTTTATCAATGATATTATGATGATTCTTATTACAAATATCTTCAAGTGATGTGTCAAGTATTCGCTTTCCATAAAAATATGTTGTACTAAGGGCACCAAATTTATCAGGATACATTATAAACTGAGTCTACTATAAATTGAATTCGAATTGCAGTTTCACCCCACAAAAACCTATTGTCTTCAAACAAGGATGGCAGAAATATACGAGCAAAAACATAATAAAAGATGACAGAAATTTCTAATTATTTATATAAAGTATTGTACTGCATACCTGAAAAATGTCTGCAACAACAAAAAATATAAACGAAAAATAAGCTCAGTCAATCCCATCTTACGCAATAAAATCTGACAGTTGGGAATCCTGTTATCTTGCAAAATTAAATAAAGCCATATACTGTATAAACTCACAAGTTATCTGAGTATGTATCTCAGAAGTACTTAGTATCAAATTTCTACTTCAAATAGATATCTCTAATATTATTTATACACTAGGAGGCAAAATTGGCGGAACACTCGAAAATTTAACCAAATTCGAAGTTCGATATTTTCCTAATTCTCAACCGATTTAGATGATTTGTTCGGCAAGTTATAGATCAACTCTTCTGCTTTGTAGAAATTATAAGAGAAAACAAAAAATTTGAAAAAAATTTTATACGGGGCAAAACTAAAAGTGTTTTTTGTCAAAATGCGTAACACCCTGTGGAATTTCGTGGTCCGATTTGAAGCGTACAATATCATGGTCTGTCAAGACACATCTTTCTACAGTAACGCCCTTCTTGTTTCATGCGTTTATCTCTATTTTTGCAAAATATATTTAATTTCAAGTGGAAATTCACCATTTTGGAGAAGTTCCATTGAATCAAGAAATTGTCATTAAAATTCGTCTATCAATTTGGAATTTTCTCATCATCACTCAGGCGTGTCGAAATTGTCGTTTGCGATTTTATGTTCGAATTGCATTAGTTATTGATGACAATGACAACCGAATTCTGGGACCATTGATAAAACTTTTCATTTACACATGTGCACACCATTTTTATCAAATATGAAATACAACACACGTTTTTTGTATATGACCACATTTGCACTTGTTTAAAGAATGAGAGTTTTCCATTCTTTGATTTGATACAAATTCGATCGGTTGCGGTGTTTTGTGATTCTTTTAGTGGTTGCGATTCGAAACGGTATTTTCATTCAGAATTAGAGATTTACCACCAACCTCAGTAGCAAGGCAGTTACATTGATCGAGGAAGGGCGCACTTACCGCTCAGTCGGTACCATGTTGGGTGTCTCGACGTCGGTTATCCATCGAATCTACCGACGTTAGAGGGAAACTGGATTGTACGTGAGGAGGCTAGGACAAGGAAGAAATCGGGCAACCCGCGCTATACATGACCGTTTCATCGTCAATCAAACCATCAGAAATCCTCGTCTTACTACTGTTCAGGTACGTAACCTTTACAAGCAGTGGATAACATTAACGTCAGTGTGAGGACAGTCAGAAGACGATTAAATGAAGTTGGTCTGAGATCATACGCGCAAGCAAGAGCACCAAGACTCGATAGAGCCCATCGGGTAGCAAGATTGGCGTTGGCTAGGAGCATGTAGCATGGACAATCAATCAGTGGAGACGAGTTTTATTTAGTGATGAGAGCCGATATTGTGTGAATTTCGTGGATGGTAGAGATAGAATATGGAGGCATCGAGGGGAACGGTACAATCAAGCGAACTTCGCAGGAACTGAGCAATACGGTGGAGGATCAGTTATGATATGGGGTGGCATATGCTTGGGAGTACGAACAGAACTGGAGATTATTGGCAATGGATCACTTAATGCCCAACGGTATTTAACAGAAATCTTGGAGCCCCATGTTTTGCCTTTTGCTCTGTAAATAGGGGACAATTTCCTTTTTATGCACGATAACGCGCGCCCTCATACTGCGCGCATAGTGATAGAATATCTCAATGAAGTTGGGTTCACACGAATGGACTGGCCGTCGCAGTCACCGGATTTAAACCCGATCGAACACGTTTGGGACATTCTTGGAAGAAGGATTCGACAACGGAATCCAGGCAACGTTGAAGAGCTGACATTGGCTTTGGTGGAAGAGTGGGACAATATACCTCAACAGATGATAGACAACATCATTGGGAGTATGCGAAATCGTATGCGCGCTGTAATAAGAGCTCGGGGGGTCATACTCGCTACTAAAATCAAATGTTTTTTATGTGGGTCATCAAGAACATTTTTCTAAACATGTTCATTTCATTTCACGAGTGTATCGCCAGGATACACACCTGCTCTCAATTTTGGACAGGAATGATAATCATTATAGAGTGTCACACAAAAATTCAAAAATAAATGTGCAAACTCCAGTGAATTTCAAAAATTTTCATTTCGTTAGATTTCCGCTTTTCTATATTTGATTTTATTTTTGGCTAACCTCCGATGTTATGCACCTACGCAAGATTAAAAATAAATTCTTGAATTTTGTTACTTTTCGCTTCAAATTGGATATCCCTTGTAAAAATAGAGATAAATGCATAGAACGAGAAGGGCGTTACTGTAGGAAGATGTGTCTTGACAGACCATGATATTGTACGTTTCAACTCGGACCACGAAATTTCACAGGGTGTTACGAATTTTGACAAAAAAACATTTTTAGTTTTGCCCCGTATAAAATTTTTTCAAATTTTTTTGTTTTCTCTTATAACTTCTACAAAGCAGAAAAGTTGATCTAATACTTGCTGAAAAAATCATCTAAATCGGTTGAGAATTAGAAAAATATCGGACTTCGAATTTGGTTAAATTTTCGAGTCTTCCGCTAATTTTGCCTCC
The DNA here is from genome assembly GCA_013387265.2 of Cryptolaemus montrouzieri. Lineage (NCBI taxonomy): Eukaryota > Metazoa > Arthropoda > Insecta > Coleoptera > Coccinellidae > Cryptolaemus > Cryptolaemus montrouzieri. The sequence continues at coordinate 55,221 of JABFTP020000168.1, forward strand.
CAGTGTAGTTCCCATTTGTGGAACCTAATTGGTTCATGTTAGTCAGTGTTTGGTCGCTTTATTTTGAAACAAGGCTATTTCATATAGGGATAGCAACTATACGGTTTTGAATGATATTAATTCATATTCAGTTGAGAAAAATTGTGAATTTGCCGCTATTAGTCATAATAAGCTGAATATAATTGTGATATGTATATACCGCTCGCAATCAGGTGATATTATTTTTTTTAATAAACTAAATGAAATTCTTGAAAATATTGATTTGTCATGTCATTTTGTATGGTGATTTCAACTTACATTTTAATGCTGAGGAGAGAAATACGGGATCATTGTGTGATTTGTTGAATACATATGGTTTTCAACAGACAGTTTTTTATCCGACGAGAGGCAAAAATTGCTTTGATAATATTCTTGTGAATTTTTCAATGATGAATGGCTGTGCTGTAGTGCATAATTGATTTTTTCTGATCACAGAGCGCAGCAGCTGACCGTGCAAATTCCAGGTAAGCTTCATATCGCATCGTGTAAAACTTATAAATGTAGACCATTAACAATAATAGGTTTCCATTCATTTCACCGAATTCGTAATGAGTTAAAGTGAGACTTTGCGAAGGATGAAAATCTCAGTATCAATGATGCATTCGAAATGTTTTATCAGAATTTTCTCGGTTCGTATCTGACAGCTTTTCCTGACGACTTATTGGGAATGGCGGGGTAACGCTGATTACGGAGTTGTATGACATTCGTAAGACTTAGGCGCTGAAGCATTTGAGGAATGTGTTACGTTTAAAATATAGACATGAAATTAACAAAGCCAAAATTTTGGCCAATGATCGAACTATTCTGAACTCATCAAATAAACAGGGTACTATGTGGGGATTAAGAAATGCCAAGCGGAGAACTGCAAAAATGATATAATTTCAAATATTACTGTTGATGAGTATAGTGAATACTTTGCTTGTGTTGTTGAAGGGTGACAGCGTCTATTCCTTTTCCCAAGAAACTTCAAAAAATTTTCATTTGAGAGTGTTAGTCAAGTCAAAGTGAGGTATACGATTCGATCATTGAAGAGTAGCAAATCTATGGTCTCTTGGTCGAATTATTGAAGACAAATTTGAATAGTATTATAAGCCCACTTACCTGCTTGATGAACAGATGTTTAGCCGATGTCATTTTTACAGAGTGTCTCAAACTCTCGGAAGTCATACCTTCATTCAAAAAAAGCGAAATTCATGATTTTTCAAACTGGTTCCTAAGGTATTGGAAAAGATTATGAATTAACAAATTTTAGCTCATTTCGAAGAAAATCTGTTGTTTTTGCAGATTCAGTTACAGACGAGGAAAAAGTACAACAGATGTAATTCTTAGGTTTGTTTTCAACAATATTAAGCATTTCGAGCTAGGGCAGTACTCGTTATCCTTATTTTTAGCCTTACCAAGGCGTTCGACTGTGTCCCTCACTCAGCACTTTTCGATAAACGTTCATGTTATGGTTTTTGTAGGAAAAGTATGAGTCTTATTCAATCGTTTTTGACAAACAGATGTATATGCGAAGGGTAGTTGGTCGGGTAGAAGGGAAGTCAGCATCGGAGTACCCCAAGGCTCAATTTAGGGCCTCTTGTTATTTCTAATGTTCATTAATGACTTTTCTGACAACATGACCACTTGCCTGAGTATTTTTTTGCCGATGACTCAACTATTTCTGTTGCGTGTCCTAACCAAGCTGGTGAGCTTTTTGATAGGACGTAGTCGAGGGCTAGGGAGTGGTTTTCGTAGAATGCGTTGGCTATGAATCGAGAGAAGACTGAGAAGATGATTTCTGTTATATATATATATATATATATATATATATATATATATATATATATATATATATATATATATATATAAATCATCTACTATGGGCGCAGTATGAGGGCGCGCGTTGTCGTGCATAAAAGGAAATTGTCCCTATATAAGGAGCAAAATGCACAACATGGGGCTCCAAGATTTCTGTTATATACCGATGGGCATTAAGTGATCCATTGCCAATAATCTCAATAATTGCTCAGTTCCTGCCAAGTTTGCTTAATTGTACCGTTCCCTCGATGCCTCCATATTCTATCTCTACCATCCACGAAATTCACACGGCTCTCATCACTAAATGAATGATTGATTGTCCATGCTACATGCTCCCTAGCAAACGCCAATCTTGCTACCCGATGGGCTCTATTTAGTCTTGGAGCTCTTGCTTGCGCGTATGATCTCAGACTAACTTCATTAAATCAATCGTCTTCTGACTGTCCTCACACTGACGTTAATGTTATCCACTGCTTGTAAAAGGTTACGTGCCTGAACAGCAGTAAAACGAGGATTTCTTATGGTTTGATTGACGATGAAACGGTCATGTATAGCGCGGGTTGCCCGATTTCTTCCTTGTCCTCGCCTCCTCACGTACAATCCAGTTTCCCTGTAACGTCGGTAGATTCGATGGATAACCGACGTCGAAACACCCAACATGATACCGACTCAGCGGTAGGTGCGACCTTCCTCGATCAATGTAACTGCCCTTGCTACTGAGGTAGGTGGTAAATCTCTCATTCTGAATAAAAATACCGTTTCGAATCGTAAACAGTAAAAGAATCAGAAAACACCGCAACCGATCGAATTTGTATCAAATCAAAGAATGGAAAACTCTCATTCTTTAAACAAGTGCAAATGTGGTCATATACAAAAAACGTGTGTTGTATTTCATATTTGATAAAAATGGTGTGCACATGTGTAAACGAAAAGTTTTATAAATGGTCCCAGAATTCGGTTGTGTATTTTAATACCTACCGACTGTTTTCTCCTATCAATTCCTAATTTTCACCAAATTTACCAAATTGTCATCAATAACTAATGCAATTAGAACATAAAAATCGCAAACGACAATTTCGACACGCCTGAGTGATAATAAGAAAATTCCAAATTGATAGACGAATTTTAATGACAATTTCTTGATTCAATGGAATTTCTCAAAAATTAAAAAGTACAACAGATGCAATTCTTAGGTTTGTTTTCAACACTATTGAGTATTTTGAGCTAGGGCAGTACTCGTTATCCTTATTTTCAGATCTTACCAAGGCGTTCGACTGTGTCCCTCATTCAGCACTTTTCGATAAACTTTCATGTTATGGTTTTGTAGGAAAAGCATGAGTCTCATTCAATCGTTTGTGACAAACAGATGTATATGCGAAGGGTGGTTGGTCGGGTAGAAGGGAAGTCAGCATCGGAGTACCCCAAGGCCCAGTTGAGGGCCCCTTGTTATTTCTAATGTTTATTAATGACTTTTCTGACATTATGACCGCTTGCCTGAGTATTTTTTTTGTCGATGACTCAACTATTTCTGTTGTGTGTCCTAAACACGCTGGTGAGCTTTTGATAGGACGTAGTCGAGGGCTAGGAGTGGTTTTCGTGGAATGCGTTGGCTATAAATCTCTAGTGTGAAGTTTCTGGGTATATATATATATATATATATATATATATATATATATATATATATATATATATATATATATATATATATATATATATATATATAGAAACGAAGCTTACCTGGAGGGTTCATATAGATCATCTTACTAAAAACTTAGCAGAAATATTTTTGTTTTGAAAAGTTTGAGGACTTCTGTATCATCTTATGTATTGAAAACTGCATATCATGCGATCTGCGAATCACACCTAACATATGTTCTTTTAGCCTGGGGTGTTGGAGGTGAAGTCGAGAGAATCTTCAGACTACAGCGGCTGGCATTCAGAATTGTCGCTGGTGTAAAAATAGAGATTGCTGTGAGAAACCTTTAAAATGAAATTTTAACACTGCTAGGTTTTTTTATTTTTCACTGTCACATCTTTGCACATAAAAACATCAATAATATTGAGTTGCACAGTGATTGCACTCATATAATACACAATTCAAAGACCATCTCTGCATTCCTTTCGTTCGGTTACATAATTCGCAGAATGATCCCAATTTTCTTTCCTATAAATTCTATAACAAATTACCCGTCGGTTATAGGTCCCTTCCTATAACGAAATTTTTAAATTTAACTGTTTTATTGAATGGAGTTTTATATAATATCAAAGAATATTTTAATTTCGATCTCACTAGTTTGAAAGATAAAAGAAGGATGACTAGTTACTAGTTATTTTATGCTATTTATTTATCTGTTTTTATATATAAAATCGTTTACTCTCAACTAGTGTTGAGTATGTATGTGTTTTCGTTATATTATTATAGCATTTTTCTATCTGACAACATATCTATATATTTTGACCTGTGCAGATAACGAGATACTTTGTATAAAGTATTAATAAATTTGAATCTTGAATCTTGAATCACATAAGGTGAAGAGTCAGAAAGACAACAAGGCAACATCGAAGTGGACCAGAGCTACGATGGAAAATAGGCAAATGATCTCAACAAAAAAATCTAATAACATATGACCTATTCAATAGGCTATTAAATGTAAATTCTAATATATGAGATGTATTGCACCGATCTTGTAAATCGTTAACTTGTTATTTGTGCATTTCCTTCGTAAAATAGCGTGCAGGATGATTCAATCGATTTTTCAAAGAAAATAAATGAAAACCTCCTACAATATTAATACTATTCCATATCTGTTGAAATGGTCATAAAAGTTTAATAGGTATGAAAAGTAACGATTTTTAAAAGTGAATAGAAAACGACTTATTCCTCACAAACTTTCGATCATCCAACGTCGGAGAATTAATATTCAGGATCGCAAGTTCATAAGAACCCCGTAGTTTTAATATCCACTAAATTTTGTTTTAATAGTGGATCGTTTGGCCGTAAACGTCTTCTCTACATTCTATTAAGCCTGATTTATCAGACTCCCGGTTATTCCGAAGAAATTCGCACATTCGTCACCCCAGAGTTGGAGAATTGAAAAGCGCAAAATGATAGGAGAAAATAAGAGGAAAAGTACACAACTTATCCTGTGTGGAAAGGTACGGAGTATTGTAATAGTGAAGTTTTCACAATATCGGGTGTCAATTTTGTGTGTAATCGGTACATAACTTTGATCCTGCTGAATATATCGAAAACAATATTTTTTTTTGCCTTTATTTAAAGTCGCATCTACATCGAGGTCATTAGCGACTGCTCATTCAACAGTATCACAATGGTTTATTCATACAGTAATAGGATAATAAATACTTAAGCAATTTCTTGTAGACTGTTTTAAATAAGTGTGTATAATCTTATGGATTTGAGAAACTGTATCGTCTTTAGGCACTGCTGTTGTTTTTCAGGTTGTCCTTGAAGTTGTTGGTCAAAATTGGTTACGCTGATTATAATACTTGAGGCATGTTGATAATACGTGTTTCACCGTTAGTGGTTCTCTACAGACGTCGCAGATTGGTGGTTCTTCGTTTAACAATAGGTGTAAATGTGTTATGTTTGTATGTCCTATTCGGAGTCTCTGGGATGATTGGTTGGTGCCTGCGGATTTCCAGATTTGGAAAAGCTTCGTGGACATTGCTTCTAACTTCAGATATTCTACTCGGCATGCCTTCACCCCATTTTCTGTTCCATAATTCATTAATTTCAGTTTTATTTATTTTTGTAGCTCTTGTATTGTCCTATCTACCCTGCCCTTGTCCCATGTGTTATGGAAGTTTTAGCCCTGTCATCCGCTATTTCGTTTCCTCGGATACCCATGTGGGACGGGACCCATACTAACCTAATTTGTTAGACCATCTGATATTCATATAGGATATTCTGGATTTTTTTATTAATATATTCGTTGAGTGATAATTACCTATGGCTGATAGAACACTTTTCGAATCGGTGAGAATTAAGAATTTTCTTTTTCACGCGCGATCTCGAGAGCTTTTAGAATGGCGAAGGCCTCGCATGTAAATATTGCTGTGTCACTGGGTAATTTGAAAGACCACACCTGTGGTTCAATGGTGTCGAGCACTATTGAGCATCCCGCGCCTTCATTGGTTTTGATCCGTCAGTGTAATAGTAACTGTGGTCTGGATGGTTTTGCGGATTCTGTCGTGCAAACGTTGGTAGTGGCTTGGTTTGGTGTTGGCTTTCGAGCCGAGTGCTTCCAGTTGCAGGTTTACTTTAGGTGCTTTCGTCGTCCAATGAGGCCCAGTTTGATGAATATTTTCATTTGTTAGGGGTAAGGTAATGCTGGTCTTGCTCAGGTATTTTTTCAATCTATAATTGAGTGGTTTAGGTGTTCTAAATTGTTTATCGTACAGATCATGGCAATTCTCTTTGAACGTGGCTTTATATGCCGGATTTTTTGATTGTCTTGATATCTTTATGCCATATTTCAAACATAATTTCATTCTCCTGAAACTTAGAGGCATCGAGTTTGATTCAACCAGAATGCTGTAGGTGGGGCTAGTTCTAAATGCTCCAATGGATAGTCTTAAAGACGTATTAATAACCGGGTCTAGCATATTTAAGGTGCTCTCTTTGCTGAATCATATATGATACAACCGTAGTCTAGTTTCGATTGTATGATAGCCTTATATGTAGTGATGAGTACTTCCTGTCTGCGCCCCAGTGTAGTGAAGATAGTGTTTTAATGATATTAAGTTTTTTGGCATTCGGTTTTAATTTTCTTTATGTGTTGGACCCAAGTGAGTTTGTCATCGATCAGTAATCCAAGGATTTTCAGGGTTTCACCTGTTCTATGTGTCGTCCGTTTAGGTAGAGTGGCAGAACTTGTTGGTTTGAATGAGTGCGTGAAAAGTTCATATGTTTTGTTTTAGTGGGTGAGATTTTGAATCCGGATGTCTTTGTCCATTCAGTAATTTTGTCAATGGTTGACTGCATAACGGTGATTAAACTTGCTAAAACTTTGCCGCTAACAGAGAGTGTTACATCGTCGGCGAATAGTTGCGCTTTGACCGGCGCCTCTACTTTCGCTATTATTTCGTCTATGGCAATTAAAACAACAAGATGCTCAATACTGACCCTGAGGTACCCCGTTTTCCATGAATGTTGACTTAGAGAGCATGCCATTTATTCTCACTCTTATAACTCGATCTTTAAGGAAATTTTAATAAAGTTCAATAATTTACCTTCAATTCCCCACTTGGACAGTTGAACTATGATGCGTTGCTTCCAAACCATTTCGTAGGCTTTTTCAATGTCCATAGATACCACTACTGTGTGAAACCTGTTGGCTAGTCCTTCACATATGTTGGTTTCCAGGTCGACTAGATGATCCATCGTTGACCTTCCTTGGCGAAATCCATATTGTTTGGTAGACAGAACATTATTTGTTTCCAGAAACCATCTCAATCTTCGACTCAAAACTTTTTCGAGAATTTTGCAGATCGTACAGGTGAGAGATATGGGGCGATAGTTTCGAGCATAACCACTCTCTTTGCTTGGTTTGAGTATGGGTATAACTACCGCCTCTCTCCAACCAGTAGGAAATTTATTTTCAGTATAAATAATGTTAAACAGTTTTGAATGTGTTCAAGGCCCGCTTGAGGAAGCTTTTAAGAAGAATGTTTGGGATTCCATCTGGTCCAGGGCTTGAGTTGTTGGTTTTTTAGTACCTCTAGAATTTCTTCTTTTCGGATTTCGTTATTCAGTTCGTTTAAGCCTATATAGTAATTGTTGTTGTGGTTAAGCGGGGCGGGCTGAAGGAAAACAATATTTTACTACATGATCTGAAATTATTTTTGAATATATAGTATCTTCTGAAGAGTAATATAGGTGCTTCATTTTATGGAAATTCATTTTCTACGAAATTGAAATAATATATATATTTTTATTTTCCACAATTTTATTATGATTTCATTATCAGAAGAACGACTGGTTTCGACTGTCGAGTCATTTTCAATTAGGAGTGGGTTTACTTGGTTTTTACAAAGTTTATTGATTTCCAAACATTCCAGCAGTCGTCCTTTGTCGCAATTATGAAGAACTTTGATATTATCCAATGATATTGAGTGATTTGTGGTTTTATATGTATATTTTGGAGAATCATTACCAGAGGATGAGTGTTTTTAATCTGATTTCAAAATTCCTATCCAACATAAGCCTCCATACACTCATTGTAATTGTGAATTCTTTTGACCCAAATACACCATTTTCAGTTTCACTGATTTTGTACAAAAATTTTCTAGGCTCGATAATACAGAAAATCTCGAATCAGTTTCATTTGATATAAAGAACATGTATCCAAATATTTCAACAGATGAATGCTGTAACAAACAGTTTTGTTTTATTTTCTAATTACTTCATCGATATTCCAAGAGACCAGTTATCAGAATCGAAAACATAAGAACTCTACCGAGAGACCAGACAGAAACAGACAATAGAAAACAAGGAAAAGTAACACCTAGTTAGCTGGCAAGATCAAGAGGGTTTCGAATAAGAAATGGGTCACTATCGAGTTTACGGCAGCCTGCGGATTGTTTCATTTTTTTTGGAATCCCGGAATTATATAAATAAGCGTGTTTCAGTAGTTACAGAAGAGTACAGTGCTTGCTCCGCTATCGACTTCCAGACCTGACTCCAGTTCCAGACCAGGCCAGATCTTTAGGGAGAGAACCAGCCAGAAATTGCGTGTGAATTCCAGAGACCACCGTTGTGCTGAACTGCCGTGTGTTATACGGAGTGTTCCTGGTGTGATTCGCCCGTTGTGCTCTAAGTATGATAATCCGCTCCCGAGTAGTTGACGTTTTCCTAATCGGGGTATGTAGACGCCCTACATAGTTGCTGTATCCTAGTATAGAGAACGTCTCATGCTTTTATCATACCTAGGAGATGTCGAGAGTGGTGCAGCACACATACTTGTGCTTTGTGATTCTCTCACTCTGGACTCTCGCACATTGAATACATTGCAAATTTTGTTTTAATCATTTTTACCTGAATTTCAATCCGATTCTCAAATTCCTTATAATTCACGCACGTTACGAGTAACTTCTGAAATCACGCATTCCGCCTGATCATTGTTCAATTCCGTAAAGTGATTATTCATAATACAGTGTGTTCCAACGAAAATTTGACCCCCCCTATAACTCCGAAATGAGTAACATTAGCAAAAAACACCAAGACACGTCGATTTTTGTTTCGAGGGGGAGCATTTTCGAAATAATTCGAAACTTGTCAGATCAACCCCTACCCCCAGCAACCCTAATTTCAAAATTCATCATAGGGAATAAGGGTCGAGTGGCACCTTACTGTAAAGGTCTGTCAATTCTCCATTCTGATTTGTCATTTTAGAATTTTAAATTAACATACAGGGTGTCCCAACCGAGGGTAAAGTTGAATTCCTGCAAATCGCAAATACTAAATGAAATCGATTTATTTTGGCATAATGCAAGCGCAGGTTTATGCTCGGTCTAGAAAAACGACCTACACTTGTGAATTTGGAGTTGGTGCAATCAACCCCTATTTCCAGCATCCCCAACTCAAAAATCATTCGATCGAAAATAGGTCAAGTGGCACCTCGTTGGAAAGGTATTTCAATTTTCTCTTCGAATTTGGTATTTTCGAAATTCAGAATCAGCATACAGGGTGTCCCGGAGCAGGAACACTGAAAACCCAAATAACTTTTTGAAACTGGTTCATTTCGGTATAATACGAGAACATGTTTATGTTTGATTCGAGAATAAGACTCTCTTGCGTGAATATGGAATTTTGCAATCAATCTCTTCCATTCAGCATCCCCAACTCAAAAAATCATACAAGTGATTACAGGTTGAGTGGCAAAGTTCCAGAAAGATTTTTCTATTTTCTGAATCACTGAGGCATTGGTTTCAGTTTGGCAATCGAGGTTTTCTGGCGTGAGGATCAGGATGAGGGATGATGGAGAAACTGATTGGATGCTCATCTAAACAGGAAAACGAGATTTATTGAACTTGTATTCAATTGAAAACAAAAACTAACTTGATTATTACAACAATTGTTCAAAATGACCTCCGCCCACCTCCATACAGTTATACAGACGATTTTCGAACTCTCTTCTCACATTAGCGAAAACTTCAGGAGTCAAAAGTCGGCATTCTGTGATAATCCTCATCCGCAGCTCCTCCAGGTTTTCTGGTCTTGTGGCATAAACTTTAGATTTTAGATGGCCCCACAAAAAAATCTAGGGATTTAAATCTGGTGACCTGGCTGGCCACTCAACAGGTCCTCTTCTACCAATCCACCTTCCTGGGAAATTTTCGTCTAAATATTGGCGCACCTGAGCATCATAATGCGGAGGAGCACCGTCTTGTTGAAAACGCATTTCGTCCTCAGAAAGAGTTGGATCGTTCTGTAAAATTTCTGTCAATCTAGGATGTATGTGTTCCTCTAACAACTGTAGGTAGCCATTTCCATTCAGATTACCCTCAATAAAGAAAGGCCCAACTAGATGATTGCCAAAATTCCTGCCCAAACGTTCAACTTCTGAGGCCTTTGCGTGTGGGCTCTCTAAACCAATGAGGATTCTGTGTGTCCCAATATCGACAATTATGTCTATTCACTTCACCACTGAGCATAAAGGTGCTTTCATCAGAAAAACAGATGTTATTCAGAAAATTTGGATTAGCGTTTAGGTTTTCACTTAGATTTTCACAAAACTGTAAACGACGATCTGGATCATCTTAGTTTATTTCATGCACTAATTTTACCTTGTAGGGGTGAAATTTGTGATGTTTCACGATTCTATGGACAGTTGTAGCTGATACACCAGTCAGACGAGATAGTTTTCTGATCGAAGTAGTATTCTCCATTTGTAGATGACCCACTACTGCCACTTCCGTTGCCTCATTTCTGACAGGACATGCCACTTCATGTTTTTGTTTGCCACCGAACCCGTAGCTAGGAATTTGTCAACCAAATATTTAACGTACTGGTGACTGACTCCTTTCTCTTTCAGGATGGTTCCTATCGAATATCCTTGCCGTTTCTTTGGCACAACTGTTATTTCGAAAATACGTCGATACAATTTCGACCCTTTCCTCAGTGGAATAAACCATTTTCAGATTAATTTCAACTGACGAACAACAACAATAATGAGGAACTGATCTGAATAATAATAATATTTCATTGCAAAATGAGAAATAACAGATGACTGCACGCCAGATGGAAATGAAAAAATGTGAACATTTTCAATGCAGAAATCAGCTTTATTTCTTCGTAATTGATGCTCAACACATCGTACCCCAATACTTTTAACAGTTTCGAATTAATTTTAGTTAATAATTTCAAATGACGATATTGAATTTTTCGAAAGCGACATCCTGTATGGAGAGCCGAACTGAATGAAATGCTTTAATCATTCTGGAATTCAAAAACCTTTCTGAAGATATGCCACTTGAATTATTTGTATGATTTTCAAGTTGGGGATGCTGAATGGAAGAGGTTGATTGCAAAATTCTATAACCACACAAGAAAGTCCTATTCTCGGATCAAACATGTTCTCGTATACCGAAATGAACCAGTTTCAAAAAGTTATTTGGATTTTCAATGTTCCTGCTTCGGGACACCCTGTATGATGATTCTGAATTTCGAAAATACCAAATTCGAAGAGAAAATTGCAGTACCTTTCCAACGAGGTGCCACTTGACCTATTATCGATCGAATGATTTTTGAGTTGGGGATGCTGGAAATAGGGGGTTGATTGCACCAACTCCAAATTCACAAGTGTAGGTCGTTTTTCTAGACCGAGCATAAACCTGCGCTTGCATTATGCCAAAATAAATCTATTTTATTTAGTATTTGGGATTTCCAGGAATTCAACTTCACCCTTGGTTGGGACACCCTGTATGTTAATTTAAAATTCTAAAAATGACAAATCAAGGTGGAGAATTGACAGACCTTTTCAGTAAGGTACCACTCGACCCTTATTCCCTATGATGAATTTCAAAGTTAGGGTTGCTGGGGGTAGGGGGTTGATCTGAGAAGTTTCGAATTATTTCGAAAATTGCTCCCCCTCGAAACAAAAATCGACGTGTCTTGGTGTTTTTCGCTAATGTTACTCATTTCGGAGTTAGAGGGGGGGTCAAATTTTCGTTGGAACACACTGTATAGTAATCAACCATATTACCTGCAAGACAGTGGCTACCAGTAAACATAAGGAAATTTACGTATCAAACCCAACATCTGCACTCATCGTCGTAAATAAACCGCTACACTACCTGTAGAAATAACTGATCGCTTTCCCGGCGCTGCAATTTCCCGACCCTTCCGCTATCCGTCATCTTTCAAAACTCCAGAGTTTTCCAGAATTAAGTTCAATTTTATTTTGCACTTTGGGGCTATCCTTGCAGTAATATTAAGTTCAAATTTTCAATTCATAAAATTCATACCCGTGAAGCTAGTGTATGTGGTATCTTTTACGAGAGATCTATTTCGATTTCCTGCACCTGTATTGAATTCAAATATTTCTAAGTAGAGTTAATGTTCTCTCTCTGAAGCATTGTTCTGATATATGAATAAAATGTGTTTGATTTTCCTGATTCATTTCAAGAATAATGTTGGATATATTTTGAGTTGAATAAAGAGTTATTTTACCTGATATGACTAGATATCTAGTGTTTATTTTGAATTATCCTTACGACGAACTTTGAATTAACTTTCTCAGGCTAGAGTAGATACCCAGAAGTGGGTTCTTGCTTCTCTTGTTACTGAGACGAACACGACGAACTAGCGTCACAATTCTCTCCGATAATCAGAGAAATATTTACCGACAAAACATGCTGGCACACGTTGCTGATGATGTTTGTAACCTTCTAAAAACCTGTCTACCTCGAAATTATTTTCAATTTCAATCAAAACTTCAACTAACGGCAGGACTTTCCATAGGATCACCTCTCAGCTCCCTTCTAGCCCAAATATTCATGGATGGCGTAGTAGTTTTTCATGGGTCAAACAGGAAAATCGACAAATTCTACAATTTTGAATGAAGTTCATACCAACATTGAGTTAACAGCAGAAATAGAATTCAATGACTCAATGAATTTTTTAGACCTAACAACAACAAAATCGACTAATAATTTCATATATAACATCTACAGAAAATAATCTTTCACAGACTCAACTATTCCCATCAACTTGAATTCAATCAATTAAATGACAAATTAGCAGCTTTCAATGACCCAACGAGCCTTTTTCCATTCTACTATCACCGACGAACTTTAAAAATGAAATAAATACTTTCGGAAAATTTGCCGTTTTTAACAAAATTTCTCTGATTTTTATGAATAAAATTATCTAACGTAAAGAAAACCATCAAATAACACAATTATTATATTCCATAAAAGACACTTGCTTAATATTGCATATCTTCCGTATTTATTTTCGACCCTCTTACTCTCAGTAAGAAATCATGGAGTGCAAGATGAGAATTGAAGCTGCTAGCAGAAAAATCTTTGGTACTCTTTATGTACACACGACACTAACACAACATAAACAGACAAGCTATTGCTAGTGCAAAAGCGAAAGGGAAACGAGTTTTTTCCTCAGGTTTTTCCACTCGTTTATTGAATCATACGCAAGATAGTATGGTTCTCCTGTTACATTTTCCTGAGCTCACACTTGTTATTTTCTGACACACTCCAAAATTATAGATATAAGCATTTATGTAAATACAATTATTGGAATTTCTGTGAATCCTCTCTTTTTCAAAGATATATATATATATATATATATATATATATATATATATATATATATATATATATATATATATATATATATATATATATATATATATATATATATATATGAGGAAAATGCTCTGTAAATATCATAAGCACCACCCAAAGTCAGCTGTTCAGAGAGTTACACTACCTAGACATCTTGGAGGTCGTGGATTAATTGATTTGAATAATCTTCATAGTAAACAGATTTTTCATCTACGTTCCCATTTTCATGATAAACAGAGAACGTCTAAATTACATGATATTGTTGTTGCTTCAGATTATAATCTTACACCTCTGAACTTGACAATGCAAAAGGTAGATTTTGATATATTTGATGATAATTCTAAAGAGAAAGTTGGATGCAGAAGGAATTACACGGAAAGCACCTAAAGAATTGAAAAATGATTATATTGATGAAACTGCATCGAATAAATGGTTAGTATCTGGAGAATTGTTTGCTGAAACAGAAGGCTTGGCAATTGCGATCCAGGACCAGGTTGTTTTTACAAGGAATTATAGAAACATATCATCAAACAAAATATAGATGATTCTTGCCGTAGATGTTTCTGTTCTTCAGAAACAGTTTTCATATATTATCATCTTGCTCAGTCCTTGCTTCAACAGATTATTTAGAAAGACATAATGCCGTCGCTAATATTATTCACTTCAATCTAGGAATTAAACATGACCTAATTCCCAAAGAAAAAATTTCAAAAATATGAACCTGAGATTATTTTTGAAAATGACAAATATAAACTTTATTTTGATAAAACAATTTGTGCAACAGAGCTGTAAAACACAATAGACCAGATATCGTTCTTAATGATAAACAGAATCAAATAACATATATAATTGATATTGCTATACCCGACACACATAATATACAAAATAAATACAATGAAAAAATTTCTAAATATATGATGCTTGGCGAAGAGATTAAAAATGTGGAAAATGAAGAAAATATTTATTCTACGATTATTATTTCTACAACAGGCGTTATTCCTAGAAATCTTCACAAAAGTATTGAGATTTTGGGTCTGAAGAAAATTTGTTTGAACAGTTACAAAAGATAACAGTCATCAAATCTTGTAATATTCTTCGTAGGTTTCTTTCCGAAAATAATAATGAGGTAGAGTCATAGGTTTCTCTTTAGCTTATACTGCTCAGAATCTCATTTCATATTTTATTTATTTGTTTAAATAAATGTTATATAATTAACTGACAATTTTGTCATATTTATATTCAGAGCAGTATTCTATTCGATCGTTCACCACTTCACACAAAGGAAACTATTAATGAGTAATATTCAGTGTTACTTGACTAAGGTCCGTACACTGGATTTTCCGGAGAAAGCCTCTGACACTACTCGTTGGTACATTGATATCATTGTCTGATGATGCTATAGTATGTATATATTCTGGTAGATTGATATATTCTCATAACATTTAACGTTATCCTAATATATAATTACTCCAGGATATGATTTGATTATAATCATTGCCTGGCAATGGTATTAATTACCGGGTGGTGGATTTATATTTTTCATGAAATCAGTTTGATTGCATGAACAGATATATGGGCAACTCGTCGGGTAAAACCCTATATATATATATATATATATATATATATATATATATATATATATATATATATATATATATACTCTCAGTAATCTATCGCTACTAAGTTTTTTTTGTTTTATTGTTTTCAACAAACAAACAAAGAGAAGACTTATTCACCGTCATCTTCTTCTCAGAACTCAAAACAAGAAGGAAGAGCCAGCTGTTTTTCTAGAAATTGAAATAATGCCTACTGTTAAATTTGAATATAAAAAGACTAGGCTAAGTTATAAATCGACATATTACACGTAGATGGCTTATTAGGTACATGCATTGATACAAAATTGTCTTATATATTTCCTTTATTTTCCGTTACACTGAAGAATTTACTTCCAGATTGTTTTGAAGGAATTAGTTAGTGGTTTAATGAACTGAAATATCCATGTATCGAGTAAATGTTCGAAAAGAGATTCGGTGATGAATAAGAAACCATCCATGTGAAATATATGTATAAGTAAATTATTGTAGAGACATATCATCAGAAAACAAAGGTACTTTCAATATAAGTATCATATTCGTCAATCTCATATTCTATGTTGTCCTTATCATTGTTACGCTTCAGATTTATATTAGGTTTCAATTCTATTCTATGGTTCACAGGCAAAAAACATAAATTCAATTGACGAGGCTTTTACGTGATGCAATCCATTTTCACAAATACAAGTAAACGATGATTTCTACTAAAATTTATTATTGAATGCTCGACAGGTTTCGATACACAGTATCTTTATCAAGAACGAATGAATACTAAAAATATATCTTAATAACAAACTTTTATTTATACTAATGAGGCAATCTACTAAGAGTACTTGGACTAATGTTTAGGAAATAAATTCAATAACAGTGAGTTATTTATGTCTACCTGATCATAAAGAAATTTCGGTGAATACCTGAATCAATAAATTTAAAATACCAGCAGGTTGAGTTTTATACCACTATTCTCAGAATGTAGGATTTTAAATTCTGAATTGAAAGCATGACCATTTTCTCCAAGATAATTTGAATAATTTGAATCGGTTTTTCCATTGATGAAACTGCGTTCATGTTTAGAGATTCTAGGATTAAAATTTCTTCCTGTTGTACCTGTATAAAAAACAATTGCAATCTGCACAATTCAATCTACAAACACCTGATTCATATATATTCATATTGCTAATATATGTTAAATTATTGAATTGAATTGAAATCAACGAAGGTCTATCCTGGTGTAGACATTGCATCAGACCACGACCCTGTTATTTCTCAATTTCAGATCGAAGTCAAAAAGCTGAACAAAGCTCTCCCAAAGAACCGCATTGACATCAGAAGGTTAAGAGATGAAAATATCAGAGAACAAGTCAGGAATACAATTGGCACATGCTTGAGAACACTAAAGGAAGAACAAGAAACAACTCCAGGAGACAAGTGGGAAAACCTAACCAAAATGATGGATTCAACTTGCAAGCTGTACTTACAGAGGGACAAACGACCAGACAAGGAGTGGATGACGAATGAGATTAAGAACATGTTTGACAGAAGAAAAACTGTAGAATAGAACCTCACAAGAATATAAAAATATCAACAAGGACATTAAAATCAGAATAAGACAAGCAAAGGAGGACTGGATGAACCAAAACTGCTGGGAAATAGGAGAACTGGAACAAAAGTACGACTATGCTGGTGTACATAAAAAGGTGAAACACATAGTGGGAAAAAGCAGATATGAAACAGTAACCTTAATGGACAACGACGGCAAGGTTATTAAAACGACGCTGATAAATTAGAAATATGCAAAGACTACATCAAATCTATTCGGAGACACTCGTTCTGAAATACGTGCATCACAAGCAACCACTGGACCATCAATAACTCGTGATGAAGTACTACATGCTCTGAGGACAATGAAAAGTGGGAAGGTGCCTGGCCCAGATAACATCTATATAGAATTGTTAAAGCTCTTTGATGACAATGACGGACTCCTGGATCTTTTGACAGGACTATTTAACGACGTCTATGATACTGGCCAAATTCCCAGAAAATGGCTTATTTCGACTTTCCTGACCATCCCAAAGAAGACGACATCTAGGAAATGTGACGACTACCGACTAACAAGCTTAATGAATCATATAACTGAGCTCTCTGAAGGTTATCCACCGACGAATATACAGCAGATGCGAGGAACATATCTCTGATAGCAGTTTGAGGGTCTCGGGCCAGAGAGGCCATATTCTCGTTGCAAGTTCTAATCCAGAAATGCAGAGATATGAGCCAGGATGTGCACATTTATTTCGTTGACTTCTCCAAGGCGTTCGATAATGTCAGGCAAGACAAACTCATCCAGATATTAAAAACATCTAATATCGACGAAAAGGATATAAGAGTTATTACCAATATGTACTGAGAACAGAGTGCGACAGTAAAATTGGATTATGTGAACATCTCGGAGGAAATGGAAATATGTCGTGGAATACGACAGGGATGTGTCTCTCTCCAACACTGTTCAACCTGTACTCAGAGGAATCTTTCGTGAAGCCCTAGAAGGTCAACAAGATATAAAAGTTAATGGACTACCTATAAACAACATCCGCTACGCAGATGATACTGCTATCATAGCCAGTAGCTTAACAGATCTGCAACAACTAGTAGAAAGGGTTAGAGAACACTCAGAACGATACGGCCTGAATCTGAATATATCAAAACAATTTATATATTCGTAACCAAAAGAATAGGCATACAGGGATATCTCACTGTCAATGGGGAAAGTACAGCAGGTTCACAAATTCAGCTATTTGGGAACGACTGTGTATGATTCGTGGGACTACAAGGGAGAGGTATTGTGCAGAATTGAGAAGGCCAGAGCGATATTTTGAAAAATGAAAAAGATGTTTATTGCCTGAGACCTAACACTTAATCTTAAGATCAGAACGTTCAGGTGAACTGAACGTTTTCGAGTTGTGGTGCTACAGACGTATTCTCAAAGTTTCATGGACGCAGCATGTTACTAACGAGGAGATTATAAATAAAATGGACAAGAAGATGAAAGCTGTTCAAACACTGAAGGAACGGACGCTTCAATATCTTGAACAAATAATGCGACACGACAAATATCGACTACTAGAATTAAACCTTCAAGGAAAAGTTGAGGCGAAAAGAGACCCAGGAAGAAGACGTCACTCGTTGATGAAGAACTTGCGCGATTGGTTCGGATTGACTACAACTCAGCTGTTTCGAGCAGTAGTTAACAAAGTGAGAATTGCCATGATTTTAGCCAATGTCCGAAATGGATAAGGCACCCCAAAGAAGAAGAAGATTGAATTTCTTCTTTCATCACCATTATTTATTGCGATCTGTTTCATCAAATTCAATGCATGAAATAATTATCATTAGACTACGGTTGTTCAAGAGTCTATGTATATAGCTATTAAATGCTGCAACTTTATGTTGGTAAGGATGTGCCGATGTATGATGAATTCTGATATCTGTATGAGAAGGCTTATGATAAATTGAAAACTGATGTTTATCATTTGATCTTGTTATTGCTAGGTCTATGAAATTGATGGAATTGTTCTGTTCTATTTCAGAAGCGAATTTTAGTTTTGGTGTAGGTTGTTGATGAAATTTTCGGATACATGGAACTGTCTGTCTGTTTCTGTGAAACACAATAATGTAATCGAGATATCGATACCAATATAGGAAATGTTTACTGAGCGGGTGTTTAAGAATAGCTTTTTCTATGTTCTCCATGAAAATTTCTGCTAAAAGAGGGCTTAAGGGTTTCCATTATAAGTCCCTCATCACTCTATTAAAACAATCGTTAAATGAAAAATAATATTGAGATATGCAAACATCTAATAAAGCCATAATGTCGTATTGAATTCGTGGATTCGTCATATTTTGTGTTGACAAATTACTCATTATATTATACGGATCTTTCGGTGGAATACTTAAAAAAGTTCTTGACATGAAGAGAGACAACTTTGCATTACTTGGAATGACAACATTTTCTATTTACCTCTTCAAATCATTTGAATTACGAATAGGAAAAGACAGTTCAAAATTAGAATTTTTTCCAGAATATGTATTAGAAATTTGGAAATCTTGAATTCTGGGGCATGTGAATGATACCACTGGTCTTATTGGATAACCAATTTTGTGCAATTTAACTAAAGAATGAAGTTGTGGTGGTAAAGGTTTCGGTAAGATAAGTTTAAATTTTTCGCTATCTGTAATGATGGATTTTGAATTCTCAATGACTGTCTTCACTTCCTTATTGAATTTATTAGTTAGATCTCGGGAAATAACTGAATAATTAGAATCATTAATGAAATCTAATGTTTTGGAAATATAATCTCTGTTTATTAATCGCTATAACTGTATTGCCTTTATCTGCTTTTGTGAAAAAATGTCATTGGATGTTGATTTAACTTTAATATTTTTGACTTATATGTGACATCTAATTGGTCTATTAAGTTTTTTTAGGTATTCTTTCTTAATGAAGGACGCAGTTTGGTGTTTCAGGAGCTATTGTTTTCAACATTTCTGAGGCAAATTTCAGTATCTATTGCTAATTGTTCAAAGTTCGATGTATAATGTTTAGGATAAATATTGAATACTTTCTTCAATAACGCCGTAACATCAATGGTGAAATTTCTTTCGGTTAAATTTATGAATCTTTTGAAAAATTAATGATTTGACAAGTTGGTGTTAATTTCTTCAATTTTAGGATTATTTTAATGAGACTCTTAAGTTTCATCAATTGAGTTTAATAATAACTCTGGATAATTTTAATGACTTTTCTCTGATCCCCGGTCTAAATTATCGAATTCAATTTTATGTAATCCAAGGGTAGCTCTGAATGAATTACCTCAACATAAGTATAACAAATATTCCTTTTGTTATATTGGATTCTACTGTCTTCTTTCATCCACGACAGCTTTCCTTTCAATCCTCCTTTGATGGCTGCTGCACTGGTGTTTTTGTTTTCAGGTTGATGTATTTAGGATCGCTTCATTTTTCAAACACATAGTTATGAACCACGGAGAAGTAATTTGTAGTACCATAAAGCCAAGAAGCTATGGTCAGCTTTCTTCAAAATTCAGTTGACGAGTCTTTTACGTGATAGAAATTCATTTTCACAAATACAAGTAAACGATGATTTCTACTAAAATATAAACACCTCAAAAAGTCTAGCAAACACGTACCAAAATCTTTAAAATATGAATTTGATGATTCCAATTTATAGAAATCTTTCGGTTTTGTCAGGATGTATTGTATATAATGTTTTCTCAAGAAACCAAATAATATTTGATTTCTCGAAAGCACCTATTATAAAAAAAATTTGAAATTTGAAAATGACGAAATTTGGTGAAACCAAAAAATCCTGATCTGATATTTTCGGCTCGATATGGAAGCACTTATATTTTTCAGTACCCAGAAGGTCCACCTCTGTAATTTATGACACTTTGGCATTGTCGCGGCATGCTCAATATTGAATTGTCTATTAAATTTTGGCCTAAGTTATTCCAAGCCCCCTGAACTGCTAATCAAAGCTCTTGTTCATGATGGAAGACGTTTTGACGAAGGAGATTTCTTTTAGGGTGTCCCACACAAGCTCGCTGGGATTCAGATCTGGGGAGCAGGATGGCCACGGTAGAAGATCGATATCATTCTCTTCAAGAACGTTCAAGACAACTCTTGCACGATGAGGAGGGGCATTATCTTGTTGGAAGAATGGATTTTGACCCATTGTTTGGAGATACGGTACCACTACAAGTAAAACTATCTCATTTGCGTTAGAATTTCCCGTGAGGTTGTTCAGTATGAAAACGACGTCAGATCTTCAAAAAACATCACTGATCCGCCTCCCTGTCTAACAACTTCTCGAGCATGCTGGAGACGGTTTTGCTTTCCAGGTTCCCTCCATATTCGAATTCTTCCCGAATCGGGATGGTAACTAAATCTAGATTCATCACTGAAGAGAACTGTCGCCCACCTCACTTGATCCCAGTTTAGGTGATCTTGGCACCAAGCTAAACGAGCAACGCGAATTCCATGGGTCAGTTGTGGAACTCTTAAAGGACGTCTGGAGTGGAGTTGACCTTAGTGCAGTCGATTTCTTACAGTTTGGTCGGAAATTTGTACATTATGGACTCGTGCTAGCTCTTGAGCTAATTGAGATGCTGTGGTAGTACGATCTCTTCTGGCTTGTAAAACCAAAAATCGGTCTTGGGCGACTGTAGTAATCCTGAAACGACCTGTATGACGTTCTTCTACGCTACCTGTTTCATTGGAACGGGACCATAAACGTATTATGACTTTTGGTCTACTGCCCAGAACCCTAGATACTTCCCGTTGTGAGCTCCCAGCTTGGAGCATGCCAACGGCTCGTAACATCTCTTCTCTAGTCAAATGTCGTCTTTCCATGGTCGAATCACAAAACTTGAATCTTTTATATGTGCTACAACAGAAACAAAGAGCCAACTAACTGATTTCAAACACTAAATACATGAAATGATCATAAAGCAGCGTCGCATCTGCTGCATTTTTAGTTTTGTATAAAAAAAACTGAAATCTGTTGCGGCACTCTACATAATTTGGTGAGTAATTGATGCAGGTTTCATTTCTTAAAAAAAATCATCCATATTGATCGTTCTGGATACGATATATCGATATTCAGAAGTGTTCCCTAGAGTTTTTTGAGGTGTTTATTATTAAATGCTCGACGCATTTCGATACACAGTATCATTGTCAAGAGCGAATGAATACTACGAATTCGCTCTTGATGAGGATACTGTGTATCGAAACGCGTCGAGCATTCAATAATATATTTCGAAATTTTCCAAAAATGCAGATTAGTTGCAGACTAGTTGTTAATACAGAATAACCCATTCAATTCCATTTAACTTTCATTAAGGTAATTTTAGTCTATCAGAGTTATTGGTAATAATGAAAATGATATGTGTAACATGATGTCAAACAATACCTCAATTTTGTATTCCTGGATACATGAAATGAATAAATCGATAATAACGAAGTATATGTAGACATAATTACAAGAAAACGATCATGTATTCCATTTATCTAACCGATCTCTCATTTTGTTTCATATCAATATAACAGAAAGTCATTAAGAAACGCATAAATCATTTCGGCTGTTTCTGAATTTGGTCGTTCAATTAACGACCTGAAAGGTAGCTAATGAATTCAAATTCGATATTAAATAATTAATACATATCTTCATACCTGTATGCTATTATAATCACTCATGGGATATTTCATAACTTATCGCCGCATTCGTTTAATTCTTGAATTATGACAATCATAATTCTTTTTGAACTAATAATTGGGAGGAGTTGTTTGTTATAGAATTTGTCAAAATGGAAATGCTGACCGAAAGATATAAGTGACCGAAAGTTTCATGAAATTGAGTCATTCTATATGTATTTTCTTCAAATATTCTCACCTAAAATTATTAGGTGAGACCTTTCACAAGAAACCTAACTAATCGGAGCCTAGAAATTTTGCTCCTCTACATATACACACAACCAAATTTATATGGAATCACTCGGTATATGGAACTAGATAGTATGATAAGAAATGTTGAATTATCACCACATGATATTGTACTCTATCGTCACTGTGATTTGAAACTGTGAGTTTCAAAATTTAAAAAGCCTATAATCATAATTGTAAATAACTTACGTTGGAATTTTCGAGGTACAAAGGGTCGAATAATTGCTCTCGTTGAAGAAGGGTGACCCAAAAGGATAAAGCGGCCACAATGGGGTATCACAGGGGTATATTCAAAAATTTACGTGCTATAGGTGGAGCTACAATCTCTGCAAAAAAGGCCTAGGAGAAGTCGTACCCCATATTCCAAAGGCAATTTCTGGAAGCAACAGGCATCAGTGCATCAGTAGAAACGATACGTCAAAGACTTCGTTCAAGGGGTTTATACTTGAGAAGGCCCTCAAAACGTCCAGAGCTAACAAGGCAAAAAGCAATTAACAGACTCAATTTATGCATCGAGCACCAGAATTGGAATATTGAGAATTGCCGAAATAATCTTTTTCGAATGAGACCAGAAATGATTTCGGTCAGATGACCGCCGGATTCGAGTTTCAAGGGAAGATAAGCTAGACTCCGAGCAGCAAGACAAATTCCGAAATACAAAGGAGCAGTATGATGTTTTGGGGTGACATTATGCTGGGAGGCAAAACAGATTTGATTTCGTATTTCGTTTCCTGCAAGTGTAACGGCTAGAAATTACATCGACCTAGTGCTGGAGGACAAAGTGGGACTCTGACGAGGTGCTCACGGTGAGAATTTCTTTTTATCCAACATATTGCTCCTCCACATACCAGCAACCTTGCGCTACATTATCTCATTACCTTGAAACAGGGTAGTCGCTATTTTGGAGTGGCCAGCTTGCTCTCCAGATCTAAACCTTATTGAATATTTATGGGATAAGCTCCAGAGGAAAATTAGATTGCGCCAGGATCATCCAAGAACTCAACAACAGCTCATCCCAGCCGCCACAGAAGAGTGGTAGAATATCACCCCAGAGGAGGTCGAAGACCTAATCCAAAGCATACCTAGACGGATTCAGGCTTGTATCAGGGCAAACGGAGCTAAAGCAAACTACTGACGTCCAGAAAAATACACCTACTATGTGAAAAAAAAAATTTCAATTTTTTTCCTACATGCGGAAACAGTCTCTTATTTTCTTTCATCTCTCTCAAAATCCCTGAGCTAATATTTAAAATATCGGGTTGTGTGTATCTCCTTATTACAAAAACCGCTGCAGAAATTCAAATCATTTTCGAAAATTGGCATCAAATAAATTTTAAATTAAATTTTTCCAGGTATAGAATCGACAGATTTCGAAGTCTTAGAACTACTAGAAATATTGTGAATAGAGGAAAATGCCCTCTTCCTTGTGTTCAATAACAAAATCGAGCAAGCTCTTTTCCTTTTCGAGTTTTTCGCAAATTTTGAAAATTTTCGAAATAAGTCAAGGGACAACATATCGGTTGGTACTGAAATTATGTAAGAATGGTTTCGACATTTAAAACGCTAACCTGAGTTTGTTACAAATATGAATCATAGACAGCTCTGATTGAATCGAATCAGGTTTCTTCTCTATCAAAATTTATCACATGAGCTAACAATTTTTTTAGTTAGGACGTCTTTTCATTAAAACCGAAAATCGCAGAACTTTTCCGTAATTTTATCTAGTAGATAAATATATAGATTTATTCGTTCCATTTGGTATTGTGTGAATATCACAAAGTATGCCATAGGCGTAAAATATGTCACAGTAACAAATAACACGATATAAACATAAAGTTAAATATCAAACAAACATAGTAAAAGAGAAGTGAGATCAATGTGAAAATTATTGTTTAGAGGATTTGTTCCATTGCTCTTAACACAATCTAAAATCGAAAAAATTCTGTATGCTGTATGGAGCTTGCTCATAGAGTAGTTTTTGAATATATTTTTTGAGTATTCTTGGGGGTTGGATTCGTTTCATGACTGGCAGTTTAATGAATATTTTCATTATTACATGATTAACATATTTTTGCAGGTAAGTTCTATTGTATTTGATAGTTGTGAGGTTTTTTTGTTTCGAGCGATATAGCCGTGTTCATTTTTGTGAAAGAGGTCGAGGTTGTTTCTCACAAATATTACTGCCTCATAAATGTATACTTAGGACCGGTAGGGTCAGTATTTTGTAACTGATAAAATGGTCTCTACAGCTCTCCTATTTTTCATGTTTAGCATAGATCTTAGGTAGGAGTTACCCAGAACATGATTCCATAACGAATACGAGACTAGACGTTTGCCCGATGTGATATCCAAGAAGTTCACCTGTGAGCTGATCAAACGAAAGGCATAAAATGACTCTATGTTCGTGCACAAAGTGTACACGGAATGATTGAAATAGCTTAAGTATGTTGTGTGCTCTCATTATTACAGTCCAAAAATTTTCCCAATGACAGATAAATTATTCACTGTTTTGTCATCTAGTTACAACTATTCTCTGAGTATAGTATAGTTTGTAATAACGAAGCGACCATGCCCTACGAAAATTTCTAGAAGTCCAATATGATTGAAAATTGATTTCTGAATAATTTTGATGCTGATACTGAAGAAGCTAATGATTTTGATCGTTTATATGAAAGGTTTCAACCTCATATCGAAACAGATAAGAGAAAAGGTGACAAACGGAAATCAAACTGGTCATTAATTAATTAAGTTCGTGAGCTTTTGAAATTTCTACTGATTCTGATGAATCTTATCTCTTGGTTTTGCTACCTGAATATAAAAATTTTCTTTGTTTTTCGTTTATACAATATTCTGTGAAACCTGTTGTTATTGTTTTGTGAATTTTTAATTTCTTATACTCGTGTACTATAATATTGATGAAACGATCAATTTAATTCAATTTTTCAATATAAACAGGGTGTTACATGAAAGTATGTCACAACTTGAGGAGGTTAATCTACGTGCAAATCTTAAGAAAAAGAGTTCATAAAAACATAGGTTCACAAAAAGCTTCGTTACAGAGCTACAGGGTGTTGAAATTTCCAGAAAAGAATTGTTTTTCTGAGATATTCAGCCCAAATTTGAATACAAGCTATTTTTACAGCCTTCATCATTATACGTTCTAAATTTTGATAAGAATCTACAAGGTGTTTTCTTTTCCGGAGTGAATGTCTCCTTTTGCACTTTCAAACTTTTTGCAGTACGTCACCGAACATACAATGAATTTTCGTCATCTTCGGTCAATTTAGAAATTTTTTGACACCTGCAATTTACTACTGTATGCATTCGCTGAATTGAAAGCAATTGTAATTCGAAAAAATGACCAGTAGGCTTTGAATTTTCTCATTTATTTATTTATTTTGACAAATGCTAGAGTTTAACCAGTGTTTGCTTTAATTGTTTATTTAATTAACGATTAGTTTTAAGACTAGTGAAGTTATTGCTGTAAGAAAATATGAGTAATTTTAAGAACGCAAAATTGGCTGATATCCATTACATGTACGGTCTGCCTGAAGGAAACACAACAGAAGCTAGGCGATTATATCAGGTGCGCTTTCCAAACCGAGTAACACAAGACAGGCGAACTTTCTCAAATAATACTAATAATATCACAGAAAGTTGGGGAAACTGGTAGTTCTACTGCAAATAATCATTAAAAGGTTCAACTCAAACAGTGAGAACTCCAGATATTGATGAAGCAGTTTTGAATTGTATTGATTTGAATCCTCATGTGGGTACGAAAAATTGGAAATCAGTTGAATATTTTATATGTTCTAGATTGGAGAATTCTCCACGACTTTTATATTGTAC
Organism: Cryptolaemus montrouzieri; assembly: GCA_013387265.2. Lineage (NCBI taxonomy): Eukaryota > Metazoa > Arthropoda > Insecta > Coleoptera > Coccinellidae > Cryptolaemus > Cryptolaemus montrouzieri. The sequence continues at coordinate 81,842 of JABFTP020000168.1, forward strand.
CCGTTTCATATTCAACCCGTCCAAACCCTACTTCCTCGAGATTTTCCTTTAAGATTGAATGTCTGCCGATGGTTCTTAGATAAAATAAGAGGAAATGCTTATTTTGATAGTGAAATTATTGTTCACAGACGAAAAAACTTTTTGAGAACTGCTATCACAAATTTTGACAATAATCATTATTTGGCTGAGGAAAACCCCCATTCGATTGAAGAATCTCATCATCAAGAACAATTCTCACTAAATGTCTCTGGGTCGGAATAATTGAAAATCATTTGATTGGGCCATTTTTTTCCCTAACAAACTCACCAAAAGTGGCACTTTTGGTGAGAAACATAATGAGGTTCATGCATGAGAGGGCACAAGCACATTTTAGTGGAGAAGCTAGGGAATTTTTGAATAAATCATTCAACAACCGATGGATCGGTCGGGGTGGGCCAGAACCATGGCCTCCTAGCTCCTCAGACTTAAATAGTTAAGACTTTTTTTCATTGGGATACCTGAAAAGTTCAGTTTATACCACTCCAATGAACACTGTTGAAGAATTGACAAATCGAATAATAACTCCCTGTCACACGATAAGAAATACCCCTGGAATATTTCAAAGAGTGCCTGATAATATGCGAAGAACAGAGACCTGTATTCTTGCAGGTGGAAGACACTTCCAGCAATTTATTCAAATTTTAATTTTTCTTGTTTTTTTAGTTTGATATTGAATGAACATAAGTTGAGTCTCAGAAGACGAGCTATCGAAATAAAAGCAAATTTTGGGCAAACCGATCGAGTATTTCTATTATTTTTTTTGGTTGAGAGAATTTCATACAATTCAAATTTAATAATTTTGCATTAGAAAACGGTTAGAGATACGAAATATTACAGTTGTCCAAAAAGTTCCTAAATAGAACGAAGATGACGAAAATTGATTGTAGGCTGATCAGTGCAAAACAGTTTGAAAAGGAAAAAGGAGACATGGTCTCGGAAGAGAAAACACCTTGTGAATTTCAGTTAAAATCTAGGACGTGTAATGATGGAGTAAAAAATAGATTGCATTCCAAATTTGGTCTGAATATCTCAAAAACTGCAGGAGTTCTGAAGAAAAAACCAATCTTTTCCGGAAATTTCAACACCCTGTAGCTCCGTTACGAAACTTCTGCGGACCTATGTTCATATAAACTTATTTTCTTAAAATTGCTTGTAGATTTACCCTCAAGGTGTGACATACTATAATGTAATACCCTGTACTTGTTTCATTTTCTTAAGTATATTGTGTTGATTTTATGATGTTTCAATATATATCGCATAACTTAGTACTTATTTGTGGGACATAAGTAATGTTGGGATATTTTATAGTTTCCTGATTCTCTAAGGTGGGGTAAATCGAAGATAATAATAATTCTAACTGTTTTTAGCTATTAGTTTGACTATGATGTGATTGTCATAACCATTACACTCGCCGACAAGATTTTCGTAACACAAAGTCTTAATTCTTCAAATGGAAGTAACCTTCTAATAAGAGTAAAATATTCCTAAAGCCCAAACAGGTACCACTTTTCAATAGCTCAATAGGATCCTTTTACAAATGTTATAGAGGGATGGTAGATGGAATGAATTTTATACTTGTACCTTGTTGTTTACAATAGTATACATAAAAATAGAATTATAAGCCAGTCTTCCAGTACGTTTCTAAGTGAGAGATTATCTGTGTGTAGGGAAGAAAGTGTTTAACTACTGTAATGTCTGGACAAACGCGCCGCAGTTGCAAAATCTCAGAAAAAATATGCTATATTTTTGGAGATTTTTTGATGAAATCGCAAGATAGGCCATTTTCTGTTAATGCTAAAAAACCGGCTGCCATGCAGGTCCGAAGAACAGCGCACCGACACTATGTATCAGTCAGATTTCTGGAATTAATCATTTATATCTTTTAAACTCAGTTTTCATAATTTTATTAATAATTCAATCTCATTTCATCAAGTTAAATATTCAAACAGTTTGAAATTGGAATCAAGAATCTACAGGTAATGATACCAAATGAAAATTATAGTTATATCCGTAAGGTGTCGCTGGTATAGATTCAGGTTGTTCACCGGTTAATTGTGAAATCAGTACTTGAAAGCAGATCGTTTTCTGTGGGAGAACGGAAAGCAGTACTCATTCTATGTTTCGTTTCCACTTTATTGTTGTGGAGAGAATAATTTCACTTTTTATTAGTTTTGTTTTGAAAATCAATAGTTTTTCATAGAACCGAGTCTATATAAGTTCGGAATTCATTAGATTCGCCCTCTTTTCAGTTATAAGACTTCGGAATCGTTTGTAATTTTGTTGGAGCTGTGTTGTAGCGATTGGAGTGAATAATTTTCAGTAATAAAAGTTAAGTATTTTTTGATTTTTTGGATAAATTACAATCGTCTGAGGCGTTATAAGTAGTCGGTAATTTTGCCGGATTTCCTCGACAACCACTTGAATTAGAGAGTGGGGAGATTTCGAATTTTCTTTTGTTATATTAACCTAGATCGATATCTGCTATTTCAATGGTAAGTCAAATTCATTATGTTCATTTTAAAAGTATACATTCGAGAGATATTGTATTGGGAACTAGTCTTGCCACCTAGGGCAGTCACTTTGCGAACCATATTCAGCCAATCAAGTAACTCGTAAGCTGTAAAATACAGAAATAGCTGAAAACTGAAGTTAAACACCAAATCCAATCATCGTGGGAATTAATCTAATTCCTAAAAAGCTAAGTGTTTCTCTTAATGATCAAATTCTTCTCTTCGTTAATAGTTCACTGAGCTCTACCATTGAGTTTCATTTTGTTGAAAAACTCAGATTGTTTTAAATTGAAAATTTATATATCGGATAACTTAGTACTTATTTGTGGGACATAAGTAATGTTGGGATATTTTATTGTTTCCTGATCCTCTAAGGTGGGGTAAATCGAAGATAATAATAATTCAAATTGTATTCTAGCTATTAATTTGACTATGATGTAATTGTCATAACCAACACAGTTGTCGACAAGATTTTCGTAACACAATCATAATTCTTCTAATGGAAGTAACCTTCTAATAAAAGGAAAAATATTCCTAAAGCCCAAACGGGTACCATTTTCGATAACCCAATAGGATCCTTTTACAAATGTAATAGAGGGACGGTGGCTGGAATGAATTTTATACTTGTACCTTGTTGTTCACAATAGTATACATAAAAATAGAATTATAAACCAGTCTTCTAGTGAGTTTCTAAGTGAGAGATTATCTGTGTGTAGAGAAGAAATTGTTTTAACTACTGTAATGTCTGGACAAACGCGCCGCAGTTGCAAATTCTCAAAAAGAATATGCTATATTTTTGGAGATTTTCTGATGAAATCACAAGCTAGGCCATTTTCTGTTAATGCTAAATAACCGGCTGCCATGCAGGTCCGAAGAACAGCGCACCGACACAATGTAACAGGCCGATTTCTCGAATTAATCATTTATATCTTTCAAACTCAGTTTTCATAATTTCATTAATAATTCTCATTTCATCAAGTTAAAAATTCAAACAGTTTGAAACTCGAATCACGAAACCTCAGGTAATGATACCTAATGAAAATTATAGTTATATCCGTAAGGTGTCGTTGCTATTGATCTAGGTTGTTCACCGGTTAATTGTGAAGTCAGTACTTTTAATGATTTGATTTAATGATTTAAAAAATGTAATGGAAAATGCCCAGAGTAGAAGTGTTGCAGAAGGAAAACCTTGTTAGCAACACACATGTGAAAACAAAATCAGAGTAAAACACTCAGCTAAATATACTTATTAAACTAAATTTCAGACACAAAACAAAAATTTATAAATAACAATTTTTCCCGAGCCAAGAATAGCTGTCCTAAAAGGCTTCATTTAAATGAAAAATTACAAAGATAATGCATAAAAAAATAAAAATATACATACATATAAATAAAAATATGAATATAAATTCCCCACAGGCTCCCCAGTCAAACAGAATATCAAATGAACATAATATTGATAAAAGACCCTCCTTTGGACCCATCTGAAAACCCTCTTCTTAAAAACTTGTATTGAAACAGACGAATTTCTTAACTGACTGTCGGGAAAACTATACACTCTATTCAGATAGTATGTGAAAAACCTCTGTGTTATTCTAAAACATGCTTTGTGGGCGTAATTCAGGTGGCGTGCTACCCTTCTGGTATCGTAATTATGTGATAATAGATTAACACTGATTTTACCATAATACCAATCAATCAACAGAGCTCTTACATAAAGTTGTCTAATATTTAGCAGGCCACTCATTTGAAAAATAAGTTCAGTAGAAAAATCATATGGTTTTCTGTAGATTGTTTTAATAATTTTTTCTGAACTACACTCAAACCATCAAGATGTCTGTCATATACTCCTCCCCAACCTATGCAACCGTACTGCAAAATAGGACTCACTAAGCCGTGATAGGCGGATAATAAAGTTTTGTATCAGCCACTTTACTCAGAATACGAAAAACATAAATGAATGGACGCAATTTTTGCACATGTTATTTATTTGATCCACCCATCTGAGAGTAGAGTCAATGTATACACCCAAATACTTCGTAGTGTATTGCAGAAAGAGAACCTGAGTTCCACATCCACAATTTTTCACAATTTTCCGATTTTGGCATTCCATGCAAAAGCTTATACTATTAAAATGCGGCAATCTAACTGTACTTCTAGCAAAAGGGAGAATAGTAGTTTCTTTCTGATTTAATATTAAACCATTGCTGTTCATCCAATTTCCTGCCAAAATCAGCCCTTTACGGACTAAATCCTTGTAGCGTTCCAACTTTTCCCACTAAACAATAGCACCGTGTCGTCCGCATAGGATGTTATCTCACCTACACCACTCAAACTAAGAAAGTCGTTTATATAACATAGAAACAATAAAGGACCCAACACAGTACCTTGTGGTACACCCATTTTCACATTTTGAGTATCACTTACAGATTGACCTATACGGACGCACTGACATATATCTGAAAGATACGACGCCAAGAGACGCAGAGGAACACCTCTCACCCCATTCTATCAAGCTAACACAGTAGTTGTTTATGAGGTACAAGATCGAAAGCCTTGGTAGTATCGAGAAAAACAGCCATCGGAAACAGTCCCTGGTCCAGAAGCTCGTAGACGCGGCCCACAACCCTCCTAATCGCGTCATTGGTGGATCTACCATTTAGAAATCCAAATTGATTACTATTAATGACCTTATATTTATCAAAAAAATTTATAAGCCTCTTTTTGATGACCTTCTCAATTAGTTTGGCTATACACGATGTAAGGGATATAGGTCTGTAATTATTCATATCTGCTCTATCGCCCGATTTAAGTAGAGGAATTATTGTTGCCATCTTCAAACTATCCGGGAAGACACCTTCGCCAAGAATACGATTACAGATGTGAACAAACGGTCCTCCAATAATATCAACAAATTTCTTAAGTATTTCATTACTAATACCATCACCCCCGCCAGCAGAACGACTAATTTTAAGATCCTTTATCATTCCCTTCACTTCATTAAAGTTAGTAGGCTCCAAAAAAATACTTGAAAGCAGATCGTTTTCTCGTTTCTGTGGGAGAACGAAAAGCAATACTCATTCTATGTTTCGTTTCCATTTTATTGTTGTGGAGAGAATAATTTTGCTTTTTATTAGTTTTTTTTCAGAAAATCGATAGTTTTTCATAGAACCGAGTCTATATAAGTTCGGAATTCATTAGATTAGCTCTCTTTCCAGTTAGAAATCGTCGGAATCGTTTGTAATTTTATTGGAGCTGAGTTGTAGCGATTTCAGTAATAGATATTAAGTATTTTTTGATTTTTTGGATAAATTCCAATCGTCTGAGGCGTTATAAGTAGTCGGTAATTTTGCCGGATTTCCTCGACAACCAACTCAATTAGAGAGTGAAGAGATTTAGAATTTTCTTCTGTTATATTAACCTAGATCGATATCTGCTATTTAAGGGTAAGTCAAATTCATTATGTTCATTTTAAAAATATATATTCGAGAGATATGGTATTGGGAACTAGTCTTGTCACCTAGGGAAGTCACCTTGCGAATCATATTTAGCCAATCAAGTAACTTGTAAGCTGTAGGATACAGAAATAGCAGAAAACTGATGTAAAACACCAAATCCAATCATCGTGGGAATTAATCTCATTCCTAAAAAGCTAAGGGTTTGTCTTAATGATCAAATTCTTCTCTTCGCTAATAATTGACTGAGCTCTACCATTGAGTTTCATTTTGTTGAAAAGCTCAGATTGTTTTATATTGAAAATTTATATATCGGATAACTTAGTACTTATTTGTGGGACATAAGTAATGTTGGGATATTTTATTGTTTCCTGATCCTCTAAGGTGGGGTAAATCGAAGATAATAATAATTCAAATTGTATTCTAGCTATTAATTTGACTATGATGTAATTGTCATAACCATTACAGTTGTCGACAAGATTTTCGTAACTCAAAGTAAATCATAATTCTTCTAATGGAAGTAACCTTCTAATAAAAGGAAAATATTCCTCAAAAAGAATATGCTATATTTTTGGAGATTTTCTGATGAAATCACAAGCTAGGCCATTTTCTGTTAATGCTAAATAACCGGCTGCCATGCAGGTCCGAAGAACAGAGCACCGACACTATGTAACAGTCCGATTTCTCGAATTAATCATTTATATCTTTTAAACTCAGTTTTCATAATTTCATTAATAATTCTCATTTCATCAAGTTAAATATTCAAACAGTTTGAAACTCGAATGACGAAACTACAGGTAATCATACCAAATGAAAATTATAGTTATATCCGTAAGGTGTCGCTGGTAAAGATTCAGGTTGTTCACCGGTTAATTGTGAAGTCAGTATTTGAAAGCAAATCGTTTTCTCGTTTCTGTGGGAGAACGGAAAGCAATACTCATTCTATGTTTCGTTTCCACTTTATTGTTGTGAGAGAATAATTTCGCTTTTTACTAGTTTTGTTTTGAAAATCAATAGTTTTTCATAGAACCGAGTCTATATAAAATGGAAATTCACTAGATTCGCTATCTTTTCATCTAGAAATCTTCGGAATCGTTCGTAATTTTATTGAGCTGTGTTGTAGCGATTTCAGTAATAGATATTAAGTATTTTCAGATTTTTGGAAAAATTCAAATCGTTTGAGGCGTTATAAGTAGTCGGTAATTTTGCCGGATTTCCTCGACAACCAATTGAATTAGAGAGTGGAGAGATTTCGAATTTTCTTTTGTTATATGAACCTAGATTGATATCTGCTATTTCAAGGGTAAGTCAAATTCATTATGTTCATTTTAAAAATATATATTCGAGAGATATGGTATTGGGAACTAGTCTTGTCACCTAGGGCAGTCACCTTGCGAACCATATTCAGCCAATCAAGTAACTTGTAAGCTGTAAGATACGGAAATAGCAGAAAACTGATGTAAAACACCAAATCCAATCATCGCGGGAATTGATCTAATTCCTAAAAAGCTAAGTGTTTCTCTTAATGATCAAATTCTTCTCTTCGTTAGTAGTTGACTGAGCTCTACCATTGAGTTTCATTTTGTTGAAAAACTCAGATTGTTTTAAATTGAAAATTTATATATCGGATAACTTAGTACTTATTTGTGGGACATAAGTAATGTTGGGATATTTTATAGTTTCCTGATCCTCTAAGGTGGGGTGAATCGAAGATAATAATAATTCAAATTGTATTCTAGCTATTAATTTAACTATGATGTAATTGTCATAACCAATACAGTCGACAAGATTTTCGTAACTCAAAGTAGATCCTAATTCTTCTTATGGAAGTAACCTTCTAATAAGAGGAAAAATATTCCTAAAGCCCAAACGGGTACCATTTTTCGATAACCCAATAGGATCCTTCTACAAATATAATAGAGGGACGGTGGCTGGAATGAATTTTATACTTGTACCTTGTTGTTTACAATAGTATACATAAAAATTGAATTATAAACCAGTCTTCTAGTGAGTTTCTAAGTGAGAGATTATCTGTGTGTAGAGAAGAAATTGTTTTAACTACTGTAATGTCTGGACAAACGCGCCGCAGTTGCAAATTCTCAAAAAGAATATGCTATATTTTTGGAGATTTCCTGATGAAATCACAAGCCAGGCCATTTTCTGTTAATGCTAAATAACCGGCTGCCATGCAGGTCCGAAGAACAGCGCACCGACACTATGTAACAGTCCGATTTCTCGAATCAATCATTTATATCTTTCAAACTCAGTTTTCATAATTTCATTAATAATTCTCATTTCATCAAGTTAAATATTCAAACAGTTTGAAACTCGAATCACGAAACTACAGGTAATGATACCAAATGAAAATTATAGTTATATCCGTAAGGTGTCGCTGGTATAGATTCAGGTTGTTCACCGGTTAATTGTGAAGTCAGTACTTGAAAGCAGATCGTTTTCTCGTTTCTGTGGGAGAACGGAAAGCAATACTCATTCTATGTTTCGTTTCCATTTTATTGTTGTGGAGAGAATAGTTTCGCTTTTTATTAGTTTTTTTTAAATCGATAGTTTTTCATAGAACTGAGTCTATATAAGTTCCGAATTCATTAGATTCGCTCTCTTTCCAGTTAGAAATCTTCGGAATCGTTTGTAATTTTATTGGAGCTGTGTTGTAGCGATTTCAGTAATAGATATTAAGTATTTTCAGATTTTTGGAAAAATTCCAATCGTTTGAGGCGTTATAAGTAGTCGGTAATTTTGCCGGATTTCCTCGACAACCAATTGAATTAGAGAGTGGAGAGATTTCGAATTTTCTGTTGTTATATGAACCTAGATCGATATCTGCTATTTCAAGGGTAAGTCAAATTCATTATGTTCATTTTGAAAATATATATTCGAGAGATATGGTATTGGGAACTAGTCTTGTCACCTAGGGCAGTCACCTTGCGAACCATATTCAGCCAATCAAGTAACTTGTAAGCTGTGAGATACAGAAATAGCAGAAAACTGATGTAAAACACCAAATCCAATCATCGGGAATTAATCTAATTCCTAAAAAGCTAAGTGTTTCTCTTAATGATCAAATTCTTCTCTCCGTTAATAGTTCACTGAGCTCTACCATTGAGTTTCATTTTGTTGAAAAACTCAGATTGTTTTAAATTGAAAATTTATATATCGGATAACTTAGTACTTATTTGTGGGACATAAGTAATGTTGGGATATTTTATTGTCTCCTGATCCTCTAAGGTGGGGTAAATCGAAGATAATAATAATTCAAATTGTATTCTAGCTATTAATTTAACTATGATGTAATTGTCATAACCAATACAGTTGTCGACAAGATTTTCGTAACACAAAGTAAATCATAATTCTTCTAATGGAAGTAACCTTCTAATAAAAGGAAAAATATTCCTAAAGCCCAAACGGGTACCATTTTTCGATAACCCAATAGGATCCTTCTACAAATATAATAGAGGACGGTGGCTGGAATGAATTTTATACTTGTACCTTGTTGTTTACAATAGTATACATAAAAATTGAATTATAAACCAGTCTTCTAGTGAGTTTCTAAGTGAGAGATTATCTGTGTGTAGAGAAGAAATTGTTTTAACTACTGTAATGTCTGGACAAACGCGCTGCAGTTGCAAATTCTCAAAAGAATATGCTATATTTTTGGAGATTTTCTGATGAAATCACAAGCCAGGCCATTTTCTGTTAATGCTAAATAACCGGCTGCCATGCAGGTCCGAAGAACAGCGCACCGACACTATGTAACAGTCCGATTTCTCGAATCAATCATTTATATCTTTCAAACTCAGTTTTCATAATTTCATTAATAATTCTCATTTCATCAAGTTAAATATTCAAACAGTTTGAAACTCGAATCACGAAACTACAGGTAATGATACCAAATGAAAATTATAGTTATATCCGTAAGGTGTCGCTGGTATAGATTCAGGTTGTTCACCGGTTAATTGTGAAGTCAGTACTTGAAAGCAGATCGTTTTCTCGTTTCTGTGGGAGAACGGAAAGCAATACTCATTCTATGTTTCGTTTCCATTTTATTGTTGTGAGAGAATAGTTTCGCTTTTTATTAGTTTTTTTTTAAATCGATAGTTTTTCATAGAACTGAGTCTATATAAGTTCCTAATTCATTAGATTCGCTCTCTTTCCAGTTAGAAATCTTCGGAATCGTTTGTAATTTTATTGAGCTGTGTTGTAGCGATTTCAGTAATAGATATTAAGTATTTTCAGATTTTTGGAAAAATTCCAATCGTTTGAGGCGTTATAGGTAGTCGGTAATTTTGCCGGATTTCCTCGACAACCAATTGAATTAGAGAGTGGAGAGATTTCGAATTTTCTGTTGTTATATGAACCTAGATCGATATCTGCTATTTCAAGGGTAAGTCAAATTCATTATGTTCATTTTGAAAATATATATTCGAGAGATATGGTATTGGGAACTAGTCTTGTCACCTAGGGCAGTCACCTTGCGAACCATATTCAGCCAATCAAGTAACTTGTAAGCTGTGAGATACAGAAATAGCAGAAAACTGATGTAAAACACCAAATCCAATCATCGTGGGAATTAATCTAATTCCTAAAAGCTAAGTGTTTCTCTTAATGATCAAATTCTTCTCTCCGTTAATAGTTCACAGAGCTCTACCATTGAGTTTCATTTTGTTGAAAAACTCAGATTGTTTTAAATTGAAAATTTATATATCGGATAACTTAGTACTTATTTGTGGGACATAAGTAATGTTGGGATATTTTATTGTCTCCTGATCCTCTAAGGTGGGGTAAATCGAAGATAATAATAATTCAAATTGTATTCTAGCTATTAATTTAACTATGATGTAATTGTCATAACCAATACAGTTGTCGACAAGATTTTCGTAACACAAAGTAAATCATAATTCTTCTAATGGAAGTAACCTTCTAATAAAAGGAAAAATATTCCTAAAGCCCAAACGGGTACCATTTTCGATAACCCAATAGGATCCTTCTACAAATATAATAGAGGACGGTGGCTGGAATGAATTTTATACTTGTACCTTGTTGTTTACAATAGTATACATAAAATAGAATTATAAACCAGTCTTCTAGTGAGTTTCTAAGTCAGAGATTATCTGTGTGTAGAGAAGAAAGTGTTTTAACTACTGTAATGTCTGGACAAACGTGCCGCAGTTGCAAATTCTCATAAAGAATATGCTATATTTTTGGAGATTTTCTGATGAAATCACAAGCCAGGCCATTTTCTGTTAATGCTAAATAACCGGCTGCCATGCAGGTCCGAAGAACAGCGCACCGACACAATGTAACAGTCCGATTTCTCGAATCAATCATTTATATCTTTCAAACTCAGTTTTCATAATTTCATTAATAATTCTCATTTCATCAAGTTAAATATTCAAACAGTTTGAAACTCGAATCACGAAACTACAGGTAATGATACCTAATGAAAATTATAGTTATATCCGTAAGGTGTCGTTGCTATTGATCTAGGTTGTTCACCGGTTAATTGTGAAGTCAGTACTTTTAATGATTTGATTTAATGATTTAAAAAAATGTAATGGAAAAATGCTTTACATTCAATAGCATCCCCATTTTCTGACATACATATACCCAGAGTAGAAGTGTTGCAGAAGGAAAACCTTGTTAGCAACACACATGTGAAAACAAAAATCAGAGTAAAACACTCAGCTAAATATACTTATTAAACTAAATCTCAGACACAAAACAAAAATTTATAAATAACAATTTTTCCCGAGCCAAGAATAGCTGTCCTAAAAGGCTTCATTTAAATGAAAATTACAAAGATAATGCATAAAAAAATAAAAATATACATACATATAAATAAAATATGAATATAAATTCCCCACAGGCTCCCCAGTCAAACAGAATATCAAATGAACATAATATTGATAAAAGACCCTCCTTTGGACCCATCTGAAAACCCTCTTCTTAAAAACTTGTATTGAAACAGACGAATTTCTTAACTGACTGTCGGGAAAACTATACACTCTATTCAGATAGTATGTGAAAAACCTCTGTGTTATTCTAAAACATGCTTTGTGGGCGTAATTCAGGTGGCGTGCTACCCTTCTGGTATCGTAATTATGTGATAATAGATTAACACTGATTTTACCATAATACCAATCAATCAACAGAGCTCTTACATAAAGTTGTCTAATATTTAGCAGGCCACTCATTTGAAAAATAAGTTCAGTAGAAAAATCATATGGTTTTCTGTAGATTGTTTTAATAATTTTTTTCTGAACTACACTCAAACCATCAAGATGTCTGTCATATACTCCTCCCCAACCTATGCAACCGTACTGCAAAATAGGACTCACTAAGCCGTGATAGGCGGATAATAAAGTTTTTGTATCAGCCACTTTACTCAGAATACGAAAAACATAAATGAATGGACGCAATTTTTGCACATGTTATTTATTTGATCCACCCATCTGAGAGTAGAGTCAATGTATACACCCAAATACTTCGTAGTGTATTGCAGAAAGAGAACCTGAGTTCCACATCCACAATTTTTCACAATTTTCCGATTTTGGCATTCCATGAAAAAGCTTATACTATTAAAATGCGGCAATCCAACTGTACTTCTAGCAAGAGGAGAAAAGTAGTTTTTTCTGATTTAATATTAAACCATTGCTGTTCATCCAATTTCCTGTCAAAATCAGCCCTTTACGGACTAAATCCTTGTAGCGTTCCAACTTTTCCCACTAAACAATAGCACCGTGTCGTCCGCATAGGATGTTATCTCACCTACACCACTCAAACTAAGAAAGTCGTTTATATAACATAGAAACAATAAAGGACCCAACACAGTACCTTGTGGTACACCCATTTTCACATTTTGACTATCACTTACAGATTGACCTATACGGACGCACTGACATCTATCTGAAAGATACGACGCCAAGAGACGCAGAGGAACACCTCTCACCCCATTCTATCAAGCTTACACAGTAGTTGTTTATGAGGTACAAGATCGAAAGCCTTGGTAGTATCGAGAAAAACAGCCATCGGAAACAGTCCCTGGTCCAGAAGCTCGTAGACGCGGCCCACAACCCTCCTAATCGCGTCATTGGTGGATCTACCATTTAGAAATCCAAATTGATTACTATTAATGACCTCATAATTTTAAGATCCTTTATCATTCCCTTCACTTCATTAAAGTTAGTAGGCTCCAAAAAAATACTTGAAAGCAGATCGTTTTCTCGTTTCTGTGGGAGAACGAAAAGCAATACTCATTCTATGTTTCGTTTCCATTTTATTGTTGTGGAGAGAATAATTTTGCTTTTTATTAGTTTTTTTCAGAAAATCGATAGTTTTTCATAGAACCGAGTCTATATAAGTTCGGAATTCATTAGATTAGCTCTCTTTCCAGTTAGAAATCGTCGGAATCGTTTGTAATTTAATTGAAGCTGAGTTGTAGCGATTTCAGTAATAGATATTAAGTATTTTTGATTTTTGGATAAATTCCAATCGTCTGAGGCGTTATAAGTAGTCGGAAATTTTGCCGGATTTCCTCGACAACCAATTCAATTAGAGAGTGAAGAGATTTAGAATTTTCTTTTGTTATATTAACCTAGATCGATATCTGCTATTTAAAAGTAAGTCAAATTCATTATGTTCATTTTAAAACTATATATTCGAGAGATATGGTATTGGGAACTAGTCTTGTCACCTAGGGTAGTCACCTTGCGAACCATATTCAGCCAATCAAGTAACTTGTAAGCTGTAAGATACAGAAATAGCAGAAAACTGATGTAAAACACCAAATCCAATCATCGCGGGAATCAATCTCATTCCTAAAAAGCTAAGTGTTTGTCTTAATGATCAAATTCTTTCTTCGTTAATAGTTGACTGAGCTCTACCATTGAGTTTCATTTTGTTGAAAAGCTCAGATTGTTTTGAATTGAAAATTTGTACTATCTAGTTTGAATTCATCTCGAGACTCCTTTTATTGTAATTGGTTAAACTTTGTAGTCAAGTTTTTTTTATATTAGCTACCTCGATTAAAGTTAGTAATATATTAATCAGTTACTGTGATTTCGATATTTATCTTATGATAAAGCTGGTTGAATGAAGGGATGAGTATTATTCCAATAGCTATATCTAGGACGTAGGTTCCTGACGATGATCTCACACACTGAGATAAAAGGACTCTGATCTAGCTAGGCATAGGCATTTAATAGGGTAGTATCATTTGGAATTTTCTTACAACTAGCCTTGCTATAATTTAATCCTTTAAACTTCTCTATTTGAATTTCTCAGTTCCAGTAGGATTGAAATATTTCTCCAATTTTAGATATTCTAGAAATAAAACCATTACAACCACTCTACTCCAGACCCCAGTTCTGAGGAGCAAAATTCAATTTCACAGAATCAGTTTAATGGTTCAGTGCGTGATTAAGGGTTATCGAAACAATGTCAATAGTCCAATTCTACCAAATCGATTTTGTTAGCATGTTTTTCTCAAACGGAGATTGAAAGGTTCCTTGAAAACAGTAATTTTCTAAACATTTCTCGATTTCAATTTGTTACATGTCACTTTGTAAAGTAAATAACTACGTTGTTGAATAAAGAATATAACCGTTCTTTCAGAAATACATCACAGGACCCCTTTCTCCTATACAAATTTTGGGGTAGACGCGGCCAGGGGTTGACTGTGAGAGAACGATAACTGTGACGAAAATATCTCTGGCTATTTGAAATTGATTTGTTTCAGGAAATTTTCATAAAAATCAAATCAGAAGAGTTATTCAAGAAGGTTCATTTTCATTGTAGCTCACTGTATATATAAAATTTTCAAATTTGTGATAAATCATGGTTATTCCAAACTATAAAATTAATAAAAGGAAAAATATTCCTCAAATTTGTCTTATGATTGTGTTTTCGCATTTTCATCCAACCGGAGAAATATTATACTCCACATAGGAGCCCTTACGAGAAACAATGAGCGTTCTCCGCTCGACAAGAACAGTCTCAAACATCCTCAAAATTACGAGATATTTGCACACAATCCCGAATAGTTCAACATTCATTTGTCTAAATATTAGTGGAAGATATTTTTCCTTCTCAGAAATTTCGGAATTTCAGAGAATTCCTCCAGAATTCTCCGACATATCAGCCAAGATAACGGAAACCGTTGCGAAATGTAGAGCAAATACCACGAATTCTTTATGGAAATCGACCCCTCATAAAAATGAATTGAATTTCGTGCCTGCAGCGACGCTCTGTGCGAATCAATCCCACTGGAAATTTTCGCATTGGATTCTGAGTTCATTTTCCTCGTACCAGGTGACTCTTTATCGGGGAAAATTGTAGAATTTCTATCGATTTGTTGTTTACACAAGGAAACATGCAGCGTCGCAAGAAATTGAATCATTTTCAGAAAACAATGACAACTAACTTATGTTTCGATATTTACATTACACTTTTTTGTAGAATATTAGATAGAATAGAAAGTTTTCAGTCTAAATTATGCCTAAACGTCAAGTGTCATATACAGTGTGTTCCAACGAAAATTTGACCCCCTATAACTCCAAAATGAGTAACATTAGCGAAAAACACCAAGACACGTCGATTTTTGTTTCGAGGGGAGAATTTTTCGAGATAATTCGAAACTTCTCAGATCAACCCCTACCCCAGCAACCCTAACTTTGAAATTCATCATAGGAATAAGGGTCGAGTGGCACCTTACTGAAAAGGTCTGTCAATTCTCCACCTTGATTTGTCATTTTAGAATTTTAAATTAACATACAGGGTGTCCCAACCAAGGGTGAAGTTGAATTCTGGAAATCCCAAATACTAAATGAAATAGATTTATTTTGGCATAATGCAAGCGCAGGTTTATGCTCGGTCTAGAAAAACGACCTACACTTGTGAATTTGGAGTTGGTGCAATCAACCCCTATTTCCAGCATCCCCAACTCAAAAATCATTCGATCGATAATAGGTCAAGTGGCACCTCGTTGGAAAGGTACTGCAATTTTCTCTTCGAATTTGGTATTTTCGAAATTCAGAATCATCATACAGGGTGTCCTGAAGCAGGAACATTGAAAATCCAAATAACTTTTTGAAACTGGTTCATTTCGGTATACTAGAACATGTTTGATCCGAGAATAGGACTTTTTCGTGTGGTTATAGAATTTTGCAATCAACCCCTTCCATTCAGCATCCCCAACTTGAAAATCATACAAATAATTCAAGTGGCATATCTTCAGAAAGGTTTTTGAATTCCAGAATGATTAAAGCATTTCATTCAGTTCGGCTCTCCATACAGGATGTCGCTTTCGAAAAATTCAATATCGTCATTTGAAATTATCAACTAAAATTAATTCGAAACTGTTAAAAGTATTGGGGTACGATGTGTTGAGCATCAATTACGAAGAAATAAAGCTGATTTCTGCATTGAAAATGTTCACATTTTTTCATTTCCATCTGGCGTGCAGTCATCTGTTATTTCTCATTTTGCAATGAAATATTATTATTATTCAGATCAGTTCCTCATTATTGTTGTTGTTCGTCAGTTGAAATTAATCTGAAAATGGTTTATTCCACTGAGGAAAGGGTCGAAATTGTATCGACGTATTTTCGAAATAACAGTTGTGCCAAAGAAACGGCAAGGATATTCGATAGGAACCATCCTGAAAGAGAAAGGAGTCAGTCACCAGTACGTTAAATATTTGGTTGACAAATTCCTAGCTACGGGTTCGGTGGCAAACAAAAACATGAAGTGGCATGTCCTGTCAGAAATGAGGCAACGGAAGTGGCAGTAGTGGGTCATCTACAAATGGCGAATACTACTTCGATCAGAAAACTATCTCGTCTGACTAACGCTAATCCAAATTTTCTGAATAACATCTGTTTTTCTGATGAAAGCACCTTTATGCTCAGTGGTGAAGTGAATAGACATAATTGTCGATATTGGGACACACAGAATCCTCATTGGTTTAGAGAGGCCCACACGCAAAGGCCTCAGAAGTTGAACGTTTGGGCAGGAATTTTTGGCAATCATCTAGTTGGGCCTTTCTTTATTGAGGGTAATCTGAATGGAAATGGCTACCTACAGTTGTTAGAGGAACACATACATCCTAGATTGACAGAAATTTTACAGAATGATCCAACTCTTTCTGAGGACGAAATGCGTTTTCAACAAGACGGTGCTCCTCCGCATTATGATGCTCGGGTGCGCCAATATTTAGACGAAAATTTCCCAGGAAGGTGGATTGGTAGAAGAGGACCTGTTGAGTGGCCAGCCAGGTCACCAGATTTAAATCCCCTAGATTTTTTTTTGTGGGGTCATCTAAAATCTAAAGTTTATGCCACAAGACCAGAAAACCTGGAGGAGCTGCGGATGAGGATTATCACAGAATGCCGACTTTTGACTCCTGAAGTTTTCGCTAATGTGAGAAGAGAGTTCGAAAATCGTCTGTATAACTGTATGGAGGTGAGCGGAGGTCATTTTGAACAATTGTTGTAATAATCAAACTAGTTTCTTGTTTTCAATTGAATACAAGTTCAATAAATCTCGTTTTCCTGTTTAGATGAGCATCCAATCAGTTTCTCCATCATCCCTCATCCTGATCCTCACGCCAGAAAACCTCGATTGCCAAACTGAAACCAATGCCTCAGTGATTCAGAAAATAGAAAAATCTTTCTGGAACTTTGCCACTCAACCTGTAATCACTTGTATGATTTTTTGAGTTGGGGATGCTGAATGGAAGAGATTGATTGCAAAAATTCCATATTCACGCAAGAGAGTCTTATTCTCGAATCAAACATAAACATGTTCTCGTATTATACCGAAATGAACCAGTTTCAAAAAGTTATTTGGGTTTTCAGTGTTCCTGCTCCGGAACACCCTGTATGCTGATTCTGAATTTCGAAAATACCAAATTCGTAGAGAAAATTGAAATACCTTTCCAACGAGGTGCCACTTGACCTATTTTCGATCGAATGATTTTTGAGTTGGGGATGCTGGAAATAGGGGTTGATTGCACCAACTCCAAATTCACAAGTGTAGGTCGTTTTTCTAGACCGAGCATAAACCTGCGCTTGCATTATGCCAAAATAAATCGATTTCATTTAGTATTTGCGATTTGCAGGAATTCAACTTTACCCTCGGTTGGGACACCCTGTATGTTAATTTAAAATTCTAAAATGACAAATCAGAATGGAGAATTGACAGACCTTTACAGTAAGGTGCCACTCGACCCTTATTCCCTATGATGAATTTCGAAATTTGGGTTGCTGGGGTAGGGGTTGATCTGACAAGTTTCGAATTATTTCGAAAATGCTCCCCTCGAAACAAAAATCGACGTGTCTTGGTGTTTTTCGCTAATGTTACTCATTTCGGAGTCATAGGGGGTCAAATTTTCGTTGGAACACACTGTATGTCAATTTCATCGCTAGCCAAATAGAGAAAAGAATGATAGTGAGAAATTAAAATTTCGTAACTCTTTATCTGCAATTTCCTTGGAAAATATAATATTTATAAATCAATTAAGTTTTTGTTTCTCGAGGAAATTTTCAGTTTTCAATTTTGTTATGATATAGACTTAGGCAAATATACACTTTGCATTTTATGCATATTTAATGGAAAATGAATGTTTCTTACATATTTTTCCAATAATTGACGTCAACTGCATATAACTCCTCAATCGTTTTGTGAAGATTCAATATCCTATTCATTATATCCTTTCATACAACTTTTCTTCTGAAGATGCAGTTAAAATTTAGCTTTCTAGGCTCTCTTGATTATCTTACGTTGGATGTTTGATGGGTTTACAAGAGTTAATTCAATTTCATTATTTTATTGTTTGTTTGAGAGTATTCCCAGACCCGCCTACGCTTTGCTCGTTTCGTGTACGAAGTTGGAAAACAGACGGCGAAGTTGGCTCTAGAGAAGCTCAGAGCGCTGATGGTGAGAAGTGTGCTAGTAACTCGAAGAAAGACCCCTACTCCTCACGATCATTAGCGGGGCAGTTTTGACTGCTTATAGGCTAAGAACGGAAAGCTCGCTAGTGGTCGATGTGGGACAAACCTCGTTTCTTGATGCTCTAACAGCGATCTCCTCGGATTGAACTCGGATAGAACCACGGCAAAGTACCATTTTGGTAATACTTTCGGGGTGAAAATCCAATCCAGAGGTAAAAGGGGTGGAAAGATTTCTTGCTAGGTGAAGGTTACATCTGGTGAACGGATATCTCGAATACCAAAGAGGGTTCAGGTAGCCGAGTTTACAGACGTAGAAATGGGAGAAACCTATCATAGATTAAACATATAAAAGTTTTTCAGTCAGATATCATAATGATACTTGGCTATGCCCAGAGGCATGCAGATCCAGGTACAACTAATGAATGGATTACGTGGTGTTCCGACAGTGGAGCTGCTCGGGGAGATCTGGGCGTACACAGTATTATTTCCATGTTGGTCTGGAACTGCGTTCAAGCAATGGATTGAATAGCATTGACTACTATATTCGTCCCTCCTGGATTCTAGTTCACACCGAGATCAGATAAAATGGGACTTTGGGGCTGTCTCGGAGAGAAAGCTGTTGCAGGACCAGATCCCGCGATTGGGATCTCATTCTATTCTGTTAAAGCAAGGCTAGGGGACTAGCTAGCAGGACAACATAGAGTTAAATGCTCGAGATTTTTGATAGCGCAAGACAATGCTAGGTACAACACCAAGTAGAACCCGGACAAGGTTGGCAATTAGAGTCTGTCGAACTAATGCACGGTGTCTGGCACAGACGCAAGTTTAGATATAACGTATGCAAGATAGGACTGCAAAATTAGACTAAATGGTAAGAATTGGATTCTAAGCACCAATTCATTTGATCACCACATGTCTGGCTTAGATTCTCGTTAAGCGTAACAGACTGAACGCTGAAATGCTAAAATAGTGTGATCTGTCAAAGATTCTGTTGTATCGAATAGGAGTGAATATATATATTGTCATCATGGAAAAGGTATATTGAATAGGAACTGGAATATGAATACAATTTCGTAAAACGTAAACTTGAATAATTGTCATCGGAAACAAATGTTGCTAGGATATAACTATCTATGTAACTAGATTTAAGTATCGTTTTGATATTGAAGAAACACAACAGTCTTCCCCACTTGAATGATAGTAACATACACACTGCATCATGTAAATAAAACCGAATAAAACAATAACTATTTTAATTTTGAAAACGCACTGTGGGTTGCTTCACTCGGCTGGATCGATGATGTGGAACTAAAAATTCAACAGGCCAGAGATCAGAGATACGTAGCTTAGGTTCAGGATTGCTGTTCACACATCTTGGAATCAGAAATGACTAAGTTGGACCAAAAGTCGCATGTCTTTTATTTTATCAAACCAACGTTTATGTAGTTGGTTGATGAATCGAATCTAGTTTGACTATATAATGATACTGACCTATATAAAATACTGACAATGAGCATTGTACGAAAATTTTTCACTAATTCATCATAATTCAACGCTTTCAATGACTTTTCTGGACCAAGCAAAAGAGCTTAGTCATTATAATGTGCTGAACAAATTGACGTACATAATAACTGTGCTTTGTTCTCAACGTTTACAATGCTCTTCATTAGACAGTAATTTTCAAATCTCTCCAAATGATATGTGAATTTTTCTTTTCTTGATTCGAGTTCGAAAGGTGTAATATTCACATAATTATCTGATTTTGAATGGCTTCTGTCATCTTGACGTTGCATTTCAAATTTCTCGAAATAAACATCTAATAGTGTCTTTTGCTGCTCATTCATAGTTTTCAGAAGTAGTTGAGTTTGTTTTGCGTCTATTCTTGAAGATCTGCGAACTTAAATTGTTTGAATATTTGAATTTGGATCTTGACACTAGCTTTTGTAGACACTTCACACTTTTACGAAATTATATATATTATATATATATATATATATATATATATATATATATATATATATATATATATATATATATATATATATATATATATATATATATATATATATATATATATATATATATATATATATATATATATATAGACAAAAGTATTTTCTAAAAACGTAACAAGATAGTTTCGAAGAAAATATATGTCAGGCTCTACTTTTATTGAGTTTATTAAACGACAATTTCCTTCCATTTCTCTAAAAGTACTGGAAGTTCAATGCTCCAAGCAACAGAACATTGCCGAAAATCAACTTCAGTTTCATATAATCAGTGGTAAAGGAGAAAATCAAATAAACAGTTGAAAGAAATTGTTTATATGTTTGCATTAATGAAACTACTAATTTAGCAAGCTGGTACATAGTGCGTTTATTGATTGGAGCGATGAATAATAACTTTTTTAGGTCATGCCTAATCGCTTCAAAAGATTCAGGAAAAATTAATTCATCAACCAAGATATAATTTCTGCAGAAGAAGTTACCAAATTTCTTCTTTCCTGTAGAGCTTTTAGTTTCATTGTCAGACGCTGCCTTATATCATCAAAGTAGGA
Source organism: Cryptolaemus montrouzieri (assembly GCA_013387265.2). NCBI lineage: Eukaryota > Metazoa > Arthropoda > Insecta > Coleoptera > Coccinellidae > Cryptolaemus > Cryptolaemus montrouzieri. Next base: position 103,368 of record JABFTP020000168.1, read on the forward strand.
AACCTGTAGACTTCTTTTATACAAATGTGGCACGTATCTTGAAAAGCCCATGGCATTGCTAGGGTAGCTAATGAAATCAATAGCTTCCTTATATGAATGATTTGTTATCCAATGTAAAATTTCCTCACAAGATTCAACTATATGAAGAAATATATTCAAATATTCCACAACTCACCACATCAAATTTTGAACCGATGACGCAAGTTGTTAAATGCAGTTTTTTTATAATGATCATTTCGAGGAAATTGCGAGTTTGATCTTTAACTTTTTAACTATAACTGTCAAGCAGTTTCTCATACACAAGAAAATTTTGAAGAATAACCTACCCAATAAGATTATATTGATCTCAAGAACTCATTGATTGGTTGATTGATGAATGGGTCAAATGTTTTTCTTTGCTAAATCAAGACTCAGTTTGAATCGTAGAGGTAGGCACATGGGTTGAAAGAAATGAGGTTTAGCAGAGGATAGTGTCATTTGATGGGGTTGGAGATAAGGCTAGGGCTTGTATAATGAATTGAGCTACTGACGAATCAGACCATATTAGAATACATAAATAATGTGATGTTGGATATTGTCACACCCTTCTTACCGAAGTTTAAAACGTGATGAGGTATTTGTAAATGAAAGTGCTCGTGTAACTGAGCCGGGCGATGTTGATGCAAATTTGAATTAAAATGGTGTAAACCAGAAGGTTAGAACACTTCGATCTACTTTCTCAATCTTATGGAACAGGTGTGGTTGCATATGAAATTACAGTTTTCAAACGAAAATATCAGCCACTAACTTAAGACGAGTTGGAAAATATTCTTACCAAAGAATGGTGGTTCCCACGATATTTGATCAATATCACAAAATGTCATGAGGATGAGAGATTCATAATTTCTATGACATGAAAGTCAATTAAATTATTTATTTTTAAAAATTAGATAAAGGCTTACTGACAAAACCACTCCAAAATACGCTTCGCGAGTAGGTACTGTAGGAAAGAATTCATTCCCAATGAAAAAGTACGGAATTTCTTTCATCAAAATTTGTTTGACTTGGTTCGGATATGAAATGACATAATCTGTCACAGCGTAATTACTATTCGTTCCATTTCGAAAAAGGCTAGAAAGTAAAATAAACAAAAAAAATTTCATTATTTTTCGTCCAAACGTATTGTTTTATAAACACAAATCACGTGTCAAATCCATAGATATAGATAAAAAGAGGTCACTTTTTCGAATTGTTTTTTATTTCTTGATGAAACATTGATGTATCTGAATAATGAGAACATGCGAAATTTATTGCTATATATGTGAACACATTGAAGACTTTTATTCAAAGAAAAATATTGAACCTTCCGTAGAAAGATAAATATCCCTCCCTGAAAAAGCTAGTTCTCCGATCCACTCTTCATAATCATCAGAATAGCAGTGGTACAGTCTGGTCGTATGTCATACATAGAAGCAGTTTCGATCCCGTTTGAACTCGTCAGTATTGCACATTCATGTACAACACAAACCCAGACTGCCACCTACCAATTTCAATCCGCGCATCAAATATATGTATGTACACACATCCAAATTAATGCTCGTCTCCTGCACAGAGTTACATGGGTTCAATCCCCACAAAGTCGGTGCGATTTTTCGGATTCTGGGAGTCGCTTTAGTATCCATCTTTTGGAGAAGATGTAAGGCCGTCGGTCCTGTCTAACAGAGATGTGTTGGACATTAAAGACCCCTTCCCTCGACACGAGAAGGGTTCGGTAAAATTCCCGGGTTAGTGAGGTGGCACAATTCCCCAGCGTGCCATTGGCCGAAAGACGGAAGTAGAGCACGTTGAAGGAATAGCAAAAACATCCAAATTTATATGGAATCACTCAATATTTCACATTATTGATTGTTTTCAACCATGGATCTTTGAATACTTGTGAAGAGTGAAGTTTTTCGTTGTAAAAAAACTGGATAGTATGATGCGAAATCTTGAATTATCACCACATGTTCGGGATATTGTACTCAACCGTCACTGAAATTTAAAAAGATCTATAATGATAATTGAAAATGCCTTACGTTGGATCGTCCGATGTGCAGAGGGGTTGAATAATTGCTCTCGTTTAAGAAGGGGTATAGCGTCCACAATGAGGGTATCACAGGGGGTGATTTCAAAACCTACGCCTGATATGTGGAGCTACAATCTCAGCAAAATAGGCTTGGTAGAAGTCGTAGAAAGATCACTTCTGAAGAACAAGACCGATTTTTGTGCCAAATTGCTAGAAGAGAGTCGCGCCTGTCCCAAACGTGATGTTTTGGGGTGGCATTATGCTGGAAGGTAAAATAGATTTGATTTCGTTTTCTGTGAGAGTAACAGCTAGAAATTACGTAGACATAGTGCTGGAGCCCATATGAGACTCTGACGAGGTGTCCTCGGTGAGAATTTCACTTTTATGCAAGATTATAGTCTCCATATAACAGCAACCTCGCACGACATTTTGGGGTAGCATTATGCTGAAAAGTAAATTTGATTTCGTTTCCTGCGAGTTTAACAGCTAGAAATTACGTGGAACTAGTGCTGGACCCCATAGTGAGACTCTGGCGTGCCCACGTTTAGAATTTCACTTTTATGCAGGATAATGCTTCTCCACATACCAGCAGCCTCGCGCGGCAATACCTTGAAACAGTAGGTATCACCATTTTGGACTAGCCAGCTTGTTCTCCAGATCTGAATCGTATTGAACATTTATGGGATAATCTCAAAAAAAAAATTTGATCGCGCCAGGATTATTAAAGAATCCCACTACAGCTCACAGAAGAGTGGCTGTAAAACCAGGTGTAAATCATATCTCAATGATAATAACATAATAAAATTATAGTTTATCACTTGTATGTGTAAAATCATCAAAGATTTTTATTCACAGAACAATGCCTCTACTTTCCGTATAATGTTAAATATCCTCCCTGAAGAGTTTTCCGATGCACTCGCCATAATCATCATCAACCAGGGCTACATAGTAGCTTTATCAGAAAGGGATATTGAAAATTCTCTGGACGATTAAATATTGTTCCTTGAATGAAAGTTATCGATGTGTTCACACATATAGTAATAAATTTTCAGATGTAATCAGCATTGAGATATGATGTACACCTGGTTTGAGCCAGAGAAGCGCTAGAGCGTTAGCTTTTCTACAAACTGCATTCAGCAGGCATCCACAACTACAGAGTGTAGGCTTGCGGTAGTTTGCTGTTCGATCTACTCTTTGTTTTCATAATTTCCCAGGAGCGCTGGTAGTATTTTCTGTGTCTGTAAGTTGAAGGGCGCCAATTGTATATGTATACACAAACATGTACTTGATGGGTTCCTACGGACTAAGATGAGTAAATGGCAGTCTGGCTTGGTGTTGTGATCTTCCGACCAGACTCTACCATTACTTTGTAGCCCTGGTTGACAATAAGGAGTGAATCGGAAAACCCGTTCTTTAAGGGAGAATATTGTACATTTAATGGAAGTCTGTGGTGATTCTCCTCTCAAGGCATTCCTCTCGGCCAACATTTTTTTGGTGCATCATTGAATTTCAAAAAAAAGATTCAAGCCCAAAATTTCATTGGACACAAAGTTTGTTTGCCAAAGATACGCATAATGCTCGCAGAAAAAAGCATATTGATGCAGGGATTGCTTATGCAATTATGTAACTATGAAATTTGCAGAAAATACTTGATTTTTATGACATTATTCTTCAATGCTCGATTCCATCAAGTATTTTGATTGATGACCTTTGCGACAGAAAGTCGCTCAACCCTTTTTGGCATTTGAAAACACTTCATACAGCCATATAATGTCAAAGGAAACTCCAGTGAGATCAATGTAGGAATATCTTTTATGGTTATGCACACGCTAACCTCTAATGGTTTTATTGATGTCGCCGTTCGTACTCGGGAAGCCAAAATTCATTTCGAATAGTAGCAATCAACAATTTGCTAATAATAACTAAGCTATTTATGGAACCCTCTGCAGTAATGAGTCCGCCATGAGAACTCACCATTAAGAATTCGGAACGGAGAACACTACTTGATTCAAATTGCGGAAAAATTTGAATGTAAATGAGGCTACGTAATGAATATTGCGTGCGTGAATTGACTCAGGAAATGATTCATTCAAAAATCGAGAAAACATAAATAAAGTAAGTAGGTACACTAATGTAATTTCAGAATTTATTGATATTTATGTGTGAAAAACTAGTCCTATGAGCTTACCAGCTAAGTTCTCACGAAATATCCGTATATCAACAAAACCATGAAGTTTGCTATATCTATATATGTATAAAAGAAAGTCGTGTTAGTTACACTTATTATAACTCAAGAACGGCTGTTCAGATATGGCTGAAAATTGGTGGGTAGGTAGCTTAGAGCCAGGAGATAGAATACTGTTTATCGCGTTCGACAGCTATCAGGTGGGACTTGGACGACTGAATAACAATTTGATTCTGGTAAGTGAACTACAAAAGAAAAAAAAAAGGATCTTCAAACTATTAAAGAACCAACGTGTAATATTACAAAACACTCAGCAATGGCCAAAGTTTTATCGGCATCGAGAATCATCATCTGGAACGAATGCACAATGGCGCATAAACGTGCTTAAGAAGCACTTACCGAAAATTGAAAGATTTACGCAATGACTCGGGATGTTTTGAAGGAGCAATGATTTTACGTTCTGGCGATTTCCGCCAAACAACGCCAGTAATTCGAAGATCTACAGCTGCCGACGAATTAAACGCTTCCTCAAATTGTCGAATCTATGGCGCTATGTGAAGAAACTGCAACTGGCAAAAAACATGAGAGTTACATTGCTTAATGATACATTTGCTGAAGGTTTCTCCGAGCAATTGCTGACTATCGGTTATGGTCAAGTACTTGTCAATGAATTGAGCGGATTGATATCATTTCCAAATAATTTCTGTAATTTTGTCTCATCAAAACACGAACTTATTATCAATGTATTTCCAAACATTATTTCTAACTACAAAAATAATGAATGGTTTAGTGAGAGAGCAATTTTAGCGGCTAAGAATAAAGATGTTGATGACCTGAACTACATTATTCAAAATAAGATCATTGGAACAATGGATTCTTCAGATCTATTGACTGCGTCACAAATGAAGATGAAGCCACTAACTATCCAATTGAATTTTTAAACTCCTTGGATGTGCCTGGCTCACCACCGCACAATTTACGCCTGAAGGTTGTTTCCGTAGTAATCATGGTTCGAAACATAAACTAACCAAAACTGTGCAACGGTACACGTTCGGTGGTTAGAATATTGATGAACAATGAAATTTACGCGACGATACTGAAAGGAAAATTCAAAGGCGAGGAAGTTCTAATTCCGAGGATCCCGATGATCCCGATGATCACAACCGATATGTTGTTTGAATTAAAAAGATTTCAATTTCCGATCCGTCTTGCATTTGCCATGACCATCAACAAATCACAGGGCTAATCCTTAAAATTTTGTGGTTTGAATCTAGAATATCCATGTTTTTCCCATGGTCAATTATATGTGGCATGTTCACGGGTCGGAAGACCATCTGCGTTTTTTTTGCGACTGAAACAATAAATGTCGTGAAGAGTGAAGAGCAACCTATGTACTAAAATGCAGAAATAATAATGAATGACTAATGTAGGTACATAATTTTTTTTGTATTATTTCTGATGAAAAAAAATTTTTAAATTCCAAAATCTGCTTATTTATTGCCTTTAAGGCGGAACAGAGTTCGCCGGGTCAGCTAGTATTTATATATACACTCAACCAAACTCATATGGAATCACCCGATATTTTGAATATTACCTCAGGGATTTTGGAAATTTCGAAAGATTGTTAGAATTGGTCCTTTTTGAGATGTTTCTATTGAAAAAAGAAATAAATTAAGGTTTATTTTGAGAAAGAAACAAATAAAAGAAAATAAGAGACTCTTCCCGCATGTAGTAAAAAAATTAAAAATTGTTTTCTCAAGGGGTAGGGGATTTTTTCTAGACCTCAGTAGCTTTTTTACCTCCTCTTTCCCTGATACAAGCCTGAATTCGTCTAGGCATGCTTTGGATAAGGTTTTCAACATCGTCTGGAGTGATATTCTGCCACTCTCCTGTGGTGCCTTGGATAAGCTGTTGTGGGGTTGTTGGATTATCCTGGCGCGATATAATTTTCTGTAAAAGATTATCCCATAAATATTCAATAGGATTTAGGTCTGGATATCAAGCTGGCCAGTCCGAAATAGCGATTCCCGCGGAGAAGCATTATCTTGCATAAAAGTGAAATTCTCACCGTGGGCATCTCGCCAAAGTCTCACTATGGGCTCGAGCACTAGGTCCACGTAATTTCTAGCAGTAACACTGAAAGCAAAAGAAATCGAATCTGTTTTGCCTCCCAGCATAATCCCACCCCGAAATACCACACTGCCCCTGTGATATTTCGTAATTATTCTTGCTACTCGGAGTCTAGCTTGTCTTCCACGACTCCTTAAAACCCAAATCCGGCGATCATCTGATCGAACACTAATTCTGGACTCAAATTAACATTTCGGCAGTTCTCAATATTCCAATTGTGGTGCTCGATACACCAATTAAGTCTGTTAATTTTTGTTGTCTGTTTAGCGCTGGAACTCCTGCTGTATAAACCCTTGGGCGAAATTTTGACATATCGTTTTCGACTGATACACTGATTCCTGTTACTTCCAGAAATTGCTTTTGGAGTATGGCGTGCGACTCACTAGGGTTTCTTCTTTCAATTTGGCACAAAAAGCGGTCTTGTTCTTCAGAAGTGATCTTCCTACGGCTTCTTCTAGGCCTATTCTGCGGAGTTTGTAGTCCACGTATCTGTCGGCATTTTTAAAGTTTTAAATTCACAGTTTAACAATATCCCGAACATGAGATGATAATTTAACATTTTTTATCATACTATCCAGTTTCTTTTACAACAAAAACTTCATTCTTCACAAGTAGTCATGGATATATGGTTAAATGCAATGAATAATGTGAAATACCGAGTGATTCCATATGAATTTGGTAATATTTCCCATATTCTCTCCCTCTGATTACTTTCTTCGATATTTTGATGACCTCTGACAAAAATGTCTTGTAGATTCTTTTAAAAAGTAGCATATAGCGTGAGTTATATCATTGCAGAACTCTTATTTTGGTATGTACATTCTTAGATTTTTGTATTTCTTTTCGGAACGACGTCGCTAAATATTGATATTTCCTCTTAACCCATTTGGTCCCACTAGGGACACTTCATGAATAATATAACTAGACACATCTTGTTCCGAAATTTGATACCAAGTGAATATAAAGACTTCTAAGATACAGAGTAATATGTTATAGCTTGTGCGTTTATAAAAAAGATGATTTCATTCAATTTTTCAAACAACAGCGGAATCTGGAATTCCCTACTGATACTTTTTTTCGTAATGCTCGAAGTCGGGGACAATATGTTTTTGTGATGTCAAACTGTAATTCATGTTCAATTTATAGCAGACTCAGTTTAAAATAGATCCTGATGAATTTGGTGCAAATTAAGGTTTATTTTAAGAAAGAAACAAATAAAAGAAAGTAAGAGACTCTTCCGCATGTAGTAAACAAATTAAAATTGTTTTCTCAAGGGAAGCGGATTTTACTAGACCTCAGTAGCTTTTATACCTCCTCTTGCTCTGATACAAGCCTGAGTTTGTCTAGGCATGCTTTGGATCAGGTTCTCAACATCGTCTGGAGTGATATTCTGCCACTCTCCTGTGGTGCCTTGGATAAGCTGTTTTGGGGTTGTTGGATTATCCTGGCGCGATCTAATTTTCTTTGAAAGATTATCCCATAAAGATTCAATAGGATTTAGGTCTGGATATCAAGCTGACCAGTCCGAAATAGCGATTCCTGCGGAGAAGCATTCTCTTGCACAAAGGGGAAATTCTCACCGTGGGCACCTCGCCAGAGTCTCACTATGGGCTGAAGCATTAGGCCCACGTAATTTCTAGCAGTTTCACTGGAAGCAAGAGATATCAAATCTAATTTACCTCCCAGCATAACGCCACCCAAAATACCACACTGCCCTTTGGTATTTCGTAATTTGTCTTGCAGCTTGGAGTCTAGCTTGTTTTCCACGACCCCTTAAAACCCAAACCGACAATCATCTGATCGAACACTAATTCTGGTCTCAAGTTAACATTTCGGCAGTTCTCAATCTTCCAATTGTGGTGCTCGATAAACCAATTAAGTCTGTTAATTTTTTGTTGTCTGTTTAGCTCTGGAACTCGTTCTGCTTTATAAACCCTTTGGACGAAATCTTTGACGTATCGTTTCGACTGATACACTAATGCTTCCAGAAATTGCCTTAGGAGTATGGCGTGCGACGCATTAGGGTTTCGTTTTGCAATTCGGCACAAAAAGCGGTCTTGTTTTTCAGAAGAGATCTTATTACGACTTCTTCTAGTCAGTTTTTTACAACAAAAACTTCATTCTTCACAAGTAGTCATAGATATATGGTTAAATGCAATCAATAAGGTGAAATACCGAGTGATTCCATATGAATTTGGTAATATATTCCATATTCTCCCCTCTGATGACTTTTTTCGATATTTTGATGACATCTGACAAAAATGTGTAGTAGATTCTTTTCAAACAGTAGCATACAGCGTGAGTTATATCATTGCAGAACTCTTATTTTGGTATATACGTTCTTAGATTTTTGTATGTCGGTATGTATAATATTACTAGACACATCTTGTTCTGAAATTTGATACCAAGTCAATATTAAAGACTTCTAAGATACAAAGTAATATAACTTGTGCGTTTATACAAAAGTTTCATTCAATTTTTCAAAAACAGTGAAATTCCCAAATGATACTTTTTTATAATGCTTAAACTCGGGGATTTATTTTTGTGATGTCAAACTGTAATTGGAGTTCAGTTTATTGTACACTCAGTTTAAAATAGATCCTGATGAATTTGGTGCACTTAGTCTGCATCTCTTTGTGGAAAGCGCTTCAAAAGGCTGATCCAGCCCTTGATATTAGTAATCCCTATAATCATAACTGATATATTTTTATAATACCGCCTCAATCAGATGAACTAACGGATGAAGAGGATATAAATGAAGATGAATGAGATTATTCCGACCTATCCCGCGATGTACCAAGTGAAATTGGGTTTACATTATGATATATTTCAAGATAGACGATGAGGACAATATATGAAGAATAGATTGAACAAAACACAAATTAATTCATCTAAAAAAGGAATTGACGCAATAGTTCAAACAACATGGACTAAGGATACTATTGACCTTAGTATGAATGAAACGAATGTTTATATCAACCGTATAGATATTCCGAAAATAAAATTGAGAAACAAAACTCATGTGAAAAGCTGAACAATCACAATTATATACAACTCAGAAAAATAATCATTTATTTTATGTTACTGCACAAGATTCTGTTCGAAATATTATTCTTCAGTGGATACCACTGACTATCTAGGGAACGTTCGATTTGAAATCTAGATAGGGATCTCTCTATACCATTAGTATCGAAATCTAAGTCAAGAAATCGCTTTCTTTAATTAAAACAATTCCTGCATTTAGCTGATAATTCAAAACTGGATAGAGATGACAAAATGCACAAATTTAGATCTCTCATGGAAATTAAGAATAGAAACAGTGGGGAATTTGTGATTCTCAGTTGTTTATAGATGAAGCTATGATCAAATATTTAGATCATCATTCTGCATGTGCGATTTGGCTTCGAAGACTGAATGATATGCAGCCCCACTGGATATTGTAACAAATTTGAAACCTAATGCGGTGCAACACCACGTACTATTTGCGAGGAAAATGTAGTTGAAAGTTCATAACATTTCGACTCCAGAGTTCTTTTGGAAGTATTCGAATTATTTTAATACACCTGACCTTTTGAAAGCATTAAGAGAAAGAGGTTTTAGGGCAAGAGAGGTCATTAGGGATAATCGTCTTAAAATGTGCCCTTTATCATTAGTGCCCCAAATGAAACAAGAAGAACGTGGATGTTTTCAGTACATTTACGATCGAAAACAAATTGTTATTTGTCTAATGGAAAAACAGAAAAATTGTAACAATGGGAATAAATTACGATTCGGTTGAACCACTGACAGAAGTAAAAAGATGTGTATTATTGATTCTTTATTTATTCAATGGAAATTCGTTTATTCAACGAAGATGAAGTGAAATATATCTTATGTTTTCCACTATTTTATTTTCACAAACACGATCGGTTTCGACCGTTAAGTAATTTTCAAGGGTTCAACTACAGAAAACAAATTTACTCAATTTTTTTTTACGCGCGCTTCCCAGAAATAGGCGAACCTATTACACCACATGAATGGGCACCTGGGAAGAATTGACGTTTTTCTTTTATATGCTTCTTGAAGAGGGCCAAATTGTAGGATCTAGGGAAGACTTTGGACGGAAGTAAGTTCCACAGCTCATTGGCCCTGTAAACAAAGGAATTCTTATATTGGATGATTCAGCAGTGGCGCGGAGCTCTGTAGCTCATACACTATTGAAGATTTCATTTTGTTAGAACGGTATTTAGAAAGTAAAATCTATTTCAGCAATTAATTTTGAAGTAAACAGGGTGTCCCAATTTTCTATAAATAAATCTTGGGAGATTTTTTCAGATTGGAAGACCACATTTTTGTTGAAGATTCAAGAGCGTCCTAAACGCTGCTATAATGTCTTTAAGTAATAACTTTTTTGGTGAGTAGTTTCGTCACAATATTTTTTTTTTTGCTTTGAAAAACTTCTAAATAGGTTTATCGAAACGGTGAATATCGCTCACGAAAAACATGAAAAACCAAAACTGCTACAGCTGAAGACAACCAAATATCAGTTTTGTTAATTTCTCAGTTAACAGATATAAGTCAAACTTCCGTCCAGAGAATCTTGAAAGTGATTAAATTTCATGCATATCATGTACAGATGCACCAGGAGCTGAACAATGAAGACTATGAAAATCGAATCAATTTTTGCAATAGGGCAAGTGACAAAGTAGCGAAAAATGCAAATATGTTTAGCAGAGTTTTTTCTCGGACGAGGCAATTTTCCACAAGAATGGGCTTGTTAACAGGCACAACTTTCATTATTACGTCACGGAAAATCCTTATCTTATGAGAAAAATAGATCACCAGCATCGTTGGTACTTGAATGTATGGGCCGCTATAGTAGATGGATATCTAATTGGGCTATTCACCAATGGTACTTGCCGATGTACCAGAACATATAAGACAAGACTTGTGGTTTCAACAGGATGGAGCACAGGCACATTACTCACATCAGGTTAGGGAGCATTTGAATCATGTATTTCCAAACAAATGGATAGGACGTGGTGGTGCTGTTAGATGGTCATCTAGGTATCCTGACCATACAAGTCTAGATTTTTTCTTGTGAGGCTATATTAATTGCACCGTTCATCAGATTCCTTCTACAACACAGTTGGATATGAGACAGAGAATATTCGACGTAAGTTAATCCGGAAATGTTATCGGGAGTTCAATGGACTTTCCTCAGAAGGATTGAGTTGCGTCTACAAAGAAACGGGCTACATTTCGAACACTCGTTGAAATAGTTCAACACCAAAACCGAATGTAATACGTATTTAATACACGACAACCTTAAAATATCTCCATTTCTCTGATCAAGTATAATGATATGTACTAATAAACTCTTCTTTTGCAACCTCTGATTTTACTATTTTAGTTTATTTTTTCTTTCGAAAATGGTCGAAGAAAAAGATGAGGTTACTCCTGCAAAAATATGGCACAATATCCTATGCGTTGACATAAATAATAAAATACTGGATGTTCCATTTGAGAAAAACAAGATATGATATTTTTAAAATTACAATATTCAATAATTTTTTTGACTCTTATGTATATAATGAGGATAATCTATTTCAATTCATCAATGAAGCTATCCTTTTGCAATAAGAAAACGAAAAGAAAAAAGTATTCATCCTCTCTAGCCGAAGGAGCATGTGATGATGTGAGAGCCTATTTTCATGAATTTTTACGGAAAAAAGATATTGTGACGAAACTACTCACCAAGGAAATATATTACCTAAAGACATTATAGCAGAGTTTAGGACGCTCTTGAATCTTCAACAAAAAAGTGGTTTTTCAAACTGAAAAAACCTCCCAAGAGTTGAAAATTGGGACACCCTGTTTACTACAAAATAAATTGCTGAATTAGATTTTAACTTTCTAAATACAATACTGTTCGAACAAAAATGAAATCTTCAAGAGTGTACGAGCTACAGGGCACCGCGCCACTGGTGAATCACCCGGTATAGTTTCAAACAGTATCAGGTTCTAGATCTAGAAGTGTCGCTTATCACTCGATGAAATATTTTCACTAAATAACTAATCAACTGAGTAGAATAACACAAGATTTATCAAAATACAGATAAAGATAAGATTGGTGTTTTATCCAATTATATAAAACAAAGAGCAAATTAAAAATAACAATATCTTCATAACAATGGGACGATTAAGAGAAGCGGAAACAAAGAGATATCAAGCTGGTCGTCAGTTATTGGTGAATTATGTTTTTAGTTGATCTTCGACCATTTTCGAAAAAAAATAAACTAAAATAATAAAATCAGAGTTTATTAGTACAAATCATTATACTTGATCAGAGGAATGGAGATATTTTAAGGTAGTCGTGTATGAAATATGTTATAGATTGGTTTTTGGTGCGATGATCTACAAGGTGTTGAACTATTTCAATAAGGGTTCGAAATGTTGCCAGTTCCTTTGTAGAAACAACCCAATCCTTCTGAGGAAAGAACGTTAAACTCTACAACATTTGCGGATTAACATACTGAAAGGCGTCGACTATTCTCTGTCTCATATACAACTGTGTTGTAGAAGGAATCTAGTAAACGATGCCCTTAATATAACCCCACAAGAAAAATTCTAGCGGATTAACAGACTGAAAGGCGTCGACTATTCACTGCCCCATATTCAACTTTGATGTGAAAAAAATTTGGTAAATGATGCCGTTAACAAAACCCCACAAGAAAAAATCCATACTTGAAAGGTTCGGAGACCTAGCTGGCCATTTAACAGGACCATTACATCCATTTGTTTGGAAATACATGATTCAAATGCTCCCTAACCTGATGTGAGTAATGTGCCAGTGCTCCATCCTGTTGAAACCACGAATCTTGTCTTATATGCTCTGGTACATCGGCAAGTAACATTGGTAGATGATTTTGCAGAAAATCTTAATACATTTCACTATTTAGGTGCCCGTCTAAAAAGTGCGGCCCATCAACTATAGCGGCCATACATTCAAGGACCAACGATGCTGGTGATCTATTTTTCCCATGAGATAAGGATTTTCCGTGGCGTAATAATGAAAGTTGTGCCTGCAAACAAGCCCATTCTTGTGGAAACGCGCCTCGTCCGAGAAAAGAACTCTGCTAAACATATTTGGATTTTCTGCTTCAGGAAAACTTTGTGCATAAACTCTACTTGCTAACAAAGAATTTCTATCACACTCACCCAGAATAAAAATCACATCAACGCTTTCTTCTTTGGAGAACTTCATGGTAGTCAATTGAGAAAATTGGGTTCAAACCTCACTTTAACAATGTTCAATAACAGAACACTGATAAGTTCATGTAAAATGCAGAATATGATGAGTCCGGATACCTGACAGAAGGCACAAATAAGAAAAAATGTTAACACATACCTCGACTCACGTTTGAATCGTCTTGATTTAATCATGCGTTAAAAGAATTAGCTTGTTTAGGTCTAATTTTTTACTACTATATATAGTATGCATCTTGATAAGTTTGATACGGTTTGTAGAATTTTCATCAGAAATGTTTCAAATAATCGAATATTTCGAAAATGATCGAAGATAAAGATTATGTTACTTCTGCAAAAATATAGCGCAATATTGTATACGTTGACATGATTAATAAAATACAGGGTGTTCCAATTGAAAAATTCAAGATATGATATTTTCAAAATTACAATATTCAATAATTTCATTGAGTCACTCCTGTATGAAATGATGATAATCTATTCCAATTCATCAATGAAGCTATCCTTGGCCAATGAGAAGACGAAAGGAAAAAGTATTCATCCCTTCCGGCCGAAGGTGCATTCGATGATGTGAGAGCCTATTTTCATGAATTTTTACGGAAAAAAAAATAATGCGAAGAAACTACTCACCAGAAAAACACTCATTACTTAAAGACATTATAGCAGAGTTTAGGCCGCTCCTGAATCTTGAACAAAAAATTGGTCTTCCAATCTGAAAATACCACCCAAGACTTTTTATAGAGAACTGGGACACCCTGTTTACTGTAAAATAAATTGGTGAAGTAGGTTCTTACTATCTAAGTACAAAACTTTTCGAACAAAAATTAAATCTTCAAGAGTGTACGAGCTACAGAGCACCGCGCCACTGGTGAATCACCCAGTGTATAGTGTTGGACAGTGTGCATAAACGGGCTGTACGCCTCATCGACCACCCGGAGATCACCCGCTCGAACCACATGCTCTCAGAAGACAAGTTGCTGAACTTTCTCTGTTTTACAGATACTTCCACGGAAGATGCTTCAAGGAGCTGAAAGACCTTGTTGCCAGAAGGCTGGCAAGGAGTTCTCATCATATGGTGGTACCCTCGAACCTCTCACTATAAGAATTCCTTTGGTTACAGAGCCAGGAGCTGGGGACTCGCTTCCGTCCAACATGTTCCCAACATCCTACAATTTGGCCCACTTCAAGAAGCTAGTAAACAGACACCTCAATTCTTCCCAGTGGTGTAACAAGTTCGCCTATTCCTTGGAAGGGCGCATAGAAAAGAAAAAAAATTGACGTAACTAAATGTATCTTAAACATGTAAAAGACCCGTCTGTGGAATGAAAGCTTATTTTCAAGTGGCAAATTGCAAATAGCACTGCTGCTTATGATTCTGAATTAACTGAGCTTTTGAGAACTGCATAGCAATGAAAAATTTCGAAATTCTTCAAAACACTGCACAATCCTCAAGGTAATAATCAATCAATATGATTAAAAAGTTCAATTAAATTGTTAATTGATTCCGCGCTTACTATGTAATAGATAATGATGATGACTAAATGAAATTAAGACTATGTATTATACTTATCATTTCTTATCATCATCAATTTGATTTATGTTTTGAATATTCAGTTTTTATTTTGCAACCTAGGAACGTATCCCCTATGACCACATACAAATTACCATTCCAAATTCACGGTTTCTGTGTTCGCGTCATATTCACGGAACGTATACCCTACGAATTTTGAACTTATACTGTACCTATGTAAGGGAGCCAAGACACCAGCAGGCACCCCATTACCACATTCTCCTCTATGTTGAAATGTTGATATGTTAATAAATCATGAATTTTTAATTTTTAATATAAATTGACTAATTAAGAGAAAGCTCAGATTGTTTTATATTATAAATGAGATAAAAAACACAAGGTTTAACTTTAATCTACACTTTATTTGAAAAAATTCGACGACGTTTCGCTGACACAGCAGCTTTATCAAGAATGAAAAACAGAATGAAGAGTATAAACAAATCGTAGAACAAGTTGGATGAATAACAGGAAAATCCACACCGAGTCATTGTACAGTTAGTATGAAAGGTAATAAAACTAATTAAACAAGTTAAGTAGGGGTGAATAATTCACATCTACCTGTTCATTCAAAAGCTTGTCCGAATGTTTGTATCTATTTATTTCTAATGCTTCTAGGAGATCTAATTTTGAACTTTTTGATTTAATATGTAATATGTCAAAGTTTTTATTGAATGAATGGTTTTCTTTTATTAGGTGGTTTGAATTGTTTTATATTAGATATGTTGATTTCTTCTATTTGCGTTCTCTGTTAGAGTAGCATACTCTAAATCATAATTGAGAAGGCATAGCTATCCAACAGTACTACCGCATGAAAGTCGACACGCAAGCTAACGTATATGAGTAAGAATGTTTTAACCTTCAATTTACTCGGAATGGTGATGAATTCCCAGATTTTCGATAATTTATGTATCGAGGAATTATTCAAATCACTTTTTTCAGTTCAATTTATTATCATGAAGAATGTCAGTTTAGGCATGAATTACAATATCGATCTAATTTCTGTCTGACCACAACACATTATCTCCTCATCACAGATCCCATCAAGTTGTTCAAGACTTAATCAGTAATAAATTTCACTCGCAATAGGAGTTATGGCCGATGGAAGGTAATTATGATCAATTCCGCTGCCTTAGAAACAGATTCGGCTAAGTAATAGAAATGTTTCTGTTCCTGCGTTTGATTGATGATAACGCCGTAGGAAGTCGGCCAGTACATTATTTCATTAAATCGTTTTTATGGAACGTACAAATTGAAATTAATTTCATTTTTTTTCACGTTGCCTACGGACCGAACAATACGGAAATCTTTTTTATTAAAGAGGGAAATATCTCACATGATGTACCCACCAGATATTGCAACGATCAAATTTGAAATCTTTCAGTTTCAGGAGCTGTCTTCTAGCGCAATTATATGAAAAGTGAAACGAAAAATAGATTTAAGGTTGAACCAAAAAAAACTTTGCTTCAGTGAGCTTAAACTGAACTATTCGAGTCTTAATCGCAATTGAGAATATTGAGAAGTTCTGTCAAAGAAATGAAAGAAACAACACGATACCCCATCGTCAGTTTTAATCGATAGTTCATATGAAAAAAGTTTATGCAGTTCGAAACTGCCGACATACTCTCGTTCTCTGAAATTCATAGTCATAAAAAAGCGTGAACTTGAAATTTTTTTGTGTCAGATATGATGAAGAGAAAATCCGGTTTGTTTGAATTATCCAAGTTCATGTACATTTATTTGATTGAGGAGGTCGTTACTTGGTGAAAATCAGTATACATATTTTCAATGAAATAAAACTATTGTATTTAGATTTTCACCATATTAACAAAACTATGACCGGTTTCACCACATTGTGGCTTCCTGAGATAGATACAAACTAATGAACAAAGTGATTCCTTATATATTATTCTTATTTCCTACATATTATTACAATAGGTACAAGTAAAAGGGTATGTTGGTAAACCCATCAGAGTTGCTTACTTTATGAATTGAAAAGATTGAGTAAAGGTGAAGGATTTAAATCTAATTGTCTACTAAGTAACCCACCTGAATTCTTTTCTTCGTTAATCTCTAAAATTTCCCATAGTTTGAGTTTTTGTCTATTATTTTCGTTGTGTAAAATTTTGAAATTATCATCAAAGTTATGGTTATATTCGAGTAAATGATTAGAATAATGAGAATCTGGTTTATGATAATTAAAACAACGTTTGTGCTCGGATAATCTAACTTTGAAATTTTTGAAAATTCTACCAATATCAATTTTATTACAATCCCCGCAAGACAATTTATGAACACCGGGTTCATTACTTTTATCAGTTTTAGATTTGCAGTTTTTGATATGTCGGCCTAAAGAATTATCAGTTCGGAATGCTATATTGGAGGTATTATGCGGGAGGAATGATTTTAATTTTAGGATTACCAATATAAGTTAAGCTGTTGTATTTTGTGTTAGAACTTTCTATACTTGGAAATACTTCCTGGATGGATTTTTGAAATTTTTTGCTTGAAATTATGTTCTCAATCAGACTTGGACTGTTATTGACTGCTATTTGTTTAATTATATTTTGCTCTTTCTCAACTTTCTCGATTTAACTATTACTAAAATTAACGGCAAACATGATTTTTCTATTTTTCATAAGCCATCGCATACAGATATCACTATTCACAGCTCATATAATCATCCTTAACCATATAAATTAGCTTCTCACAATAGTATGGTACATAGACTCATTAACATCCCAATGTCACAAAATAATTTTATGAAAGATATTAAGAAATATAATTATACAAATAGCAGTCAATAACGGTTGCAGTCCTAGTATGACTGAGAACATGATTTCACGCAAAAATTTCAAAGAGCCATCCAGGAACTATTTCCAAGTATGAAAAGTTCTAACACAAAATACAACAGCTTAATTTGTATTGGTAATCCTAGTCTAGAATTAACATCATTCCTTTCGCATTATAATTTCAATATAGCATTCCAAACTGACAATTCTTTAGGCCGACATTTCGAAAACTGCAAATCTAAAATTGTTAGAGATTATAAATCCTGTGTTTATACACTGTCTAGCGGGGATTGTATTAAAATTCATATTGATAGAACTTTCAGAAATTTCAAAATTAGATTATCCGTGCACAAACGTAGTTTTAATTATCATAAATCAGATTCCCATTATTCTAATTACTTACTCGAAGAAAACCATAACTTTAATGATAATTTCAAAATTTTACACAATGAAAATAATATCCAAAAACTTAATCTATGGGAAATTTTAGAGATAATCAAAGAAAAGAATTCAGGTAGATTACTTCATAGTCAATTAGATCTAAATCCTTCTCCTTTACTCAATCTTTTCGATTCATAAAGTAAGCAACTCCGATGGGTTTTCCAACATATCCCTTGTACTTGTACCTATTGTAATATTAAGTAGGAAATGAGAATAATATATAAGGAATAACTCTGTTCATTAGTTTGTATCTATCTGATGAAGCCGCAGTGTGATGAAACTGGTCATAGTTTTGTTAATATAGTGAAAATCTGAATAGCATAGTTTTATTTCATTGATGAAAAAAAGTAATTTACTTATGTCACCTTTATTCGTTCTCTGGTGTTATAGAGTTGAATTGTTGGATTATGTCGAAAATAAACAGTTTATTACATTTGCCTTGAAAATACTTCTTCAACGAGGTGTAACAGGTCATATCGAGCATTTGAAAACGCGGAGGGTGTTGTTTTCAATCATTCTCTCATCCACGAAGCACAAAATAACATTTAAAAAGAACTACCTAAAATCTAAAGCTGCTTGAGTGATTTGCAATTATGTGCCAAAGTTTTTGATATGTTAGATCTATTTTTAACTGGGAATCATACTTTGTCACATATTTCAATTCAAGAAGAGAAAAATTTCGTATTGGAAACTGCATTTGTTTCATTTATTCCTTTCATCATTCAATGGAATGAACCATGATATGAAATATCATAATCATAGTAATTTGTTTCAACTGAAATCTGCTTGTCATCATCTTAACGCTACTTCAATGACAACCGGATATGAAGGTCTGATGAATGCTTATATGAATCTTTTATTACTCATCAAATTATAGGTTTATGATAGTATTTTCATATTTGAAATTATATAGGTGAACGCCCCGAATAATATTACTTTGCTGCCGGCTATAATAAAATTATTTCTTCAATGCAATATCTGAATGGTAATGATGGATTGAGCTATTTCTTTGAGTGGAACAATATACCGAAGTAGGTGGATTGGAATAGGCCAGGCTGGAAATGGCGTCGCTACAATTAATTAAAAATAACATAAATAACCAACCAGTGCAAGAAAGGTGGGATGACAAATAACCGCTGAATGCGAAATACATCCTAAGGCATAAACAAATATCTTAAGGCACCACAGTGCCCACGCTAGAAAACTCTGAATTATCAGTTTCTTGAAAGATCGCACTCTTAAGTTTAATATAAACTCATATTTTACAGGATGTTTCATAAGTACGCTCCCACCTAAACTCAACAAATATGAGGTAGATTACATTTTTTTCCAATGCACAATCCTTTAGAAGATATGGATGCTCTAAGTGAAATCTAAATCTTAAAATTCTGGTAGTTTCTAGTTGAGAAGGTTTTTATTTATCCGTCTTTTCTGAACACTGGTGCTATACACAAGACCTTCTGGTTTTTTATTAGAACAGTGATGATTTACCTGTTCCTCAGCCCCCAGTAAACATGGATGACATGACCGAAGGAAAAATGTATCCGAGAGTTCAGATTCCGATCTGACTTTTGAGCTTTGTACTTCAAACAAAGAACCACATTTCATAACTCCAAACGATCTAAATGACTTGATTCGTGATTTGGATCTCAGTAAAAGACATGCAGAACTGTTTGCCTCCCGACTTCATGAGTGGAATTAACTGGAAAAATAATACCAGAATATCCGTACACAGAACTCGACATACGCAATTCTCAAGTTTTTTTTTTCTCAAGATGGCAATACAGTGTTTTGCAGTGACATTTCCCTAGTGATGATATTTTCCTAGGTCTACAGCTTGGCTATATGAGGTTTTGTTGTTTCTTCTGTGAGCGGGATAATCCAGACAAAAAAAATTATTATGTCAAAAAGGAATGGCCTAATCGAGACGCTCTTATACCAAAGCTATGGATAAGAATGGAGATTGTAATTGTTACTTGAAACAAAAATTCTCAAAAATCAGTGATGTCAAAATAAGAGAAGGAATATTTGTGGGGCCACAAATGAGAGACCTACTGGCTGATGAAGAGTTTGAACAGAAACTTAATACAATCGAAAAATCCGCATGGAAATGTTTTCGAAATATTGTTCGTAATTTTCTCGAAACCCATAGGGACAAAAACTATGAAGAGTTATTCAACAACCTCTTAGTGGTTTACAAGGACATGAGATGCAATTCACTTTCACTTTTTAAACTCGCATTTGCTTTTTTTTCCTCAAAATTTGGGAGCCGTTAGCGACGAACACGGTGAGCGGTTCCATCAGGACATATCCAACATGGAAAAAAGGTACCGAGGCAAGTGTAGTCCGATCATGTTAGCTGAATATTGCTGGACACGCAAGACGGATGAACCTGACGCTAAATATTCTGGAAAATCCCGAATAAAATTATATATAAGTTAGTTTTTCTTTATTTGAGATATTGTTTTACCGTTTTTACTTAAAAAAAATTAATTGCTGTTGCATAAAACAGAGTGTAATCGAAATTTTCTAAAAATGTAGATTAGTTAAAGATGAGTTGTTGATACAGAATAACTAATTCAATTCCATTGAACTTTCATTAAGGTCGTTTTCTCTATCAGTGTTATCATTGTCCTCGATTTACCCCACCCTTCAGGTTCACGAAAGAATAAAATGTTATTTACGTCCCAAAAAAACATAAAAAATTATGCCATATATTGAAACAGAATAAAATCACCACAATATGTACGACTAAATTAAATCCATGTTTATTTTTGGTCAACAATAAAGATAGATTTGATTCAGTTGAAAAAGGTGGTGTGTATGAATTATATTGTAATGATTATCCACCAGCTTATTAATTGGGTCAAAATGGTCTTTTCGTATATTAGAAAGAGTAGACTTATTGAGTTCGTAGAAATTTCATTAAATACAAACATAATCCAATAACTGAAGACCAGCTTGATTTCTCTTTGTCTCCACTTCTCCCTATCGTCACATATATATGAGTATGAAGATATTGTTATATTTAAGTTTGCTCTTTGTTTTATAAAACAGGATAAAACCTCAATCATATCTTTAAGAGTATTTTGTGAAATTAAATCTAGTGTTATTCTACTCAGTTGTTCAGTTATTTAGAAAAATATTTCACCAAGTGATAAGCGAGACTTTATATCTAGAACCTGATTCTGTTTGAAACTACATAGAAATGTGATTTCACAGAAAATGAAGAACTTTTTGATGAGACAAATCTGAACATGTAATAATTAATTACTGAGGTCTCGTTCAGATAGAAATCTTTTTTTTTCTCCAGTGTTTTTCTCGAAGCATCAGTATTTTTCATAAACCTGCAATAATTGCAAAAATTAGAATCGGAAAATTCAAGTCATTCATGAAGATTTTAGTATTATTTAATAATTTTTCAACTGGATACCTATCCAACACTCTTCTGATTTTGGCCGAGAAATATAATTATTAAGCGGTTTTTTTCCGAAATAAACGGAACAATAGAAAATTGTAAAGCTCATGATTACAGAATTGCACTTTGCAATATGTAAGGCCTAAAGGGTAAAAATGACAGACAGGAAAATTTTCTTCAGAATAAAAATATAGACTTACTATTTATTAATGAACAATGAATATTGAATGATTCAATTTTGAATTATAAAATATCTTCTTTTAGTCTTTTTTTTAGCGTTAATGGATAGAACTCATTCAGTCCGCGATGTTACTTGTATTTTCGCAAGGAACGATATACGATTACGATTACTTTGTCTTTTATTTGAGCAGATACTGTATTGAGGGCGTGGTTGAATTTTGTGGTGTTTTACTGTTGATTGATGACAAAAAGGTTGGGGACGTCACTGTTTACAGACCTAGTGTTGATGTTGTTGATCTTATTGATAGTATTTCTTCAGCTCTATATCGAACAAATGTGATTTTGTTATATTGACGGGTGACCTTAACGTAGAATCGCTCAACAATGAGAGCACAAAACAACTTTATTCAAACCGTTGCAAACAGTATATAACTCGTAATCCAATATTGCAGCAAGATAACCCCGACATAGCATGGCTCAAACTAAAAGAAAACATATACAAGGGTGCCACAGAGGCCTTGGGAACCCGCAGGGTATCACAGAACGGCAAACCTAATAATAAACCCTGGTTCACCACTGAAGTCAAAAACATTACAAAGGAGAAAAACAAATATATCTAGAATATAAGAACCATCCGACACCAGAGAACCGAAATAGATAAGTAGAAATAAGAAATAAGGTGAATAACAGAGTTCGGGAAATTAAAGAAGAATACTGGCAGAGATTTAGTGCTGAAATGGAAGCGGATATATACGGAGCGCAAAAACGAATTTGGAAATTATTAAGGGGTATGAAAAAGGACACCAATGAAACTATACAACTGAAAACAATCACAAACGAAACATGGGAAAAATACTTCAAAAATCTTTACACCGAATCAGAATATGAAGAAGAACCCCTAGAAGAAGACTTAGAAAACGACATTATAAATGAACCTGTAACAATCATGAAAGAGCAAGTAGCTATGGCAATAAGTAAACTTAAAAATTGGAAAGCTCCAAATGAAGATAAGATAACAAATGAGATGATCAAATATGGCGGAGAAGCCATGAGTGAAGGGTACACAAAACTGTTTAACATCATAATTCAACACGGAAAAATACCAGAAGAATGAAAAAGAAGTGTAATAGTGCCTATCTTTAAAAAAGGAGACAAAACAAATCCTGCCAACTATCGCGGAATAATCTTGTTAAGCACCTCTTTGAAACTGCTTACAAAGATTCTTGCCGATGACATAACGTCAACAATGCCAATCAGCGAAGAGCAACAAGGCTTTCGAAAAAACCGGTCCACGGTCGATGCACTATTTATAACAAGGCAATTAGTAGAAAAGTCTCTTGAATATAACACTCCAGCATATCTTTGTTTCATAGACTTAACGAAGGCCTTCGACAGAGTACAACTGAAGGATGTAATCGAGATACTGGAAAACAAAGAGGTACCCAAAAAATATATAAGACTCATAAAAGATCTGAACACTAATACAACAACGCAAATACGAACAAACCACACCCTAACGCAGCATTTCGGAACAACGTCGGGCATCCGCCAAGGTGATAGTCTTAGCCCTCTACTATTTAATACTGTTATGGACCAACTTGTAGAGACCGTTAAAAACTTGGGACTAGGATACCGCATGGGAACCTACAAAATTAACATCTTATGCCATGCCGATGACGCCGTACTCATTGCAGAATCAGAAGACGACCTACAAAGAATGTTATACGCCTTTAGCAAACGCGCAAAAAATTTCAATATGGAAATCTCAACAAGTAAGACAAAATGCATGACCATAGCTAAGGAACCTCTGCGCTGCAAGTTAACAATAGACAACGCCACTATAGACCAAGTCATGTCATTCGAATACTTAGAGTGCAAAATAACAAGCACAGGATACCTTGAAGATGAAGTGAGGAGACAAGTGAACAAAGCAGCTGCAGTATCGGGACATCTTAAACAACCAATTTGGAGAAATAAACACCTCAGTATACCATGCAAATCCAGAATCTACAAAACATGTGTGCGACCAATTATGACATACGGGGCAGAAACAAGAGCGGAAACGTCGGTAACAAAGAGGATACTAAGAACAACAGAATGAAAACGTTAAGAACTATAACCGGCTACACATTGAATGACAGACAAAGAAATACCGACATAAGGGAAAAATGTGAAACAGACGATATTGTAAGATGGGTAAGAAAAAGAAGAAGAGAATGGAACCAGCACACGGAAGAAGACCCGTTGGACGACCACCAAAACGATGGCGGGACAGTTGGCAATCAACTTCACAAGAACTGCTGCAGGGAAACCGGAACTGAACAGGCGCTACGCCTTCTACACGGTGAAGAGGAAGAAGAAGACCATAACGTTGAGTTAACAAAAATGATATGGAAAAGCGTTTGCTTTTCGATATGATCGGTAGTTCTACTACAACTACCAACTACACTAGTATTTCCACCAATAAATATGGTGTTACTAGCAAATCTGCTATTGATTATGTATTGACTAATGCTCCTGATACCTTTCGACTAGTAGTGTTATTGAGCCATGCCTGTCTGATCACTCAGCTTCTGTCTCAAATCTACGTCACGATATACATATAGACACGAACAATAATGTAGATTCAGATTATAAATTTCGAATGCTATCAGACTCCAATCTCAATGAATTTAGGAATATGTTGGATGCTCAAATGAATTGGGATTTTGTTTTAATGAACCGGACTTGAATATCACGTTCAGCAAATTCATTGATTTTATTAGAATCGCTTATAATTCATGCTGTCCTATAATGAGCAGAACATCTCGTCTGCCAGCTTCAAAGAGGGAGTGGATTTCACAGGAAATAATTGATGAAGGTAAAAGACTTCGTGATATGCATTGGTTAGTTGCTCAATCGAGATGTACATTACTCTGTCAACGCTACAATACGGATCTATTCAACCATGAAAAAAACGTATTCGAAACTAAACAGAAATATTTTCTCGAAAAAATTAATAACTCATATAACAAAAGTAAGAAAATCTGGGAAATTGTGAATGAACAATTAGGACGCGCAAGGGAAAAGTCCGATATTATACAGGGTGTTTCCGAATAAGATTTCATAAATGAAGGATGCAAATTCCTGAATGATTTGAGCAAGAAAGTTCGAAGAACCAATGTTCAAAAAATGCTTCGTTGCCGAGATACAGGGTGTTGAAGTTGAGAAAATTTTTCGATTTTCTCTCGATAAAACCTAGACTTCTCAAGATTTCGGGCTCAAATTTTCCGCATGAGCTATTAAACACAATCTGAATCACCAGGTGAGGCCAAATTTTGGAACAGTATACAGGGTGATACTTTTTCATGGGCCATGTTCCATTTTTACCCTCGGAACTTTTTTTGAGTACGCCACTGGCACTAACAAAAAATAAAATCGAATAGATCATTCAATTTGAATTTTTTTTGACTCCTGCATTTTGATCGTAACTATCACCGTTTCTGAGATATTGATTATTGAAAATAATCCAATAGTTTTCTCATATCGAAGCCATGGAGATATTATCTTAATAACTGATGCAATTTTTCAGGAATTGAGTTTAAATTTACATCAGATATCTCCTTATTGTATGTTTATAACAAAATGAGGCAAAAATTCTGACAGTGTACAGGGTGTTATTTTTTCACGTGCATCTTCCTCTTTTGCCCCTGAACTTTTTTGTGGTGCGCTACTGGTATATTCTGAAAACAGAATCAAACAGATTATTCAATGCGAAAACTTTTCTGTTGCTTGTATTTTTCCGTATCTGCCACCATTTTCGAGATATTAATCAAGAAAAGTAATCGTATAGTCCTTCCGTATTGAAAGCTTGAAGATACTTTTCATGTTATTTCGAATTCAATGATCAGGAAATTATATCACCCTTTATACTTTCTCATAAATCCTACCAATCTAGTGGTGCAGATCTTAAAATGTGAACTTCGTTTGAAATTCGAGCTCAAGGTCTTCACAAATTGCCGAAATAACATGAAAATATCTTCAAGCTTTCAATACGGAAGGGACGATACGATTACTTTTCTTGATTAATTTTTCGAAAATGGTGGCAGATACGGAAAAATACAAAGGACAGAAAAGTTTTCGCATTGAATAGTCTGTTTGATTCTGTTTTCAGAATATACCAGTAGCGCACCACAAAAAGTTCAGGGGCAAAAGAGGAAAATGCACGTGAAAAAAATAACACCCTGTATACTGTCAGGAATTTTTGCCTCATTTTGTTATAAACATACAATAAGGAGATATCTGATGTAAATTTTAGCTCAATTCCTGAAAAATTGCATCAGTTATTAAGATAATATCTCCATGGCTTCGATATGGGAAAACTATTGGATTATTTTCAATAATTAATATCTCAGAAACGATGATAGTTACGATCAAAATGCAGGAGTCAAAAAAAATTTCAAATTGAATGGTCTATTCGGTTTTATTTTTTGTTAGTGCCAGTGGCGTACTTAAAAAAAGTTCCGAGGGTAAAAATGGAACATGGCCCATGAAAAAGTATCACCCTGTATACTGTTCCAAAATTTGGCCTCACCTGGTGATTCAGATTGTGTTTAATAAATTATGTGGAAAATTTGAACCCGAAATCTTGAGAAGTCTAGGTTTTATCGAGAGAAAATCAAAAATTTTCTCAACTTTAACACCCTGTATCTCGAGTTACGTTCCTGGAAACGATGCTTCCCACAGGAAATGCTGGATCAGCGGATCCTATTTCACGTACACAGCTTCACCGTGTTCACTAATGTTATAAATCATGTTTGTATATCTCATATTATTCAGTCTGACAATAGCTCCCATTTATTTCAGTTTGTAATAAAATAAATGTTTTTTAAAAGTGAAAAACATAAGTGGCTTAGTGCGGTAGGATCTCGACGGCATCCCAACCAGATATCCGTGAGTTTCAACTCTTCATCGAGAAGGACCAAAGACGAAAAAGACGAAAAAAATTGCAGCCAATTCATCAACCGGAGAATGAAGATAACGAAAATCTTGTAAGTTACTCATTGTTCCTTTATGTCAGACTCCTCGAATTCTCCTGATCCATATAGAGATACTTGTCCAGAAATCGAGTCAATTTTAATTCAATCAATTTCAAAATTATCTTTAATTTCAACAGAGCCGAATCAATCTAACACAGATAATTCGAATTCTGAGAATATTTCTTTATTTAATCAAAATAAAACAGTTAATTTCAATAGTGAATATATCACAATGCCTAATCAAATACCAGTTTTTGATATGAAATTGCTACAAATCGTACCCGAATTTGATGGCAATCCGTGTAGGTTATTTCGTTACATTTCTACAGTAAACGAATTACTACAAGAATATTATAATGCGGCTGAACCAAATTGTTCACAAAATAAATTTCTTAAATTTGGTATTTTATCAAAATTAACAGGACCGGCTGAAGAAGTTGTTTCTTTGAGCGGCAGTAACGAGTGGCCGACAATAAAAATATTTTAATAACACATTTTGGTGACCAGCGAAATGAAAGTAGTTTAATTTCAGATCTTGGTTCGTTGCGTCAAGGCAACAACGAAAATTCATTATCATTTTATTCTCGAGTTATTTCAACCCTCAATCTTCTCCATAATCATTTGAATATTCATGAAGATAATGAGGCAGTAAAAGCTTCAAAAAATCGCTATATGATTCACATGCTCTTCATACTTTATAAGTTGGATTGAAAGAACCCCAAAGTTCCATGATCAGAGCAATGAAACCAAAAGATTTAGCGGAAGCGCAAACGTACATCATTGAAGATAATAACATACGTTATTTGCAAAAATCTTCTAATTCAGTGAAAATCTTGCCCTCACAAAATTTCCCAAATACTTCTTTTCACAAAATTCTTATCAGACAAATATTTCTAATTTACCAGCTCCAAGATTTTCACAAAATCATTTTCCAAGTACCCCAATTCAATTACAACAACGTTCAAACCAACCACCTCCAAGGTTTCCTACGAACAGCCAAGTTTTCGGAAGGTTCAAAACGTTTGGAAAAATCCGTCTAACGGACAGTCTCCTTCGAAACCAACCCCTATGAGCATTGTTCATACTAGGAATAGTTCTAGACCGACCCCCATGAGTGTTGTTACTCAATCATTGAATGTACCGAGAAATTATCAAAACTATAAACCCAATAACTATTACAGAAATAATACCAATCACCCTATAAATTTCATTTCCGAAGAATTGAATAATGTTGATTATGATGCAGATCAATGCATGCCCAATTCTTCATATTATTGTGATGAATTCGACGAACAAAATTTCATTCAAAATAATGTTCAAATTTCTGAAATAGAAAATGCTGAAAATTTCGAAGACCAAAATTTTCAGGAGGTTTCATCGGAAACCAATACAACATAATTGACCTTAACACTATTTACGACAAAAGGAACTTCCTTATATAAAAATAGAAAATCCTCACTAAAACTTCTTTTTAGATACAGGGCCACAAAATCATTCTTGAACCCCGAAATTGCCGAAAGATATTTCAATGACAAAATTTTCAAAGAACCATTCGTAGTTAAGTCTGTTTTCCAACAATCAAAACGAGATTTTTGTGTCGAGATTCCAGCATTTAAGGAATTCAGCACCTGTTCGAATCTCAAATTTCATCTGTTCAAATTTCATCAATATTTCGATGGATTAATAGGCCTAGATACACTCAAACAATTGAAAGCTCAAATAGATATTAAAAATTCAATTTTGTCAACAGCTACGGCACAAGTTCCTATTAAGTATTACGAAAGCACAAGAAAAGTATTATTCTTTGCTGAAATCGATCCTTTACCTCAACAAAATGAAAATTCCTGTCAATTCAAATGATGGCGATGTACTTATATCACATCGAAAAATAAATAATTGCATTCTTCAAGAAACTCTTACGACCTGTAAAAATGGATATGCCTGGGTAGAAATTCAAAACCCCAATGATTCTTCTTGTCAAATTCAACTTTACGACCCTTTATTACCAAATTCTTTTCCGCTCGACCACTATGAACTTTTCAATATGTATATAACCCCCGAAGAATCTGATTTAAAAAACGACATATGTTCTCATATACGTACCGACCATTTGAATGACGAAGAAAAATTTCATATAGAAAAATTGTGTAAGAAATATTCAGATATTTTTCATATTGAAGGACGAAATTTAACTTTCACTAATCAAATCAAACATAATATAAGAACTAGAGATGAAATACCAGTATATACGAAATCCTATAAATATCCTTATACCTACAAGGACGAAGTTCGAAGACAAATTGATTCCATGCTGAAACAGAACATCATTCGCCCAAGTAATTCCCCTTGGTCATCTCCGATTTGGGTAGTACCAAAGAAAGCAGATGCCAGCGGTAAGAGGAAATTTCGAATCGTGGTCGATTTTCGTAAAGTTAACGAAAAGACCATCGACGACAGATACCCTCTTCCAAACATTTCTGAGATTCTCGACAAACTAGGAAGATGTCGCTATTTTTCAACCCTCGACTTAGCTAGTGGATTCCACCAGATAGAAATGGCTCCTGAGGATATCCAGAAAACGGCATTTTCTGTCGATAATGGGCATTACGAATATCTGAGAATGCCCTTTGGGTTGAAAAACGCTCCAAGCACCCTGCAGAGAGTGATGGACGACGTGTTAAGAGGTTTACAAAATGATATTTGTCTTGTATATATGGACGATATCATTGTCTATTCGACGTCATTACAAGAGCATATGGTAAATCTCAAAAGAGTATTTCAACGTCTTCATGAAACAAATTTTAAAATCCAGCTCGATAAAACAGAATTTTTAAGGAAAGAGGTTGCATTTTAGGGCATATTGTCACTCCCGAAGGTGTCAAACCTAATCCCGATAAGATAAAGGCAATCATGGAATATCCGATTCCTAGAACAGTCAAAGAAATCAGAGGATTTATTGGATTGTTAGGTTATTATCGCAAATTCATAAAAGACTTCGCAAAAATAACTAAACCGTTCACGCAATGTCTCAAAGCGAAAGCAAAAATCATACACGATGATGCTTTCCTAAGAGCATTTGACTACTGCAGATCTCTTCTTTGTAATGCCCCTATATTACAATTTCCCAACTTCGAAATACCATTTATTCTTACTACTGATGCAAGTAACGTATCAGTTGCAGCTGTTTTATCGCAGGGACCCATTGGTAACGACCGGCCAATTGCATATGCTTCACGCACATTGAACGATAGTGAAAGAAATTACAGTACTATCGAAAAAGAACTCTTAGGGATAATCTATGGAACTAGCCATTTTCGACCATATCTATATGGGAGAAAATTCAAAATAGTGACCGATCATAAACCTCTTCAGTGGCTTATGTCTCTCAAAGAGGGCTGTAATCCTAGACTTACACGTTGGAGACTCAAACTAGAAGAGTATGATTATGAGATATGCTATAAAAGGGCAAGGCTAATACTAACGCCGATGCTTTATCTAGGATTGAGATTCACCCTACAGAAGCAGATAATTCTTCATCAGACGATGATTTACCAATCTTTCAGTATATGAAACAGGTAAATCGGGATATGGAAACAGCTTCCATGTCAAACAACATAAATGACATCCCAGATCCGGACGAAATCGAAGATCAGAACCCGGAAGCAGAAGAAAAATAACCGACGATGGACAAACCGTGCATACAAATGCTGAGGACCCTATTTTGGAATAAGCCCAACGGAATCTCCAATTAATATCTTTCAGAATCAGTTGCACATAATTCCTTCACTGATTAACCGAAAAGCAACAAAAAATGTTTATGGGATCGAAACAAAAGAATATTTGGAATATTTACATTCTTAAGAACGATCTTACCCCATCATTTCATTTTTAGAGACTTTGGTGAACCGAAAAGACCTATGCATTTTATTTCGAAAGTAATGGCAACGATGAAACATATAAACAACTTTCAAATCTCATGAGACAAACATTCAAAAGTCTCGCCTTCAAGCTTTTGAAGTGCAATAAAAGGTTAGAAAATATTATAAATGAAGATCGACAAAAGGAATTGATTTGCTATAGCCATGAGACAAAAACTAATCACCGAGGTATAGTAGAAACTATTGAACAACTCAAACGAAAATATTATTGGCCAAATTTATCAAATGATGTCAGATTTTACATAAATAACTGTGAAATTTGTCAGAGAGTAAAATATGATCGAAGACCACCTAAGATAGAATTTCAAATTACCCCAACTCCAAAACGACCCTTTGAAGTAGTACATGTTGATGTCTTTCAAGCAGATAGCCAAAAGTTTTGACAATTTTGGACAAATTTTCAAAATTCGGTCAAGCCTTTCCATTAATAGGTGCTAACGCTCCTGCAATTGTACAAGCGTTAATATCCTTCATGTCATTTTATGGATTACCTTTACAAATAGTCACTGACTCTGGCACAGAATTCAACAATTCGACAATCATGGATTTTGCCAATCTTCATAAAATCAAAATTCACATAACCACCTCTAAAAATTCAAATAGCAATTCACCTGTAGAACGTTTTCATTCGACCATTCTGGAACATTTGAGAGTATTGAAAATCGAAAAACCAAATATTCCAGTTGTCGATTTAATGCCATATGCAATTTTGGATACAACCATAGTATTCATTCTACAACACAACAAAACCAATCGATATTATCAGCGGTCATCTAAACACCAAAGACCCTTCGAAATTGACGTAGACAAAGAAATTATGAACAATTACATGCAAAACCACAAAGAACGAACCCAACTAATTTATAACTCTATTCACGAAATTAGCGAGAGAAAGAAGGAAAATATATAGGTAAAGCAAACGAAGAGCGTGAAAAACCAATTGATTACCATGAACAATCGACAGTTTTTCGAAAAACGTCAAAACTCGCGGTAACAAACTAAAAGCGCCCTTCATCAAAGAAAAAGTTCAAGAAAATGAAGAACTTAAAATAAAAACTGAACGCAGTACTTATCACAAAAACATTTTTAAGACACCGAGAGCTAAAAGACCTCAAAATTTGTTGCAGGAACCTGATCCTGATGATGATCCACCGGTCCATGTTGGAACCGATCAAAATAGTGGATCTTAAACAAAACCCTGGTATCCTCCCTTTCTTGTTGGCGAAACTAAAGTCAAAATCGGAACTCATAAATTCCTCCATTATGTCGATCTGTACCCCATTGAAAACGAAATAAAAGTTCTAGTCAAACAATACAGAAATTTTAAATCTTCTCTTTCAAATCGATTTAATACATCCGAATACCCTACAGAAACTTTGGAACAACATATACAATATCAAATCAACTACATTTGGAATAAATTCATATCTGTATATCCTTCGAAGATAGAAAACGGAAGAAACGCGGATTAGTTAATGGTCTGGGCAATATTATTAAAGCCATTTCAGGAAATTTAGACGCCGATGATGCCGAGCGCTACGATAAAGCTATTGAAAAATTACAAGCTAATAAGGAACGGATAATCTCTACTGTCAATCACCAAATTTCATTAACTCACGAAATTCTTGAGAATAATAATAAAACTCTTTCATTAATGCTGCATAACCAAAACATAATTTCTAGAAGAATTCAAGAGATCAAAATGATAACACCCAGTATTTTTCTATTATAGACACTTTCGCTCAAATGAAATTTAACTTAGACACAATCGGATCTATTCTTGAAGATTTGGAAAATTCAATTACTCTAGCTAAATTAGGCTCTCTTCATCGTAGTCTTATCTCAAAAATCGATTTAGGCCATATTCTTACGATTCTCTTAGAGAACCATTCGAAAAATCAATTGATATTTTCTGACGAAAAAATATTCACAATTATTATGATCTAATTGAAGTCGAAGCTTACTATTCAAAAACAAGGATCATTTTCGTATTGAATATTCCTTGTACACCCGATCGATTCAACCATTACCATTTATATTCCATTCCATCCAAAAACTTTACAACTATAATTCCTAAAAATACCTACCTTACAATGAGTAGCAATCTATTCCAATACGATGACGACCAATGCAGATATCTCAACCCTGGTTACCTTTGCGAAGAGAACAAGCTTGCCAACCACGCCGACCAAGACGATTGCCTATTTTCAATTCTTCAGATCAAAAATTCTTCAACTGTTCCTGACTGTAAAATAGTACCAGTAAAAAGTGAAGAAATCCTTTGTAGAAGAAGTTGATGAAAGCCACTATATTGGAATCTTCCCAGAACAAGAAAAAATAAGGATGAACTGCGAAAAAACAGATTTCACAACCCTCAAGGGAACATTCCTCTTCCAAATTCCGTATGGATGCAGTATTCAAACAGTTGACTTCATTTATACCAACACAAAAGGTACCTCTTATCAAGTACCCTTATTTTTACCCGAAATAAAAATACCTACAGGGGATCATCATTCAGAAGCCCTCAAAATTCAAGAAATTTCACTGGATAAGTTACACCACCTTCAGAAGGAAGTCGAGAAACTCAACCGATTCCAGAAGAAAATGAAGAACCAGCTTATTCGCATCTTTACTTGACCACCCCCGTATACATCATAATTTTTCTGGTAATTGTTTGGAAAATTAGTTCAAGATTGCGTCGAAGAAATGCAGTACCAGAAAAGAATCCAGAAGAAGAATCTTCGAGAGTTCCACAAGATTTCAGTCAATCGCCAGACCAAGTCAAAGAACGAGTTTTGTTCTTCCCGTCCAAAACTCTTCCCTAAGGATGGAGGAGTTACGTTCCTGGAAACGATGCTTCCCACAGGAAATGCTGGATCAGCGGATCCTATAGTTACGTTCCTGAAAACGATGCTTCCCACAGGAAATGCTGGATCAGCGGATCCTATTTCACGTACACAGCTTCACCGTGTTCACTAATGTTATAAATCATGTTTGTATATCTCATATTATTCAGTCTGACAATAGCTCCCATTTAATTCAGTTTGTAATAAAATAAATGTTTTTAAAAAGACTTTTCCTTAAGTGAAAAACATAAGTCTCGGGAACGAAGCATTTTTTGACCATTGGTTCTTCGAACTTTCTTACTCAAATCATTCAGGGATTCGCATCCTTCATTTATGACATCTTATTCGGAAACACCCTGTATATAAATTAATGACAGAATCATTTCTGACACTAAAGAAACCTCGAACGAATTCGGTACATATTTCACTACAGTTGGTAAAGATTGAACTATAAACCATTTTGGTATGAATGTGTCGCTGCCACCAGCTATATCTGATAAACTCTCTGAGTCGATTTACATATGTCCGGTTACTCAGGATTCACTTCTGCATCTGATCAGAAACATGAAAGGCATTAGATCTGCTGGTCATGAAGAGCACTTACGTAGTGCAAAATATTGCAAATAATATAATTGAACCACTAACCCATCTAATAAACAGATCACTTTTTGAGGGACTTCTTCCAGAGTGCCTGAAAGAAGCAAATGTTGTTCCAGTATTTGAGAAGGGTGTGGCGACTGAATCCGAGAATTATCGACAAATTTCTATGTTAAGTGGCATATCAAAGGTTTTAGAAACTCGCATGTACCAACAGATTACTAATTTCATAGAAAATAAACATATTTTGTCTCGGTTTTCGAATCTGCTTCTTACAGTCTGTTTGATTATATATACAGTGAAATTGACAGGGGAAAATATGTTCCGTGTACCTTCTATGACATGTGTCGTGCATTCGACCTGAAACAGTCGTCGATTGCATGTTCAAAGTATTTTAGCATTGGCCTGAGATGTGTTTGCTTGAATTGGATCAAGTCCCACTTGGAACGCAGAGAGACGATGGTGAGGGGGTCTGGTGTGTATGAACTGGAGCTCGGGGTTCTTCAGGGGTCGGTCTTGGGATCACTTTTGTTCAGTTCATTCATCAATGATCTTGTATCATTTATAGGTCTTGGACATATCGTGATGTACGCCGATGACACCGCATGAGTTATTTCTGGATCTACCCCTGAGGAACTTGGATTTATTCTTGAACTGATTAATGAGAGAAAGGATGTTTGGTGTCAGAGGAATGGACTCATTTTGAACATAACTACGACTGTCACCTTGAGTTTTTATAATAGAAGGTCAGCACCGCTCGTAGATTTCGTATCATTGATTAAAACTGAATATTTGGGCACCTATATCGATGCGAGCCTGACCTGTGCAACTCATATTGATCAGGTTTGTAAAATGCTGGGTAAGGCACGTTTTGCCTTGCTTCATGTGAGATCGTCTCTTGATCGTGCTGGACTGTTGAGTGTTTACTTTGCGTTGGTATACATTCATCTTTCCTACAACATTATCCTGTGGGGCAGATCCAGTGGCTGGAGGTGGGTATTTGTGGCGCAAAAAAGGTTGGTGAGACTAATGTTACGCTTGGGACTTCTACACTCTTGCAGTGATAGTTTTATTAGGCATGGTCTTCTGACGGTTCCTAGTATTTTCATAATAAAGGCGGCACTATATGCCAAAAATAACTCAGAACCGTTCGAAATGCTGGATGATCATTATGGCTATGGCACAAGAAACGCGATAACAATTAGCTCCTTTGCATAAATCGGCTCTGTATGAAGCGTTACCTAAGTACGTCGCAAACAATGATTACAATAGGCTACCTAAAAACTTGAGGCAAATTGATGATGCAGAAAGATTTAAAAAAGCTCTGCAAAATTTTATCTCTGAGAAAGCCTATTACTCTATTGACGAACTGTTAAAGTATCTGTGATATTTCATGTGATCCTATTCACGCTGAGGGTTTCATTTATGTCTGTGTATTAATGTATTATTGTACATATGTATTGTTTTGAAATTGGCATTATATGTATATTTGTTTGGTAAAAATGTTTTATGTTGTGAACTATACATTTTATTTATCTGTGACAAGTACACCCTGTATGGCAAGTACAATAAAATTGATTTGATTTGATATAGTAATGCAATCGATATAAAAATTTGGGAGAATTGAAGGAATCGGTATAAAACAATTCAGACACGGGAAAAGCTCGAAAAGTTATTGAAATTTGTTTGCAGTTTTTAATGGAACTTTGGCAAACATTCGGAGTAAATGAAAGCATTTTTTTTCAATAACTAGCTTACGCCAAGAAATTGATGCACAATAATAGAATAATATAATAATATCTTCATAAGTATTTCCTAACAACGACAAAGGAACTCACAAACCTCAAAACAATTTACCATACTCAAAAACATACATTGAAATTCTCCAAGGAATGTCGAATTGTAACCATACTAGTAGTAGTAGTTCAAATATTTATTCTTTTATATCTACCAAATTTTTAATAGTTTTTATTGCATGAGAACTACCATTCATTCACATTACATTTGAAGTTTCTTAAATTTCTTTCCGATTTAATGGAAGTCTGTTGAATATTCTTGGGCTTCGCTGACTAATGGACTTGTAAACTTTTGGAATCTTTAGGGAGTACTGACTGCATCTTGTTCCCATACCATGTTGTACTTGTTTCTGAAGATTATTTTGAAGATGTTTTAAAATCGCAGAACAAAATAGCTGTTTCACGTCCCATGCTCCTGATATTTTAAATAATGAATTTGTTGGAAATGTAATATCTTTTTGTGAACAATTTTGAGAAGCCATTTCTGTTGTGAAACCAATTTATCAAATATATTACTATAAGCGCAAGCCCATGCAACAATACCATAACGCAACTGTGACTCCACCAGGCCTTTGTACACCATCTTCATATGTTTTTCGTCGATTTCGTTAGATAAAATCTTAAATTAAAAGAGCATCCCACTGTAGGTGCGAATCCAAGATCACCCCCAAATACTTGACACGGTTACAACAAGGAATATCAAACGACACATCACCATCCCTCGCTAATAAAGGGGTTTTCTCTGGAACTGAACGTTTATCAAACGAGAAGGAAACGTACACAGTCTTAGTGAAATTTTTGCTCAAAATTTGTTCGTCAAGCTAGTTTTTTATGCTTACAAAATCTTTTTTCCTCAAATCCTGCTTATTTCCAAAATAAAATAGTATAGTGACGTCCGCAAAGCTTATTATACGACCTTTAGTTCGTAAGAATAGCTATTTGTTCAAATATATCGTAAATAATATTGGCCCTAAAACGGTTCCATGCGGAACCCCTCATTCAACCGTGCGTGAATCACTGTATACATTTCCATCTCTTCTATCTAGTTATTTTCTATTAGTAAGGTAGCTCTTCATCAATTCCAGCCCGATTCCACTAACCCCTCTTTTCTTCAACAACTCCAGCAGAATGCCATACTCTACCGTATCAAGTGCTTTCGTTGAGTCTATAAAAATACACAATGACACTTTATTGTCATTAAAAACTCTGTAGATGTTTTCGATATTTTACAGATTTTATTCGAATATGCCCGGACGAAAAAGTTCGATGTTTATTCTTGATGAGAAATGAAAGAAAAGTTTAAATTGAGATTTCGCAAGAAATCATCACATATTGATAATAACAGTTGCTTATCAATTTGCAAGTATCATTTGTTCCTTTTGGAAATTATGATTTTCGGTGTTAACGCAACGCGAATCACAAAATTTGACCTCGGCAGAATGTGCTGAAGCAGTGGGGTTAGATGAAATTATACAAGAATAAAACATAGACTTGAAATTTCCCAACTTCAAGAGTGATATGCGGTATAGAATGCATGGTAGTCATGGAAGCAGGACTGACCAAGGACGATCTCGAGCAACAACGGCGATCTAGACCGATATTCAAGATTTTCCTCGTTGAGATAACAGTTCGTTACTGCTAGGTATCTTAAAACGCAGCTTCAATATAACAGTGGAGAGTACATTGAAATCGTAACGATTTGACAACGTCTCAGGTAAGTTTGTTTGATGCCTTGTGTAGTAGCACTAGTCTAGTCCAACCGCAGCACATCGGAGAGCGCTATTGAATTTTGCGAAGGGAAGTATCTGGTAAAAATCTGGCGCTTTCTTTCATAGATCAGTCGAGATTTTGTCGTTTGAAAATGTGATCTGCCAAGTGCAACTTTTCACACACCTATGCTTTCGGTGGAGGTTCAATGATGGTGTGGGAAAGGTTTGCTTCGAACGCCCGCACTAATTTGTTCATCGTGAATTATGGAATCCTGAATGCCGAATTGTACGATAAAGATATGTTAGAATGACATATCGTACCCTTTGCCAGGAATATGGGTAAAAACATTTCATGAATGATAAGGCTTGACCTCAGCAAGCTCAAATCGTAAGGATCAACCTTCAAAGCCCGAAATCATTTCAATAGAGTGATCTACACATAGTCCAGAGCTGCATCCCATCGAACAACTTTCGGACATTTTCAACAGATGTTTAAGAAGCCAGCAAAACCAGCCAGCTACCGTAAATGAAGTTCTGAACACTGATCGAAATTTAGGACCAGATGGATTAGAATGCTCAAAATCAATGATTCAGAGTATGAAGCGTAGATGTCTTCTCGCCAGGGTGGAAATATTCGGTATTAGCAGGTTTTTGGGGACTTTTAACTTTGTTTAAAGTCTCACATTCTTCATTATCAATTTTCAACCAATTGCTATAAGTACATATTCAATTTTATTTGTGGAAATAATACTTCAATATATCTAAACTTTTGGATAAATTCAAATTTATGATTTAGTGCTTCAGTTTCTTGCGGAGTGTAGTGTAGGAATCCTGAAAATATTATTTTTTTAATTGTTGAGATATCTAGAATTAGTTCATAAATAGTAAATTGTACTTTCTACCTGTTGTAACCATCGAAATGGGTTGATTTTCTGTTTTGTTCTTACTTACGTGAACGTTCAAGAATTTTGGTTACAGCTATCAAGATTCTTACCTGAAAAGAAAAACAGTATTATATATTTCGTTTAGAAACACTTACTTATGTAATCACATGAATTTCAATCTTAGATATTATTTGTGTTGGTGGATTAATGTGAAAATAATGCTCGTTTTCTCTAGTGACATGCACCCTCTTCAAAATCGAAGGAAAACATTTCGAGATGAATATTGAAACACAAGTATAGAAAATTCGAGAAAACTCGGAAAGCGTTAAAGGTAGTATATATAACATGGGTATCGTTCGATAGGTATAAAAATAACCGATCATTGTTTTGTGTCATTTGAAAAATTGAAGAAATGAGGCTTGAAGAAAGGCGGAATCTAAAAGTTTGTACTGAGCACCCTGTATCAATTTCACAGTCTCCCAACGATGGTTCCTAAGAAATAGAGTACAACTAACATAGTTTTTGCAAAATCACAATCGGAAAGTCACAAAGAGAAAAGAAAAATAATTTTCAAAAAAGTCATCGAATTCCGAAAAATCTCAAATATTTCGAAAACCATTGAACCTAGGTATAGGAAATATCGAACAAAGTCACCTTCATTTGATGTCGCAAAGCTAAAATCATCGAAATAGATATATTCGGTGTTCTATTGAGAAAAACATAACTTTGATTTGTTCCTCAGAAACGAAGTTACTCTTAAATTATAACCGTAACAGAAGTTCATCAAATTGCGAGAGAAAAAATTCAAAATCTGTCGTTTTCTTGGAATTATGTTACTTCCAGTGACTCGTGGGCTACCCTGTGTATATCTTATATCTGGTTTTTCCAAATCCAAATAAAATAAAACGATCCGGTTTTATATATTTCATTTTACTCTGCAATTGGTTTTCATACAATCTGACAGTTTGAAATCGCAGTAACAGTGATCTATTAATTCAATTTCCAATATTTCTACTCTTTTTGTCTTAAATTCAGACTCAATGAACGTTGTTATACTCAGAGCTGAACAATTGAAGATTTCTCTTAAACCGACTTCAAAATCAGACAAAACTTCATCAAAAAAGGGTTAGGTTTGGTTAAGTTAATCTGAACAATTGAAGATTTCTCTGAAACCGCCTTCCATATAAGACAAAACTTCATCAATAATAGGTTAGAAATCTAATCTTTGATATGACAGTCTCTCTTATATTTTGAAAAAACAGAAAGGAGACTGAAATAATGATTGATAGTCAATAACATTCTCTGAATGTTTACCCAATTTTAGAATTATGATAACCTTGATACACTCTTATCTGAAATCCAGACTCAATGAACGTTGTTACACTCTGAACTTGATCTGAATAACTGAAGATTTCCCTCAAGCGTCCTGCCAAATCAGATAAAACTTCATCAATATCAGGTTATGTTAGGTTAGATTGATCTGAACAATTGAAGATTTGTCTTGAACCGCCTTCCCAATAAGATAAAACTTCGTCGATAATGGGTTAAAAATCTAATCTTCGATATGAAAGTCTCTCTTATATTATGAAAAAAAAAGACAGAAAGCCCACTGGAAGGATGTTAGCTACTCATATTTTCTGAATGTTTACCCAATTTTAGAATTAAAGTTACCTTGGTACTGCTAAAATCTACAAGAATATTACCTGAAACAAGCTGAACATCATGAGAAGAAGATTGCCATAGCGAAATAATCACTGAGAGTAATAATTCTGAAACCATTCTTAATTACAGAATTTAAACACTCTCACTCTTGAGATTGAATATTTATTCTAAGACTCTTGACTGTTATGTGTTTTTCATGTATTTCATTCTAAAACTAGATACGGAATGAATAATCCGTAACTGAACTCAACATTATCGATTGCCATAAATTCAAAACAGGGTCACAGCCAAATGAAAATAATAACATCATTATAATTATCTTCGAAAAATGTATTGATTGTACAGGGTGTTACATATTAGTTGTCACAACTTGAGGGGTAAATCTACGTTTTAAGAAAAAGTTCATATAAACATAGATCCGCAAAGCTTCGTTACGGAGCTACAGGGTGTTGAAATTTCCGGACAAAATTGGATTTTTCTTCAGAACTTTCACAGCCTCCATCATTACACGTCCTTAATTTTAACTAAAATCTACAAGGTGTTTTCCTTTCCGGAGCCATGTCTTCTTTTACCCTTTCAAACTTTTTTGCAGTACGAAACTGTTCAGCGTGCAATCAATCTTCGTTATCTTCGTTCAGTTTAGAAACTTTCTTGAAACTTGTAACTTTTTCGTATCTCCGACCGTTCTCAGGAAAAATATTATTAAATGATTCTTTGCATTCGCTTAATTGAAAGCAGTTCCGATTAAAAAATCACTAGTAGGGTTGGATTTTTTCATTCATTCATTTATTTTGACAGTTGCTAAAGTTGAGCCAGTGTCTGCTCGAATTGTTTATTGAATTAACGATTAGTTTTAAGACTTTTGAAGTTAATGCTGTAAGAAAAAGTGACTAATTAAACTAACGCCGAATAGGCTGATATCCATTACATGTACGATCTGGCTGAAGCAAACACAACAGAAGCTAGGCGATTATATCAGGTGCGCTTTCCAAATCGAGTAACACCAGAAATTTTCAAATATCCACAGAAAGTTGAGGAAACTGGTACTTCTGCAAATAATCATTCAAAAGTGCAACTCAAACTATGAGAACTCCAGATATTGAAGAAGCAGTTTTGAATTGAATTGATTTGAATCATCATTCCTCGAGATTTTCCTTCAAGACTGTATTTCTGCCGATGGTTCTTAGATAAAATTAGAGAAAATGCTCATTTTGAAAGTGAAAAAATGTTCACAGACAAGGAAAACTTTTCGAGAACTTCTTTCACAAATTTTCACAATTATCATTTTTGGGCTGAGGAAAACCCCGTTTGATTGAAGAATCTCATCATCAAGAACAATTCTCACTGAATGTCTGGGTCGGAATAATTGGAAATTATTACAATGGGCCATTTTTCTGCCTAACAGACTGAATGGTCCCTCTTATCAACAATTTCTCAAGGAGGAGTCACCTTTACTGCTCCAGAATGTGCACTTTTGTTGAGAGACATAATGTGGTTCATGCATGAAGGGCACTAGCTAGGGAATTCTTGAATAATACATTCAACAACCGATGGATAGGTAGGGGTGGGCCAGAATTATGGCCTCCTAGGTCCCCAGACCTAAACCCCTTAGACTTTTTGTTATGGAAATATCTCAAAAGTTTAGTTTATACCACTCAAGTGAACACTGTAGAAGAATTGAGAAATCGAAATTGAGGCTTTATATATAGCATTTACTTATATCAATAATATAAAATATATAAAAGTTTACTTTCTCATAAGTTTCATTATGTTTCATATTATATTATCTTTGCGCAAAGCGATTTTGTTTTGCTTGAATTCAAAAAAATGTTTTCATGGAGTTATCAACTTGGGATACTCTGTTAACATAAGAAAGGGTTTAACCACGACAAGTTGCACATATATTTTTTTATGCAATCCAACTGATTTCATGAGAAAATATAAATCCACCACCCGGTATAAATGCTATTGCCAGGCAATGATTATAATCAAAACATATACTGGACTCATTATATATAAGAATAACGTTAAATGTTATGA
Organism: Cryptolaemus montrouzieri; assembly: GCA_013387265.2. NCBI lineage: Eukaryota > Metazoa > Arthropoda > Insecta > Coleoptera > Coccinellidae > Cryptolaemus > Cryptolaemus montrouzieri. The sequence goes on from JABFTP020000168.1 coordinate 145,863, forward strand.
GAATATATCAATCCACCAAGATATATACAAACTGAAGCAACATCAAACAATGACATCAATGTACCAACGAGTAGTGTCAGAGGCTTTCTTCCTGGAAAAAATCCAGGGTACGGACCTTAGTCAAGTAATACTGAATGTTACTCGTTCATAGTTTCCTTTGTGTGAAGTGATGAACGATCAAATAGAATACTGCTTCGAATATAAATATGATAGAATTGTCAGCTAATTATATTACGTTTATATACAAATAAATAAAGTATTAAATGAGATTCTAAGCAATATAAACCTATGACTCTAACTCATTATTTTTTCGGAAAGGAACCTACGAAGAATATTACAAGATTTCATGACTGTTATCTTCTGTAACTGTTCCAATAAATTTTTCTTTAGACCTAAAATCTCAATATTTTAGAGAAGATCTCTATTAATAACTCCTGTTGTTATTTTGTATTATGTGTGTCGGGTAAAGCATTATCAATTATGTTTATCAGAACGAATGATATCTGGCCTATTGTGTTTTACAGCTCTGTTGCATAGAATTGTTTTATCAAAAATAAAGTTTAGGTTTCTGGTTTTCACAAATAATCTCAGGTTCATATTTGTAACATTTTTTTTTGGGAGTAAGATCATGTTTAATTCCTAGATTGAAATGAATAATATTAGCGACGACATTATGTCTTTCTTAATAATCTGCTTAGGCAAGGACTGAATAAGATGATAATATATGAGAAACTGTTTCTGAAGAACAAAAACATCGTCAGCAAGAATCATCTATATTTTGCTTGATGATGTGTTTTCTGTAATTCCTCGTGAAAACAACCTGATTCTGGATCGCAATTGCCAAGCTTTCTGTTTCAGCGAACAATTCTCCAGATACTAACCATTTAGTTGGTGCTATTTCATCAATATAATCATTCTTCAATTCTTTAGGGTGCTTTCCGTGTCATTCCTTCTGTATCCAACTTTCTCTTTTAGAATTATTAGCAAATATATCAAATTCTACCTTCTGCATTCGATCTGAAGCCTCAACAATATCATGTAAATTGGACATATATATATATATATATATATATATATATATATATATATATATATATATATATATATATATATATATATATATATATATATATATATATATATATATATATATATATATATATATATATATATATATATATATATATATATATATATATATATATATATAAGAGTGATTCTTTGAGTGCTCTTTGGTTTTGTCTTTGTCTTAATCCATTATCTCATGAATTAAATGCTACTAGTTTCGGCTTCAAAATAAAGAGTCTATCAGCTGAATTCAAATTAAGTCAGTTAATTCATTTAGATGATATTGAATTATATGCCGGAACCAGATCTCATTTAAAAAGTCTACTTGAGATTACTTTCAACTATTCCAATGATATTCATATGAAATTTGGGCTTCCAAAATGTAAAAATCTTTCTATTGAAAAGGAAAGATCACCTCTGATTATATAAAAATTTCCAATATCGAAATCGAGCCAATGCATCAAGGAGATACATATAAATATCTTGGATTTTGTCAAGGAAGACAATTAACCATAGCAGCACTAAAGGAAATATTAGAAGTTCATATTACAAAAGACTTAGAATTATCATCAAGAGTCATTTAACTAGTAAAACCCTTTTCAGAGCTATCAACTCCTATTCTCACATCTTCTTTTGGAATTAGTAAATGGTCTAAAACTGATCTAAATGAATTACAATGTCAAACGAGGAAAATGCTTTGTAAATATCATAAGCACCTTCCAAAGTCAGCTGTTCAGAGTGTTACACTACCTAGACATCTTGGAGGTCGTGGATTAACTGATTTGTATAATCTTCATAGTGAACAGATTTTTCATCTACGTTCCCATTTTCATTTTAAATAGAGAACGTCTAAATTACATGATATTGTTGTTGCTTCAGATTATAATCTAACACCTCTGAACTTGACAATGCAAAAGGTAGATTTTGATATATTTGATGATAATTCTGAAAGAAAAGTTGGATGCAGAAGGAATTACATGGAAAGCACCCTAAAGAATTGAAAATGATTATATTGATGAAATCGCATCGAATAAATGGTTAGTTTCTGAGAATTGTTTGCTGAAACAGAAGGCTTGGCAATTGCGATCCAGGATCAGGTTGCTTTCACGAGGAATTATAGAAAAGACATCATCAAACAAAATATAGATGATTCTTGTCGTAGATGTTTCTGTTCTTCACAAACAGTTTTTCATATACTATCATCTTGCTCAGTCCTTGCTTCAACAGATTATTTAGAAAGACATAATGCCGTCGCTAATATTATTCATTTTAATCTAGGAATTAAACATGACCTAATTCCCAAAAGAAAAAATTTTACAAATATGAACCTGAGATTATTTGTGAAAATGACAAATATAAACTTTATTTTGATAAAACAATTCTTTGCAAGAGAGCTTTAAAACACAATAGACCAGATATCATTCCTACTGATAAAAAGAATCAAATAACATATATAATTGATATTGCTATACTCGACACACATAATATACAAAATAAATACAATGAAAAAATTTCTAAATATATGATGCTTGGCGACGAGATTGAAAAAATGTGGAAAATGAAAAAATTTTTATTCTACCGATTATTATTTCCCAAACAGGTGTTATTCCTAGGAATCTTCACAAAAGTATTGAGATTTTGGGTCTGAAGAAAATTTGTTGGAACAGTTACAAAAAATAACAATCATCAAATCTTGTAATATTCTTCGTAGGTTTCTTTCTGAAAAAATAATGAGGTAGAGTCATAGGCTTTCTCTTTGGTTTATACTGCTCAGAATCTCATTTCATATTCTATTTATTTGTTTATATAAATGTAATATAATTAACTGACAATTTTGTCATATTTATATTCAGAGCAGTATTCTATTTGATCGTTCACCACTTCACACAAAGGAAACTATTAATGAGTAACATTCAGTGTTACTTGACTAAGGTCCGTACACTGGATTTTTCCGGGAGAAAACCTCTGACACTACTCGTTGGCACATTGATATCATTATCTGATGATGCTATAGTATATATATATATTCTGGTAGATTGATATATTCTCATAACATTTCACGTTATCCTAATATATAATTATTCCAGGATATGTTTTGATTATAATCATTGCCTGGCATATATATATATATATATATATATATATATATATATATATATATATATATATATATATATATATATATATATATATATATATATATATATATATATATATATATATATATATATATATATATATATATATATATATATATATATATATATATATATATATATATATATATATATATATATATATATATATATATATATATATATATATATCTACTGATGTACAGTGATGGATCGACGATAACAATAGCACTGATGTGTTTTTCTAAGCGCAATATGAAACAAGTGTGCATGTTTCCTTGTACCCAAATAAGAATTCTGCTGGAATTTCCCGTTCGTTCCTTTATAATGTAATAATATATGTAAATTTATGATTTTTCAGTAATTTCTCAACAAATGGTAATCTACTGAACCAATTGTCTCCGGTACCATTATTACGAATGGTACCAAAATTGGATAGATCAATCGGAGGACAATGTTTTCATCAGAGTTATTTTCCCTAAATGGAGCTTTAGGTTGCTTCCCAACATAAGGATCCCAAATATACTGATTCACTAAATCTGCTTCTACAGCTACTAAAGACAAGACGCGCGCAATAAAAATAGTCTACCAATTCTAGTATACCACAAAAGTAACGGAGGGTTAACAAGAGAAAGAAGAAGATTTTCAAGAAATACAATTATTATTTATAAAATGTAAATACAAATGTCTCAATAAGTACCTTGTTTTATTATTTTTCAGATTTATTTTATTTGTTTTTGATCAATAATAATTTGCGGTCATGCAGAAAATAGTCTTTACTCAGTAAGAATGAAAAAATTCTAAGCTTGTGGTTTTTATTGACTCGCATCAATTTTTTTATCCTTATCTAGTTATAGAACATACTATTCCTAAGTGCTTGAAAATTCAGGAAACACCCTCAAAGATAACTAATAATGAAAGCCTTGTTTGTCATTTTACCTTCACAAAGTAAAAATAGTAAGGTTAATTCGTACTTCCACTATCACATACATCACTCGTGAATTCTGAATGAATGTCGACGTTTCCGTTCGTGAATTTTGTAGAGAGCACACACCAAATTTCAACCTACTAATTCCACAAACTTCTCCGTCAAAGGGTCCGACAGAATAAAAGCGGCATTATGTGAGGAGAAAACACATTTACCTAAAATAGTGGCCGGAGTTGGAATACCAGTGTTTTGAATAATAGCAATTATGGAATGTACTTTGGGAAACGTATTGCAGAGAGTAATCAATAGAGAAGTTTGTTAAGTTTCTCACTGAATCAATACACGACAAATAGGGTTGGTCGAGTGTTAACGCGGGTAAGATTTTAGAACCGTACACCGTAATCCACGATGAATTATTGAAATAATTATATTTTATCGCTGCCGTTGAAAGGGGATGATATATATCCCCTATTATTTTTATCGCGTGGGACCGTTGTTAATTTTATTTTGAAACGTGTATTATCTCATTACTGGCAACACTGCAACGCTTGGCCTACTTTGCAATAAGACATAGATCATTTTCCCCTTGAATGACCTGGAAAATTTTTGCAATATTACATTTTCAAAATCATACAGAAATACTCTATTTCATATTATGTATGGAATTCTGGCTTAACACTTGATGAAACATAATGAATAAATGATTCGTTTATCACTTGGCAAAGGATTCAAATATATTCATTAAGAATACTCGACATATGTTTCTGGTTGTTAGCCCATTATCAAGAGTAATACAATACTAAATTCAAAATGAGTGATTTCACTTATGTATAACGGCATTCACAACAGGAGGTAAATTAAAATCTAGTTGGTCGTTGCAAATTGGCTGGTTTTTCCTATGAGCGGACGTAATTTCAATAATCTCCAAGATGTCCATCCTATTTCCTTCATTACCTGGATGCAGGAGTTTCATAATCTCGAAATCTATGAAATAATTTTTATTGATGCAGTGGTCTGAAAACCCATAGAATTTTCATTTTGGGGGATAGATCTTCTTTGTTCTTCTACTCTCTTCTTGATGCATGTTCCGGTTTGGCCTATATAGAATGTCTCACATTCACTGCAGTGCATTTTATACAGGGTGTCTACTATAAAAGGTGCCAAACTCCAGAAAATGATAGCACAAGTCATTTGCAACAAAAAATGTTTCACAACAAATTTTCGATAAGTTGATAATTATCGAGTTATTTAACACTTGATTTTACGAAATTTTTTGCTTCTCTCTAATAACCATAAGAATATATCTGTTACTCTTACAGCTACATCAAATCTGACCATACCATCGGAAAGAGCATTGAATTTGCTATAAGATAGCTAAATAGTTATGGTAAAAAATTGTATACCGGGTGTTGTAAAAGGCTAAATGAAAATTGTGAAATGAACAAAATTGGAGATATTTTCTCGTTAGCTGTACCACTGAAAACTGATCGATAAGTAGTCGTTTTTCTTTTGGAAAAACTACTACAATTATCTGGCTTTTAAACGGTATATCAACTTCTGAGCTCACTATCATGTCACCAGCAAAATCATTGGTAAGAGTAAGAACATTAAATTCTCTTATCCTTCGATCACAAATAAGCTAGTTTCACCGGAGCGTCTAAGCAATTCCATAAATGACTTTTCAATAATAATAAGCAACAAATAAATGATAAACCTAGTTATTGAATGTTTAAGAAACTAGGAATTATTAATATTCCTCAGATTAAAAGAAAAAAACTAGAAAAAATCGCAAAAGAATGAATCACAGAAGGCTTGTATTACTTGATTCTAAAACAAATAAAATATTTAGAATTCGACAGGAACTGTCATTCAATGAATTAATGAATTGAAGTTTATATTTTCCCTTTTACGGTTCCATTTCTTCTTTCGAAAAAATAAAACATGCTCAGTTTCTCGAATATTGAATATCGAGATATGTTATTTGTTTATCGCTTCGCGACTGGAAATTCCCATGCAGCGGTGCGGGATTATGCTTTGCGCTTTCCAAACAGACATAAACCTTGCAGCAAGACATTAGTTGAAGTGATTAAGCGCTCTGGTGAAACTGGTTCATTCAGTGGTTTAAAATTAGAGAAGGTGGTGGAAATGCTCAGCTATGGGGACAAGCACCTGCAATATTGCAAGCTGTTCGCGACGACCCTACTACAAGTACTCGGAGAATTGGTGCTACATTGAGACTTCATCATTTCACGGTTCATAGCGCTCTCAAGCGAAATAATTTACATCCTTACCATTTGAGTAAGGTTCAAGATCTATTGCCAGTGGATAGTGAGTTGAGGTTGCAATTTTGTAGGTGGTACATGAATAAATTACAGGATTGGGGATCAGATAAAATTCTATGGACGAATGAGGCGACTTTTACCAAAGTTGGTATAATAAATTCGAGAAACTCCCCTATATTGGATACAGAAAATCCTCATGGCACTATTGTGTCACACTCTCAGCACGAAATGAGAGTAAATGTGAGATTGGGGTTAAGGAGGGGGTCAGCTTGTCGGGCCAGTTATACTTCTCGATCGAATCTTTGAATCTATTGAGTAACAAAATAATGAACGTTCTGAAAGAAATGCGTATAGTTCCTCGGCATCACTTTTGGTTTCAAATGGACGCCTGCCTGGCTCATAATTCTAGAATGGTCCAGAAATGGATGGGTAAGAGATTTGAAGAGAAATTGATAGGTCGATTCGGATCGGTGAGATGGCCATCCAGAAGCCGTGACCTTACACCGCTTGATTTTCATATGTGGGGCTCATTAAAGACTAGTGTTTATAGAATTCTCGTTAATACTCGAGAATAATTAATTGAAGGATTCGAATTTGTTGCAACGAAATTAGTCAAAAACACATTGAACTTCGAATAGTAGTTGCTAGTTTAGGAAAAGATGTGTTAAGCGTTCAAGAAAGAGGAAGACATTTTGAACACCTATTTTAGTTTTTGAATCTCTTTCGTGAAAATATGACTCATTAATTTTCTTAGTTCCTGTTCATGATTCATTAAGTAATATGAGATATTTGTGTTTTCAAATTTTATGTTCTTATTACTCTTACCCATGATATGACTGGAAAAAAACAGTTAGCTCAAAAGTTAGAATACCATTTGAAAGACAGTTAAATTCAGTTGTTTTTACCAAAAAATGGACAGCTATTTATAAATCAGTTTTCATTGGTACAGCTAACAAGAAAATACCACTAATTTTGTTCATTCCACAATTTTTCATTTAGCCTTTTACAACACCCGGTATACACATTTTTTTACCATTAGTACTTACCTTTCTTATAGCAAATTCAATGTTCTGTCTGATGGTATAGTCAGATTTGATGTAGCTGTAAGAGTAACAGAGATATTCTAGTTTTTATAGAGAGAAGCAAAAATTTCGTAAAATCAAGAAGTGTTAAATAACTCCATAATTATCAACTTTTCGAAAAGATCTTACAGGACATTTTTGTTGCAAATGACTTGTACTATCATCTACTGAAGTTTGGCACCTTTATAGTAAATACCCTGTACACTCCGCTTTTATCCAATAATTTTTTTATCTTTATTATTAACCAATAATGAACCAAAATTCTTTCTATTAGTGCTGATGGTGTTAATATTATTTCTTTGTAATCTGTTACATATTTTTGCTAATTTTAAATATAGTTGATTGTAAATTTTCCGTTAGATTTCTCAGTATTCAACGGATAAATGCTCTGCAATAAAAGTTTAAGTCGTGTTTGTCTTATTGAGGTATCAATTAATATTGGTTCATAGCCGTTGTTCATAGCGATTAATTTTAAAACTTGAACTTCATTCTCAAAATCAACAGCTGAAAAAGGAAAAGAAAGCGATCTGGGCACAATGAATGAAAAGCACTCAATTTGATACTCTCGGCTTGGGAACTACTGTTATGAATCAGGGTAGGTTGGTCTTCTGTATATTTTAAAGGCGAGTGGGCCCTACTAAAAGTCCGAGAAGTTCAAAGATTTTTCATTATTCTCATTTTCCATTGAATATTGAATCGATTGATGAAAAGGATTTAGAAACTGTAAGAAACTATTGAATTGTCTGTCTGTGCCAATCAGACTATAGAAGATATCATCTACATATCTTTTCCATAAAAATACATTATCGATTAGGATGTTGGGGAACTAAAAATTCTATTTTCAAATTTATCATAAATATTTCACTTAATAATGGAGATAGTGGAGAAACCATAGTAAACCATCCAATTGTTGATATATTTTATTATTGATCCTGAAATAATTTTGTTGAAGACATAGGTGTACAGCTGACATCGTTTCTTCTAAATGAGTGGGGATTAATGTACTATTGGATTGAAGTTGTTGATTAATTGTGGCATTGATATCACAGCAGGGCGCAGACAGATTTAGGATAATTATATCAAAGGATACTAATTTAGCATTTATCGGAATTTTAGGATCTCAAGTGATTGGTTAATTCTATAGAGTTTTGTATTGAGTGAATTGGATTGTGTTGTATCAAATTTGGAAGTATGTTGTTCAAATATTTACATAATTTAGTAGCTGGAGCTCTTAAAATAGGTCTCATGGGACAATATACCTTGTGAATTTTGGGTACTGAATATAAAATTGAGCTTTGAATTCATAACAGTCAATTTCAACCCATGTTTTGCAAATGAATTCGTACACTTTTAAATTAGAGATATGACTTGGGTTTGAAATTTGTTAATAGGATCAACGATATATACTACTATATATATTCATAAATTTTTCTATAATAAATAGTCTTTCTGTAATATCAATATACATATCAGTTTCTAAAATCGTAATAGTGTTACCTTTGTCAGAGTTACAAAGGTTTAAATTATGGTCTTCAAGTTTTGTTTGTATAGATCTAACAATTGCTAATTCCTATTGTTTTTTGGAAATTTGAATGACATATGGTTGTATTGAGTGAATTGTATTGTGTTGTATCAAATTTGGAAGTATGTTGTTCAAATATTTACATAATTTAGTAGCTGGAGCACTTACAATAGGTCTCATGGGACTATAGACCTTGTGAATTTTGGGTACTGAATATCAAATTGAGCTTGAATTCATAACAATCAATTTCAACCCATTTTGTGTAATGAATTCGTACACTTTAAATTAGAGATATGACTTGGGTTTGAAATTTGTTAATATGATCAACGATATATACTACTATAAATTTTTCTATAATAAATAGTCTTTCTGTAATATCAATATACATATCAGTTTCTAAAATCGTAATAGTGTTACCTTTGTCAGCGTTACAAAGGTTTGAATTATGGTCTTCAAGTTTTGTTTGTATAGATCTAACAATTGCTAATTCCCTATTGTTTTTGGCAAATTTGAATGACATATGGTTGAAAGAAAAACAAAACACAATCTTATTTTCTGCAATTTTCATCTTTCGTTCTAGAAGGCCATGAACAATGACAATTAGCTCAGCTCAACATCCCCTATCACGAAAATACCTGATTATATCAAAAAATTCAATTGCTCATTTATTATGGGGTGTCAAAGATTTAAAATTCAGTTTTTCCTCAAAACGTAGGTTTTCTTCTGAGACAACCATATCGGGCCACCCGGTATGACAGAAGCATTATTTTTTCATCTATTTTTTTATAAAACTCACGTCACTCTATTCTTAATGGTTCCGCAGTACTAGGGGAAAATACCTAGGCAATTTTTGCAGAGTTTCACCATTCGCTAATAAAAATAGTTACGTTGACGATGCAAAATTTTGTTCATACTTTAAATATTCTGTGATCATAAAAATATCAGTATGAGATGTCAAAATTCTATTGTTGTTAATTATCGACATTGAAAATGAGTGAATCCAGTTTTGAGTAGGAATAAATACAAGTGAGAAAGTCGATTTGCTCCTTTATTATGGAGAGTGCAGTCTAAATATTATTCAACCTGAACAATTATACGGAGAGCGCTATCCGAAAAGACCTCATCCGAATAAAACCTATTTCTCTAAAGTTGAACAGAAATATCGTGAGGTGCAACCTGCTGAAGAGGAGGATTCGTTCTCGACGAAGATACCGAAATAGATGTATCGACATTTGTTGATATTAATCCAACCACATCAACAAGTGAAATCGCCGAGGAGCTTGAAATTAGCCATCAAAGCGCATGGAGAATTTTGAAAAAACAAAATTACTGCTCATTTAAATATCATAAATAGGGTTAGGCGTCTCCAGTACTGTGAAGAATTCCTTAGGAAAATGGAGTGTGATCCACAATATCCCACAAAGACTTTATTCAGTGACGAATCACGTTTCACGAACAAAGGGATGTTTAATAGACAAAATACCAGGTACTGGTCGCAATAACATAATTTTTGTGTTTTGTGTCTGAATGGGTATGATGGGAAGATATTTAATAGGGCCTATAATTTTGAAAATTCATTGAAATGGAAGAGATTTATTCATTTATTTATTTTAACCGGAGCCCCAACAGGAATCACAATAAGCAAAAAGATTATTACCAGCGATGGACTATATCTAAAAATATCTTCTTCTTGAAACAAGACAAACCGATGTTGAACAAATCAATATCACCCAAGTGCCAGTTATACAGTCTCATTATTCATAGAAAGACAAAGCTATAATAGAGAGCTGTTCAGGCCTTAAGAACGTAGAAGAGTGCCGCTCCACGGTTCGGATATTTAGACACATAAAATGTTAAATAATGTATCAAGGGAAAGTTGAATTTGTTGTTCAAAATTCTATAAAGAAGATACCATAAAAGAGCACCCTTCTCTGCTCCATGGTAAGTATATTTAGCTTTCGTGTTGCAGTGATATAATCAATATTTAATAGATCTTGACTGAACCTATAATTCAAAATTTTCAGAAATTTACGCTGCACTATCTCAATTCTATCAATATGGACATGGTAGGAGGGAGACCAAATGGGAGTAGCATATTCTAGGTGGCTTCGAACCAAGGTGAAATATAGGACTTTTAGCAATACAATATTTGTGAAGTTTTTGGTAATTCTAAGAATAAAACCAAGCATTTTAAAGGCTTTAGAGACAATATGATCGATATGATATATAAATGATAGCTTTTCATCAAAGATAACACCTAAATTTCGAACACGATCTACCCTAGGTATAACATGGTCTCCTAAAAAGAAAGAAATTTCTATTCTTCTTGTAGCTTTCGTGAAAGTAATATGCTTGAATTTTCAGACATTGAGTTTGAAGTAACGTGACGTACAGAAAGAAAATAGGCGATTCAAATCATTCTGAAACATTTGTTGGTCAGTAGTATTGCAAATTTTTTTATAGACTTTCAAATCATCAGCAAATATTTTATGATGGGTATAACGAAAGAATTCATGAATATCATTCAAATACAAGGCGAATAAGAGGGGTCCCAGATGTGACCCCTGCGGAACTCCAGAAGTCACTCGAAAAGTTCCTGAACACACTCCATGTACTACCACGTATTGTAACCTTTTACTCAAGTAAGACTCTTTCCATCTGAGCAAAAAAACACATACTCCAAAATCGGATAAAAGTGATATTTATGGTGTGGTGAACCTTATCAAAAGCTTTGGCTATATCCGTATAAACTGTATCCAGATATTTGGAATTTTTGAGAACTCAAATACAAGATGAATTGGACGAGTTGCCATTAGCTGTTGTGAATGAAATATATTTTCAACCTTCTCACTTTTGGTTGCCTATCAATCTGGGTAGAATTCATAATCACATTTATATGTAAAATTGGTTTGAGAGCGACAAAAAACAAATCTCCCTACTACATAATAATGTTGACTACATTTCGAACAGATAGATATTCATCCCTTACCGACATAGGGGATACAAATTTCACCATTTATCAATCAACTAGATGCATTCTGAATAATCTTGTGTCAACAATGAATTCTCAGATAGGCATCGGTGGCGACGTTGAAATATTAACGGGTAACTGCATCACGTATTTCACACTCCACGCTGCACTAGGAGTTATAATGTAATCATTTTAGGAAGTATCTGCAGTGAACAGGAAACTGACGGTTGAATGGTCCATGCTTCTTTACAAATATAAACTTCTTTAGATCAAAATGATCAGCCTCATAAAAATGAAATGGAATTTCTGCGAATTTTCTCCAATATCAATATATATTCATTCCAAACCTTACAAAACATTGCGATGACTATTTGTAGAAATATTTCCTTTTGTCTTAGTAGTGGCTTCTGTGGAATATTATTTATGTCTATGATTAGAATCCATACTAAATTAAATTGCGTCCTTCTTAGTTATAAACTCTTATCGGTATTCTGAAGTTTGTTTTTGGTAAAAGAAATTCATGATGCTGTTTATCAATACTTTATTAAAAAGCGAATTACAATGCAGTGTAAGAATATTAAAGTTTCGATCACTCATCTCTAAACTGCAAAAAACGATGACTAGTAATTATTGTTACAAACTTGAATATATTCTATCTTTTTGGTATTGGAAAAATTATTTGAACCCTATTAACTTAGACTATAGAGAATTATCCGTTTCTTTAATGGCACAAGCTAGGTACTGCATGTCAACATATTCTAAACAATCTGATGCATAAAGTAAAACGAAATGAGACACTTTTGTCACTTTTCCACAATTTATTCAATAATCACGACCGGTTTCGACCCTACGGTCATTTTCAAGTGAACAACAATATAATAAATGAGTAGGTAAGTACAAGTAAAGAATGAAATCTATCCTTAATATTAAACATATTGAACAGCCAACCTCTAGTTGGCGGTACAGGGTAATAAATTGTGGGTTTTACATAGTTTTTAATCTCCAAACTTTCCAACAAATACATCTCTCTCCTCTGTTACATTCATGAAGGATTTTGAGATTGTTCAATGATATCGAGTGGTTAGTTGATTTTATGTGTTCAAATATTTTTTCCGGGGTTTCTACGATGCTATATAGTAATTGATAGGTAATACGTTGTTCTTTGGGTTCAATGACTGTATTTAGAAAATGTTGTGGTATGTTGTTATTTGAGGCAATTTTTCGGATGATATTAAGTTCAGTTTGAAAATTTTTTGTCGAAAGGGGAACAGAGTAAGCTCTATGAATCATGGAGTTATATGCAGCTAGTTTGTGGCTTAAATGACTGAACGAGTCCATTGGAATCGATGCGTCAGTGAATGTTTCTTTTCTGTATATTTTTAAGTGAGTTGGTTATTTGAATTTGCAATGGTTAAGTCGAGGAAATTAATTGAGTTATTATTTTCTAATTCAGAAGTGAAGCTGATGCGGCTATGTTTTGAATTTGTCTGTTTGATTCACGAAAACCAACTAAAATGTTATCTACTTATCTGTATCAGAAAGTGATGTGTTTTTTAGCGCAATCTGTGTTCAATATTGAGTTTTTCTCTAAATTATTCATGAAAACGTCAGGTAGTAGAGGGCTGAGAGGTGAACCCATTGGAAATCCTGAATTTTGTTTAAAGATATTAGATTGAAATTGAAAGTAACTTTGGTAAGATATCTGTAACAATTGAAAGACACCCATTCGTTGGAATGTTTGGGTACATATCTTTGACATCGAAAGAGACTTACTTAATATCTTGGGAGATTGTGAGATTTGAAAGTTTATGTATGACATCTACCGAATTAGAGATAGTGTATTGTGCTTGATAATTCCAGAGGTCTAGAAATGTTTGATTCAAGAATTCTGCTAGTTTACCTGATGGTGTGTTTATATATGACACTACAGGTCTTGTAGATTCTTCTTCCATATGTAGTTTAATCAATCCGTACATTCATTGTAATCAGTTTCCTCTTCTGCCATTCTGTGTGTGCTAGGTGTTCTGACAAACTTAGCTCTTCTTTGATTTCTTTTGTTTGGTTGGATCTTTTGGTATTTCGGTGATATTCATTGTTTTCAGTACATCCTGCATATTTTTTTCGTATATGTCTTTATTGAGGCATACTATACTATTGCCTTTGTCAGCTTTAGTCATTATGAGATCTTGGGCTTGGAATTTGCTTGATATGGACATAATTATTTTCAACTGATTCTGATTTTTAGTTTTTATGTCAGATTTTCTGATAATTTCTGTGAAATTGTGTTTACGGAGGCTTGGGTTGGTGATGAATTCTTGATGTTTCTGGATGGCCACTTCTGATTGCACTCCGGTTATTTCCTTGTCTGTTTTGAATTTGCCGTTTTCTGGGGTGAATTTTGATCTTTTATTCAGCAGATCCGTTTTAACTTAATCAAAGAATTTGTTCGACATATTTATGAATCTAGGATAAAAAGTCATATCTGATTGTTCGATAATATCTGTTTGTATCATAGGTTGCTGAGGCTTCTCTTTTTCTTTTTTGTTTTCTAATGTTGAAAGTTTTTTTATGCAAGTTTTTGTAATTTTCCTTCACTTATTTTCATATTAATTTTATATTCAAGGCACTCAAATTCAATATTATGAAGTGAAGATTTATAATATCACGTACCTTATACCACTTTTTAATTTCTTCCTTGAGCCAGAGAAGTTCCATTTTTGGTTTAATTTTATAGGTTGTTTCATTATTAATACACATTTTTAACTTGATATAGTTAGGAATCACTTTCCGCTTCAGACACTCTTTGTTGAACCACAAATTCAAGGACACCCTCTTGAATTTCATCTGTAGTCGATATTACATGTTCACCAATTCTGCTAGAAAAGCTGTTGTAATTGATAGTATTGATGGTTTATTTATTTTAAAATTATAATTATTATAAAATTTACAGAAAGGAAACATTCACAGACGCTTCGATTCCAATGGACTCGTTCAGTCATTTAAGCCACAAACTAGCTGCATATAACTCCATGATTCATAGAGCTTACTCTGTTCCCTTTCGACAGAAAATTTTCAAACTGAACTTAATATCATTGTTTTCAGTACATCCTGCATATTTTCTTCGTATAGGTCTTTATTGAGGCATACTTTACTATTGTCTTTGTCAGCTTTAGTCATTATGAGATCTTCGGTTTGGATTTTGCTTAATATGGACATTATTATTTTCAACTAATTCTGATTGTTACTTTCTATGTCAGATTTTCTGTTAATTTCTGTGAGTTTGTGTTTCTGGATGGCCAGTTCTGCTTGCACTCCTTGTTTGTTTTGAATTTTGTCGTTTTCTGGGGTGAATTTTGATCCTTTATTCAGCAGATCCGTTTGAACTTCATCAAAAATTTGTTCGATATATTTATGAATCTAGGATAAAAAGTGATATCTGATTGTTCGATAACATCTGTTTGGCTTGTAGGTTGCTGAGGCTCCTGTTTTTCTTTTTTGTTTTCTAATGTTGAGAGTTTTTATGCAGGTTTTTGTAATTTTCTCTCACTTATTTTCACATTAATTTTATATTCAAGGCACTCGAATTCAATATTATGAAGTGAAGTTTTATAATATCACGTACCTTATACCATTTTTAATTTCTTCCTTGAGCCAGAGAAGTTCCATTTTTGGTTTAATTTTATAGGTTGTTTCATTATTAATACACATTTTAACTTGATATAGTTAGGAATCACTTTCCGCTTCAGACACTCTTTGTTGAACCACAAATTCAAGGACACCCTCTTGAATTTCATCTGTAGTCGATATTACATGTTCACCAATTCTGCTAGAAAAGCTGTTGTAATTGATAGTATTGATGGTTTATTTATTTTAAAATTATAATTATTATAAAATTTACAGAAAGGAAACATTCACAGACGCTTCGATTCCAATGGACTCGTTCAGTCATTTAAGCCACAAACTAGCTGCATATAACTCCATGATTCATAGAGTTTACTCTGTTACCCTTTCGACAGAAAATTTTCAAACTGAACTTAATATCATCAGAAAAATTTCCTCAAATAACAACATACCACATCATTTTCTAAATACAATCATTAAACGCAAAGAACAACGTATTACCTCTCTATTACTATATAGCATCGTAGAAACCCTGGAAAAAACATACACTAGTCTCAGATACACCGGCGAACTCTCTAACGAATTCAGTAATTAATTTTTCCAAATTAGAGTAGATTTCTCAAACATTTAAAGTAACTTAAGGATCCAGAATTAATTGTAACCATAAGTAATTCACTGTTCAATTGTTTTGGCTTGATAATTGTTATTGCATTTTTCTAGGCAGATCGATCAACAAAATGTTCCTAAAATTTATATCATGATATAAAGTTATATCATCTGTCTATATTTTTTTTTATATATATATATATATATATATATATATATATATATATATATATATATATATATATATATATATATATATATATATATATATATATATATATATATATATATACAGGGTGTTTCGAATAAGATGTCATAAATGAGGATGCAAATCCTGAATGATTTGAGCAAAAGTTCGAAGAACCAATGGTCAAAAATGCTTCGTTGCCGAGATACAGGGTGTTAAAGTTGAGAAAATTTTTCGATTTTCTCTCGATAAAACCTAGACTTCTCAAGATTTCGGGCTCAAATTTTCCACATAAGCTATTAAACACAGTCTGAATCACCAAGTGAGGCCAAATTTTGAAACAGTATACAGGGTGATACTTTTTCATGGGCCATGTTCCATTTTTACCCTCGGAACTTTTTTTTGGTACGCCACTGGCACTAACAAAAAATGAAATCGAATAGATCATTTAATTCGAAATTTTTTTTGACTCTTGCATTTTGATCGTAACTATCACCGTTTCTGAGATATTAATTATTGAAAATAATCCAATAGTTTTCCCATATCGAAGCCATGGAGATATTATCTTAATAACTGATGCAATTTTTCAGGAATTGAGCTAAAATTTACATCAGATATCTCCTTATTGTATGTTTATAACAAAATGAGGCAGAAATTCCTGACAGTATACAGGGTGTTATTTTTTCACGTGCATTTTCCTCTTTTTGCCCCCTGAACTTTTTTGTGGTGCGCTACTGGTATATTCTGAAAACAGAATCAAACAGATTATTCAAAGTGAAAACTTTTCTGTTCCTTGTATTTTTCCGTATCTGCCACCATTTTCGAGATATTAATCAAGAAAAGTAATCGTATAGTCCCTTCCGTATTGAAAGCTTGAAGATATTTTTCATGTTATTTCGGCAATTTGTGAAGACCTTGAGCTCGAATTTCAAACGAGGTTCACATTTTAGATCTGCACCACTAGATTGGTAGGATTTATGAGAAAGTATAAAGGGTGATATCATTTCCTGATCATTGAATTCGAATTCAAAAATGTGTTTTACTGAGTGTATAAATCGGAAGTAAATGAATAAACAACATAAATAATCGCGAATGATTTCAATAACAAAAACTCATAATGATGAAAACAAAAATTGAACAAACAGAACAAATCAAAGAAGATGTTGAAAATGTCCTCCACCTGAAAGAATACATGCTTCTGCTCGTCTCCGCATATTAGTGCCCACCCTCTGAAATATTCCTGGGGTATTTCTGATGACGTCACATGATGCTGTAATTCTATTCCTCAATTCTTCAAGTGTATTCACGGGAGAGCTATAAACCAAAGTTTTCAGATGTCCCCAAAGAAAAAAATCCAAACTGTTTAAATCTGGCGACCTTGGAGGCCAAGCTTCTGGTCCACCACGCCCTATCCAGCGGTTATTGAATGTCATATTCAGATATTCTCTAGCTTCCATGCTGAAGTGCGGTGGTGCTCCGTCATGCATAAACCACATTCTATTTCTAGTTTGCAGCGGCACATCTTCTAGCAACACAGGTAAAATCTCTTCTAGAAAGTGGCGATATAAGGCTCCATTCAGCCTGTCTGGCAACAAAATGGCCCGATCAGGAAATCCCCAATTATTCCAACCCAGACATTAACCGAAAATTGTTCTTGATGGTGACATTCCTCAATCATATGGGGATTTTCTTCAGTCCAATAGTGATTGTTATGAAAGTTCCTGATTGCATTTCTCGAGAAGGACGCCTCATCTGTGAAGATGATTTCGCTATCGAAAAGGGATTATGAGCAATGTTATGAAGGAACCATCGGCAGAAATTGAGTCGCAGAGGAAAATCGCGGGTAGTAGAGCTTGGACGCGTTGAATATGGTATGGGTAAAGCAAGAAATCATGGAGAATTTTCCAGACCAATACAAATGAGATATTCAACTCTCTTCCAATTTTTCTTGTACTCAGCTGAGGATCCTCATCTATTCAATTTAGGACTGCCTCTTCGATTTCCGGGGTCCTTATTGTCCGATTTGCCCCTTTGAAGTCATGATTCGGTTTGAATGTACCCCGTTCTCTCAATCTTCTGTGGATGTCAGAAAACGTACGCCTATCAGGAACGATTCGATTAGGGAAGCGTTCTTGATACAAACGCCTTGCGTGCACTGCGTTTCCTTCAGCCACACCGTACATGAAATGTATATCGGCCATTTCTGCATTAGTGAAAACCATTTCAAAGATTATTGGTTACTACTTACAGCTGTTTCAAATGTAGGCACAACAAACTGAATGACAAAACTTACAATCATTGAAATGTCAAGTTTTTTTCTATGATTTCATTTGCAAAATTGTATCAGAGCCTACTAAGCCTTTTGAAATCATCAACGTGTTCTGATATGAGGAAGACACGATAAATTCTGATGATTTTCAATTATAAACGGTGAAAGACATGAGGATCAAGATGAGCACAAAATTATCCGAATTGAATGAAAAATCCGTTTCTGATTACGAAAACGTCAGTTATGCACCGAAAAATATACGGAGGCAAAGGGTAGCCTGTTCGGGCGTTGTTGATTAATTTTTCGAAAATAGTGGCAGATACGGAAAAATACAAGGAACAGAAAAGTTTTCACTTTGAATAATCTGTTTGATTCTGTTTTCAGAATATACCAGTAGCGCACCACAAAAAGTTCAGGGACAAAAAGAGGAAAATGCACGTGAAAAATAACCCTGTATACTGTCAGGAATTTCTGCCTCATTTTGTTATAAACATACAATAAGGAGATATCTGATGTAAATTTTAGCTCAATTCCTGAAAAATTGCATCAGTTATTAAGATAATATCTCCATGGCTTCGATATGGGAAAACTATTGGATTATTTTCAATAATTAATATCTCAGAAACGGTGATAGTTACGATCAAAATGCAAAAGTCACAAAAATTTCAAATTGAATGATCTATTCCATTTCATTTTTGTTAGTGCCAGTGGCGTACCAAAAAAAGTTCCGAGGGTAAAATGGAACATGGCCCATGAAAAGTATCACCCTGTATACTGTTTCAAAATTTGGCCTCACCTGGTGACTCAGATTGTGTTTAGTAGCTTATGTGGAAAATTTGAGCCGAGATCTTGAGAAGTCTAGGTTTTATCGAGAGAAAATCGAAAAATTTTCTCAACTTTAACACCCTGTATCTCGGCAACGTAGCATTTTTGACCATTGGTTCTTCGAACTTTCTTGCTCAAATCATTCAGGGATTCGCATCCTTCATTTATGACATCTTATTCGAAAACACCCTGTATATATATATATATATATATATATATATATATATATAATATTTGTCATATTTTCAGAACGACTGTCAAAATTCTTTCGCAAATTTTTCTTTGAATTAAACAAGATCCACGAAGGAATAATATAAGGGCGATGTCATTAGGTCCATAATGATTCTAGAACATCTATAGATCACAATCGGCATCACCTAGAAGACTGAACCTTGCCATCGGGGCTCTCTCGGTCTCACAGAGAGGTAATTGTTATGTTGAGTTTGAATATTGAAGGGTTTTTCGCGACTATACTTCAAAATTGGCAAGCAAGAAGAACGAGGAAGTGATTATGTATCAGGAGACTCACACTGCGACGGAACAACATCTCCGCTAAAGAGGAAATATTGCAGGTTAGATTATCCTCTTAGTCCTTTTATGCCATTGCTTGCTATTCGAAATCTTTTCTAAGATTTGTTTAGGCATATAAGAGGTATTATTGTTGAAATATTTTTATGTTGGTTTTCTTTTTCCATTTTTACAGAGTACTGTCCCAAATCCCCTTCCTTTCACCCTTGTCTTCGTCTAGAAATCATCGAGTGCAAGAGAGAATGAAGCAAAGCAGAAAAATCTTTAGTACTCTTTATGTACACACGACACTAACAAAGCATAAACAGGCAAGCTATTGCTAGTGCAATAGCGATAAGGAAACGAGTTCTCTCCTCAGGTTTTTTCACCCGTTTATTGAATCTTATGCAAGATAGTATGGTTCCCCTGTTACATTTTCTGAGCTGACACTTGTGTTTTTTCTGACACACTCCAAATTTATAGATATAAGCATTCATTGTAAATAAAATTATTTGAATGTTTGTAAATCCTCTCTTTTCAAAGAATATACATTTTTATATATACTTTCAAGGTTACCTGCCTCTGTTGAAATTGCACAGTCTCAATTCTATTGCATCGTATTTGGATATTTAGGCCTCAAAATAACATTCAAAGAAATATTCAAATTTCATCGAGCAAAGAATGAACAAAAGCATGCGTAGTTTTGTACAAGTAGGTAAATATTTTTCAAAACAATGAAAATATTTGAACCATCAGAACATATCTACACAGAATGCATCGTTATTTATCACGTTTATTATTTACTGAACCGTGATTCACGACAGTTAAAAATCTTAAGAATCTCAGAAAATATTCTGAAATAACGATGCATTCTACATGTGTCGATATGTTCTGATGGTTCAAATATTTTCATCGTTTTGAAAAATATTTTACCTACTTCTACAAAACTACTCAGGCTTTTGTTTATTCTTTGCTCGATAAAATTTGAATATTTCTCTGTTCTTGAATTTAATATTAATATTTGAATGCCTATGAGTATTCCTTCTTTTCATATCACGTGGTAATGTTATTTTGAGGCCTAAATATCCAAATACGATGCAATAGAATTGAGACTGTGCAATTTCAACAGGATAGCGCTCCGTACCATACTGGCAATGACTTTTTCTTTACGGTAATCTTGAAAGTATATATAAAAATGTTTCAATGAGAAGAAAGATATTTCTTGTCAAATATTTTAACCTTAAGTAACTGTTAATTTCTGATACTTCGAAAAATTAGTGGTGAATAAGACTTCAGTAGTAATTCACAAATATTATTTACCATTAGCAGGTCGAATGAACAAAATGATCACCAATATTTTCATTATGCTTCATCAACCATTAGCTTAATACCATTAGCGATCAATATGATTACCAAAATGAATATTCATAATAAATCAACCAAATATATAACGTTTGGAAATTACTAATGCCATTCGAAATAGGATTTTCAATGAACGTGATATTTTTCCCCAAAGTAATAATGTAATGGAATAATTCCAACAATTTAATTTTTCAAAAGTGAAAATAATGTTTGTATCAATGCATTTGATCATTAAGCTTTACGAGAATTTTGGGAACATCGAAATTGAGAGGCGTATTAACAGTAAACAGTTCATTTCAAAATAACCGTTCCAAGCCGTTCTATACGGCTTGAACGCCTAAACTAATTTCCCTCTCACAGAGAAAATATCATTACATTTGGGTAATTGGGAACGAAGCTATTGCATTTGAAGTAACTGCATATTTGATACATAATGAACATCCGTCACACACGTTTCAAATTTGGCAAATAGTATATACAGTGTGTGAATGAATAAACGCGAAAGATTTAATGAGGTGATTCTTCGAACCATTTTACGAAGACAAGTTTCCAGGAGTATATTCCTAAAACGCTTCGTTACAGAAATTCAGAGTGTTGAAATATTCAGATTTTTTCTTGTGATTACTGCAGTTCCTCAGATACAGTTCAAATCCGGCACAAAAGTGCATTGTGAAAACTCCATAATCTGATCACAGAAACAATTATGAAAATCTACACGGTGGTAGATTTTCAGAAGCTACAGGTCCTTTCTACCCCAACAAAGTTTTTAGTACGCCCTGGGCAATTTAGACAATATTTTTCAGAAATTTTTAATCTTTTTTATATCTTGCATTTTTTCAGATATGCCACAGCTTCAAGTGAAAATTTGATTGATTCCATGTGTACGGTAGAAACGTAATAATCGTTCGGATATTTATTTCACTAGTAGACGGCTGTCATGTTGATTTTTTTTTATGACAACGCTAAATCAATTGTTATTGATTCATGTTAGTCGATATTTCGCTGAGAGGTAATCAAAGTAGCAGTGGCTCTTCATTAAGATAGGGTTTTATTGAACGCACCAATGGCCGACATGCATTTCGTCTACAGACTCTCTAAAGGTAATTCCTTAGAACTCCTCAACGTGTTAGTACTTATCATATTTTGTTCAGACGGATTCATCAACGACTTCGAAATTAGAAGAAGCTGTCTTCTTCTTCTCAGGGGTGCCTTATCCGTTCCGGACATTGGCTAACATCATGGCAATTCTCACTTTGTTAACTGCTGCTCGAAACAGCTGAGTGTAGTCAATCTGAACCAATCGCGCAAGTTCTTCATCCACGAGTGACGTCTTCTTCCTGGGCCTCTTTTCGCCCCCTGAAGAATTAATTGTAGTAGTCGATATTTGTCGTGTCGCATTATGTGGCCAACATATATGAGCTTCCGTTACTTCAGTGTTTGAACAATTTCCCCTTCTTGCTCATTCTATTTATGATCTCATCGTTACTAACATGCTGCGTCCATGAAACTTTGAGAATACGTCTCTAGCACAACAACTCAAAAGCGTTCAGTTTATTAATAATTGTCTCATTGACAGTCCACGACTCTACCCCATACTACAAAACAGAGAAAACATAACACCTGAGCATTCTGATCTTAAGATTAAGTGTTAGGTCTCTGGCAATAAACATCTTTTTCATACTTAAAACGTCGCTCTGGCCTTCTCAATTCGGCACAATACCTCTCCCTTGTAGACCCACGAATCATACACAGTTGTTCCCAAATAGCTAAATGCGTGGACCTGCTGTACTCTCTCCCATTGACAGTGAGATATCCCTGTATGCCTATTCTTTTGGTTACGAACATATATTTTGTTTTTGATATATTTAGATTCAGGCCGTATCGTTCTGAATATTCTTTAACCCTTTCTACTAGTTGTTGCAGATCTGTTAAGCTACTGGCTATGATAGCAGAATCATCTGCGTAGCGTATGTTGTTTCTAGGTAGTCCATTAACTTTTACACCTTGTTGACCTTCTAGGGCTCAACGAAAGATTCGCTCTGAGTACACGTTGAACAGTGTTGGAGAAAGAACACATCCCTGTCGTACTCACGACATATTTCCATTTCCTCCTAGATGTTCACATTATCCAATTTTACTGTCGCACGCTGTTCCCAGTACAGATTGGTGATAACTCTTATATCATTTTCGTCGATATTAGATGTTTTTAATAACTGGATGAGTTTGTCGTGCCTGACATTATCGAGCGCCTTGGAGAGGTCAATGAAACAAATGTGCACATCCTGGCTCATATCTCTGCATGTCTGGATTAGAACTTGCAACGAGAATATGGCCTCTCTGGTCCCAAGACCCTCACGAAAGCCAAACTGCGTCTCAGAGATATGTTTCTCGCATCTGCTGTATATTCGTCGGTGGATAACCTTCAGAAAGAGTTCAGTTATATGATTCATTAAGCTTATTAGTCGGTAGTCGTCACATTTCCTAGATGTCGTCTTCTTTGGGATGGTCAGGAAAGTAGAAATAAGCCATTTTCTCGGAATTTGGCCAGTATCATAGACGTCGTTAAATAGTCCTGTCAAAAGATCCAGGAGTCCGTCATTGTCATCAAAGAGCTCTAACAATTCTATATAGATGTTATTTGGGCCAGGCACCTTCCCACTTTTCATTGTCCTCAGATCATGTAGTACTTCATCACGAGTTATTGTGCTCCGGTGGTTGCTTGTGATGCACGTATTTCAGAACGAGTGTCTCCGAAGAGACTTAATATGTAGTCTTTTCATATTTCTAATTTATCAGCGTCGTCTGTAATAACCTTGCCATCGTTGTCCATTAAGGTTGCTGTTTTATATCTGCTTTTTCTAACCATCTGGTTTACTTTTTTATGTACACCAGCATAGTCGTACTTTTGCTTCAGTTCTTCTATTTCCCGGCAGTTTTGGTTCATCCATTCCTCCTTTGCGTGTCTTATTTTGATTTTAATGTCCTTGTTGATATTTTTATATTCTTGTGAGGCTCTGTTCTTTACAGTTTTTCTTCTGTCGATCATGTTCTTAATCTCATCCGTCATCCACTCCCTGTCTGGTCGTTTGTCCCTCTGTAAGTACTGCATGCATGTTAAATCCATTGTTTTGGTTAGGTTTTCCCACTTGTCTCCTGGAGTTGTTTCTTGTTCTTTCTCTAGTTTTTTCAAGCATGTGTCAATTGTATTCCTGACTTGTTCTCTGATATTTTCATCTCTTAACCTTCTGATGTCAATGCGGTTCTTTGGGAGAGCTTTGTTCAGCTCTTTGAGTTTAATCTGAAACTAAGAAATAACAGTGTTGTGGTCTGACGCAATGTCTGCACCAGGATAGGCCTTCGTTGATTTTATTGCATTACGAAACCTTTTGTTGGTGATGAAAAGTCAATTTGATTTCGTATTATGTAATCGGGTGAATCACTGGGTGCTTTCCAGGTGTATAATCTACGTGGTGGCAACCTGAAAAATGTGTTAGTTATTATCTGTGCCAAACTGAACAAGTCGGTCACCCCTTTCGTTCCTCTCACCGAGACCAAAGCATCCAACGCTATCTCCATCTTTCCTACTTTCACGTTCAGGTCTCCTATTATTAATGTTGGTTCGCGTGTTTTTAAAGATTTTAAGAGAACTTCCATTTGGGCGTAAATTGTACGATCTCCTGATCATCAGCTTCAGAGGTGGGAGCATAAACCTGAATTATGTTGGTTTCTATGGGTTTGGTACTAACCTTTACCCTTGCCAATCTGAATAAGGCACAAAACACTCTACAAACGGTTTTATTTGTTTGGACACAACAGAAGCGACCCCGTTTCGGTGATCTGGGTTGTTATTGCCTGAGTAATATACTGTGTGGTCATGTATCTGGCAGTTGCCAGAGCTTGGCCAGCGTGTCTCGCTAAGTCCCATAATGTCAGTCTTTAGTCGATCCATTTCATAGATGGTATTGTGAACTTTGCCACTCATAAACATACTTCTTACGTTCCATGTACCTATTAGCTTCACAGTATGTTTGTTCTTGTTTGCGTCACAGGGGTTTCGCAGATTGACGACCTGGGAGGCCCTGTGTGTTGTATGTAGTTTCCCTCCCCTGCCGGATCTTGGTTTCCGACAACCATGATCAGTACGTATGTCTATTTCATGTTTCGTTGCCATGATAAATGTACTAGAGGAAATAATGGAGTGGTTTCCCATGGCCTTCTTCATCGCAGTATCATAGCCGGTTGAGTCAATATGTGACAATCGCCTGTGGGTCTCTGATATCAAGCCTTTAGGGAGATGATTTCTCGATAGCCTCGATTCAGTAATGGCACAGCTGCTGCTCTATGCCATGTTCCATTTGGTCCGCGGGTGCATTCTGCACTTACCCTCCATATCTGGAGAGCATTTCCTATCCGCCACCCGGGGACGCGCCGTGTTAGAGTTGAGCTTCTGCTTCCGTAATGTCTCTTGTCCAATTGTCACGCTCTCCATACTCAATTCAGAAGCTGTCTCCAACAAGCGCTGATCACGGAAGAAGCTGTACTTAATTTAATTAACGAGCGACCCGATGCCAACACTAGGAAAATTGGTTTACAGCTACATGTTAATCATATGGCGATATTCGTTAGATAATGTGATTAATTATAATAACAATTTGATAATATAATTGATATAGTTAAGAACGTAGCTTCCGAACTGAATTTTGCCTTTGTTGGGAGCTGTTTGAATATTTGCTATCGTGTTCATTCTGTTTCCAAAAATTCTAATAGATCACGGCCTATCGTTGCAAGTTTCAAAACTACATTATATAAATCAGACTTTATGAAGACCTACAAACGTATTTAGGATTTAAGGACAACCGCGTTGGGATTTACAGGTCCGGATTCAAGAGTTTATATCAATGACAGTGTGAACGCTCATAACAAAAAACTCTTTTAAGAAACAAGGCAATTTTGTAGGGATAATGTCTTCAAATTTTGTTGGATACAAGATAGCAAAGTACTGTTGCCAAAGGATGAGCAGCAGAGTTCGAAAATTCATCATGTAACATCATTCTTTTAAAGTAGATATAAATCTTCTACATCGATTACATTTAACACGATAGATCTGGAGGATGTCAAAGCTAAAATCGAGGGACTGAATGTCACGAAGGGTCCAGGTCCGGACTCCATCCCACCAATTTTTATAAAATCGTGTTCCGCTAATTTGACGACTCCACTTCAAATTATTTTCAACAAATCTTTAGTACAAGGTGTCTTTCCACATAAGTGGAAGGCGGCAGAGATCGTACCTATTTTCAAAAGTGGTAACAAAAATAAAATTAGTAATTACTGACCTGTCTCTATTCTAAGTTATTTCGGTAAAATTTTTGAAGCAATAGTAACTGATAATTTTTTTCATTCATCCGGTTCCAAGTTGATTCAATCTCAACATGGGTTTTTCAAAGGTAGGCCGGTGTTAACTAATTTTACTCTTTACGTTCATTTCATAAGTAGTAGTTTCGATGATGGTATTCAAGTTGATGCCGTCTACATGGCTAAGACCTTCGATAAGGTACATCATGCAACTTTGTTGTGGGTTCTAGAAGACTTTGGTGTAGTGGGGTCCTCACTGAAATGGATAGAATCCTATCTGTCGGATAGACTGCAGTGTGGTGTTCCTCAAGGGTCACATCTGGGACCCCTTTAATTTTCAATTTATATTAATGATATTTCGGAATGTTTTTTCATACAAAAGATGATTTATATGCCGACGATCTTAGACTGTACAGTGCTATTCGGTCCTATGATGATATTTTGGGGTTTCAGAGTGATCTTGACAGACTTTTCTCTTTTGCAAAATTAGGTATTTTCAATTAAATATTGATGAGTGCAAGCATACAACGTTTTCAAAGAATATCAATGCCTTCGATGCTATTTTTTCTGTTGATGGACTCGTAATTGGGAGGGTAAACCAAATTAAGGATCTCAGTATATATCTTGATTCTAAGTTGTTTTTGAGTATCATATTGACTGTATAGTTTCTGAGGCTTTGAAAATGTTGGGTTTCGTTCTAAGAATTACTAACAGTTTCAGTGATCCCAGGTCTTTAAAGATGCCATATTTCTCGTTGGTGAGGAGTAATTTGAAAAATGCTGCACCTGTTTGGTCCCCTTACCATTACAATTATATTGACAAAATTGAACGAGTCTAGAGAAAGTTTGTCAAAAGTTTCAACTTTATATTTTTCAGTCCTAGCCATAATTATCAATTAAGTTTGCGTCATCACAAAATTTTAAGCCTGGAACAGAGGAAAGTACTTTTCGACACTGTATTTCTTTATCGAATTTTAAATCATTCTTTTAATTTTCCGCTTGTTGATTATCTCACTTTCAATGTTTCCGTGTATACTAGTCGTCGAATTGCACTCGTTTAAGTTCCCAAGGCACGTACTAGTTTATTTTTTCATTCTGTTTTCTTGCGAATTATGCGTCTGTAGAATTGGCATATTGCCAGTATAAATATTTTTCATGAACCTCTTTCATCTTTCGAAAGGTTATTGCATATCTCATTAGATCTGAATCATGCTCATTGTAGTAGATTTTAGTTTTCATGATATTTTACTCGATGATGTAGTCTTAGGTGAGTCTTTTTTTTCTGAATTTTTTAGGAGAGTTTTAATTTTCATTCAGTATGACAGTTTCACTTCTGTTCATTTTTTGTTATCATTTTTGTGAACCCCGGTAATTGGGTCTATCCTGAAGGGGTTCCTTTGTTTTTAACAATAAATAAATAAATGAATAAATAAATAAATAAATAAATGAATAAATAAATAAATAAATAAATAAACAAATAAATACATAAATAAATAAATGAATAAATAAATGAATGGAATAAATAAATGAATGAATAAATAAATGAATAAATGAATAAATAAATAAATAAATAAATAAATAAATAAATAAATAAATAAATAAATGAATAAATAAATAAATAAATAAATAAATAAATAAATAAATAAACAAATAAATAAATAAATAAATAAAGTAATAAACAAATAAATAAATAAATAAATAAATAAATAAATAACACTGTCAATAGTACTAAACTTTATTTCTCAGAAACTGAAACCAATGTTAGATGTTTATATAATGTCTATAATTCGCTCCCGAAATAAAGTTGAGTGCACGAGCTTGAAAAACTCCTGGTTATATCCACGAAAGGAAAAACTTGGTTGGAATATTTAACCAGGTGTATCTGCAAACCAAGCTCTTACTCACACTTAAGTACATTCTTAACCTCAGTAATGAAAGAAAAAGTGAAAGCAAACTCAAGAATACTAGGCATTTGTGAATATACGAATTGAAGCAAACAATTCAATTTCGAATAATTTAACTCTAGTTATTCTGCAGCTTGTGAGCGGGGAACGCTGAATATACAGCTTTTAGTTTTCCTCTTAAAATCTCTCGTCTGTCTACTTTTTTCATATTGAAAGCTGAAAGATTGAACGTCCGCAGTGCCAAATAAAAAAAGACCTTTGTCCCACCATTTTTACCATTCTTGGCAGCTCATAACTGTGCTCTGTGTAACGCGTTTCAAAGAGGTGTAAAAGTCTGCTGCTACCAATATTCCGGAACGGATGGAGAACGACTTTTAAGCAATACAGCTGTTTCAAGTCTAGGATTTTGATTCTATATATAAATGATTCGATGAAAAAGCTGCAGTCTTACCCAGCATGATCTTCAAGAAGCTCCCTGCAAAACCTCTAGTTTGCGGAGGTCACAATTTCTACACCACCCCATACCAGAATTTCATAGCACAATACAGATTGGACAAGGGCGTGTTGAATTGTCTCGAGTTGTTTTATTGTACAGAAACCCTTGCACAGAACGAACAGAGGTAAAAGACACCTCATCTTTCGCACCAATACTTCAACATGACCGTCCCTTTTTAGGTGATGATCTATCGTCACTCCGAGTTATTTTACTCTTTACTGAATGGAGGCAAATTGGAAACATAACTAGTGAAAGGAAGGTAAAGAAACCAAATTATCATGTCTTTTAGAGTCATGCAAGATACTTTTGAGATCTTCAATCAGATACGAAGATCTATGCATCGTGTGTAATGGCTAAAGGAAGCCAATTTCAGCACTTATATGATCGCTTCATTTACATTATGTTTTCATCAAACACATAAAATTTACCCTTTTCTTACACAAAAACTGTAGCAGACATCGGTAAAATGCAAGACATTAAAAAGAATGAACATTTATTTAAAATTAATAAAAAAATTAAATAGCTCAGAGCGTACTGAAAAATGTTGTAACAGTAGAAATGATACGTGATCTCTGTAAGAGTGCCATCCTGTTAATTTTTCATAATTGTTCCTGTGATCGATGTAGATTTCAAAATGACTATGTGCCGAACTTGAACTGAGTATCCGAAAACTCTAGTAATCTTAAGAAAAAAAACTGAAAGAATCTGAAGATCTTAACACCTTGTATGTTAGTAAAGAAGTGTTTGCAGACATATGTTCATGTGACCTTTTCGACATAAAATGGCTTGAAGAATCACCTTACTTCAATTCAGCTGATAGAATCTTCAATTTGAAGCCAAATATAAAATGTATAAACGTATAATCAATTTTGAAATTTTCGAGAATTTCTTAGCCAATAAAAGCTATATGAATCTTTTTCTCTTTACTTGAGCTTGATTCACAGCTCCTCAGTACCAATATGCTTCTTCCAATTCAATTATACAGGGTGTTTCAGGAATGAACGAAAAGGTTTCAAAGGAGGATAAAGGACATCCAGAGGAGTTACTAATGCGACTAAGTGAGGCCAGTTTTTCCAAAGTAGTTGCAAGAATCTTAGGAAATCTTTTAATCGAATAACTGCTAAATCTTGTTCAAATTGATGTCGCATTCGGTACAAGCATTAATTTCCCGTACATTAAGTATCCACCCAAAGATTGATGGAAACTCCAGAGAGAGACTGAAAAATTTACTTTTTCGTCTATTATTGAATTGAACACCCTGAACAGTCTCTTTTGGAAAATTTTCATTCTCGCCCAAGTCATAACGAAAATTTCCATCTGTCAACAGTCAACACTCAATTGAAGAAAGTTATAGTGAATGGGTTATGACTTTAGTTGGAAGTATGACTATGAAAAACCAAGTACACCAACCGAAAAGAAATCGAGGAAAGTAGAACTAATGGTAAAAATCAGGAAAACGAATAAAGTACAAACAAATTTTCAAAATACCTCTACCTTGTTCTGAACATTTCGCAACTCTCAACAGCAGTTGTTCTACTAGCTAACGTATGGTATCGGGTTCATCTATTATCTCTTGACAGACCTCATTGATTTTGTTAATCAATTGTGTCCTATCTAAAATTTCATCATTGTAAACTAATGTAGTCTAAACGCGTCAGATCTGGTGATCTCGTAGTCCTGTTATGGGGCCAACCTCTTCCAAACCAGTGTGAGGGATAGGTGGTGCTAAGATGATCATTAACGTTTCTTGTATGGTCAGCTGGCTGCCTTCATGTCGGTGTTTATATTCGGAATAATTTTTGCCAGTTCATTAACCAGAATATCACGGTAAACGCCACCATTCAAGTCTGCTGGTATTCTAATAAATAGCTATTGTAAATCCCACAACATACAATTACCGAAAATCTTTGATGTTCGTTCTTGTTACCCTTGGTTTGCCTCTGAACCACACATGTATTCCGGACATTAAATATTCTCTTGGTCGTGAGCTGCACTTTATCTGTGAAGAAAATTGAGTAAATCCTAGGGACAATAGCGTTGCATCAATATACAGAATGTTAATTTATCTACTTTGTCTCCTTTCTATAAAGTTTGAACTGACTGAGGATGATATGGATGCAGATGATGTTTTCTTCATACTCTCTAAACAAACACTAATTGGTACTATTATTAATTAAATATCTTCTAATTACATCTTTTTCCCTTGCATTTTAGAAAAGCATCCTTTCTGTTGTCAAATTAGATGCAAATTTACCATTTTCTTCAGGAGAAATTGACGAAAGATTGAAGATTCGAAATTCTACAATCTGTATACCTTTTTCAATATTCCCTAACATCCTATAGTGAATAAAAAGTTAGAAAACCATAAACTAATAACATACCAACATACTCAGCATATCTAAACAGGCATCATGAAGATGCTAAATTCATCATTATTATATCACTGGCATATGAAAGAGCAACAACAATAATGAAAGGGTATAATGGCTTTCATCATTCATTGATTCTTGAAATTGTTGAGGACGGTAAGCGAACAAGAAATTAACCCGATATTATTCGCAAGCAGTAGAACATTTGATGTTTAAAAGAAGCGGGAGTTATTTTTGAACTTTTGTTGTAACTCATTTTCATTCCTGATGTTTTCTTTTGGTTTGCTCGATTTCTTTTCTATTGATATTCTCGGTTTTTCTTCGAAATGATAGTGAAAACACTCGAACATACTTCTTTTATATGAATAATATCGAATGTTCGAGAAAATATTTCAGAATAGCAGCATTATCACATTCTTTACATTATGTTTTCATCTGACACATAAAACTGATCTATTTTTCACACAAAAACTGAGGCAGACATTTTAATTGTTCATATCATCCTACGACCTTTTGACATATTTCTGAAGGAAAAACAAAACACAATTTTTTTTTGCCATTTACATATTTCAAACAGTGACAATTGGCTTAGCTCAACATCTCCTATCACGAAAATACAAGATGGTATCTAAAAATTTAATTGCTTATTTTTTACGTGGTGTCAAAGCTTAAAATTTCAGTTTTTCCTCAAAGAGTGTGCTTCTGAAACAACCCTATCGGGCCATTCGGTATTACAGAAGCATTATTTTTTCATCTTTTTTTTTATACCATTCACATGACTCTATTATCAACGGTTCTGGAGTACTAGTAGAAAATACATAGGCAATTTTTGCAGAGACACTGAAGTAGACGTATTGACATTTGTTGATATTAATCCAACCGCATCAACAAGAGAAATGGCCGAGTAGCTTGAAATTAGACATGTAAGCGCATGGAGAATTCTAAAAAACATAAGTACCGCTCATTTAAATATCAACTACACCAATATCTATATGTTAACGATAGTGTTTAGCGACAGCACTCCTGTGAAGAGTACATTAGGAAAATGGAGAGTGTTCCACAATAAACCACAAAGATTTGATTCAGTGACGAATCACGTTTCACGAACAATATGATGTTTAATAAGCAAAATACCAGGTAGTGGTCGCAACAAAATGAGCACAGGTAACAAGATATAAACTTCCAAGAACGTTTTGAGCTCAATGTCTGGATGGGAATGATATTTAACAGGGCCTGTGATTTCTGAAGGTTCATTGACAGGGGAGAGATATTTAGAGTTTTTGAAGACACAAATACAAGATGAATTGGACAAGTTGCCATTAGTTGTTGTGAATGAAATATATTTTCAACAAGATTGTGCACATCCTAAAAACACAAGGGAGGTTTTCCAGGATAATGGATTGGTACAAATGGTCCCATAAGATGGCTAGCTAAATCGCCAAATTTGAGTCCACTGGATTTCTTCCTGTGGGACCATTTGAAGAATGATATTCACATCTAATACCCTTTAGAACCGAACAAGAATTGGATAGCCGTTTGAGACAGGCTATAGCAGGAATTACAGCCCAACAGTTAAATAATGTTGTGAGGGGAACCATCAATCGTGTGAGATGTTGTGTTCGTGAGAATGGTGGTATTTTTAAAAATTTATTGTAAGTATTTCGTTCTTGCTGTTCGCTCTTTTGTTAATATTTTTGACACCCCGTAAAAAATGAACAGTTGAATTTTTTTCAGATGAAATCTTGTATTTTCGTGAGCTAAGCCAACTGTCACTTTTCATGCTCTTCTAGAACGAAATACGAAAATTGCAAAAAAATATTGTGTTCTGTTTTTCTCTCAAAAATATGTCGTACGGTCGTAATATGAGATGAACAATTAAAATAAGCAGAAGAAACATAAGATCCATCCGTTTCTTCCTTCTATTGGTTTCAGTAATCAGTTGATTTTGGAGTAACAGGTGATTGGCCTATTGCATCCTAGTCTGATGCTGGGGCTGCCAGCTTTTGCATTCAGACCTGCCTCGGATTTAGTCCGGAAGGTACGCTACGGTATTTAGTCGTGCTGATGTTAATGTTATACCGCCTTTGCACGGTCGCCAGAGCCTCGTTGGTTGTCAAGCAGGGTGTACCGGGCGTCGTAAGGCGCCACTCGTGCAGGTGAGGTTGACAATTGGATTGATTCGGATGTTATACAATCCCTTACCTTATACGTTATACACGTATAACGCTTCTTAACAACATAAATAAAATCCTCTCCTACATCCTTCTCCAGAGGATCAAAGAACAAATGGAAACCCGATTGAGGCCAGAGCAGGCCGGTTTTAGAGCCCACCGATCCTGCGTAGACCACATTAACACGCTACGAATAATAATAGAGCAATCCTCGGAATTTAACTGCAAATTGTATATCATCTTCATTTACTTCAGACGTGCTTTTGATAGCCTCAGCCAGGCGGCTCTGTTTAACATTTTGGAAATTGTGGGTTTCCCAAAAATCATTGACATGCTAAAAGAGCTCTACGTACATTCTACATGTCGGGTCCTCCATAGGGAAAAATCTCAGATAAGATCGCAGTAAAGGCGGGGTTAAGCAAGGATGTCTATTATCGCCCATACTTTTCGACATAGTTATTGACTGGATAATGAGGAAGTTAACAATGAAAGAAGAGGAATCACCTGGGGTTTGACCGGAAGACTTGAAGATCTCGACTATGCGGATGATATCTGCCTACTATCTAACACCCATCAAGATATGCAGAACAAACTGGACCGTTTGAACAGCATAGCCAAACGCACAGGTCTTCAAATAAACGTTGGCAAAACAAAGTCAATGCGTATAGGCACTGCAAACTCACAGCCTTTTATGATAGATGCTATCCCCATAGAAAATGTGGAGACTTTTTGTTACCTGGGCAGCCTCATAACGACAGAAGGAGGGTCAGAGGCAGACGTCAAAAACAGAATAGCCAAGGCCAACCAGGCTTTCGCAATGCTTCGCAATGTGGGGACATCAAACGCCATTACCAACGCAACAAAATTGCGCATCTTCAATTCGAATATCAAGTCGGTACGCTTATATGGGTGCGAGACCTGGAAGCAAACAAGAACAATCGAGCAGAGCCTCCAAGTCTGTGTGAACAAATGCCTCCGTAAAATCCTACACATCTACTAGCCTGAACGGATAACCAATGAAGAGCTTTATAACATCACCCACCAGAGCAAAACTAGCCAAGAGTTAAAACTGCGAAAATTGAAATGGATCGGCCATATCTTGCGAAGGGAAACCACGAACACCACCCGGCAAGTGCTGGAATGGAACCCGCAGGTAACAAGACAACGAGGAAGGCCCCGAAACACATGGAGGAGAACAATTCTCGACGAAATATTACCAACTGGCAAGACCTGGAACCAAGTGAAAGGAATTGCCAGAAATAGATCCAGATGGAAGACCTTTCTAGAGGCCCTATGCTCCTTATAGGAGTTCAAAGGACTATATATATATATATATATATATATATATATATATATATATATATATATATATATATATATATATATATATAATTGATTCTGTTGCTTTGAATCAAGCTCAAACTAAGAAGAGAAATATTCATACAGCCTTCATTGATTACCAAAAGGCTTTTGACAGTTCTTCCCATTCATGGCTTCAAGAAATTTTGGAAATTTATAAAATTGATAAGACACTTCGTCATTTTCTTGAATTCGTAATGAAAATTGGAGAACCAATCTTCATTTAAATATTTCAAAACAATCGTTAAAATCCGAAGTAATTCCAATCAAAGAGGCATTTTTCAAGGTGATTCTTTAAGTGCTCTTTGGTTTTGTCTTTGCCTCAATCCATTATCTCATGAATTAAATGCTACTAGTTTCGGCTTCAAAATAAAGAGTTTATTAACTGAATTCAAATTAAGTAACTTAATTTATTTAGATGATATTAAATTATATGCCGGAACCAGATCTCATTTAAAAGTCTACTTGAGATTACTTTCAACTATTCCAATGATATTCATATGAAATTTGGGCTTCCAAAATGTAAAAATCTTTCTATTGAAAAAGGAAAGATCACCTCTGATTATATAAAGATTTCCAATATCGAAATCGAGCCAATGCATCAAGGAGATACATATAAATATCTTGGATTTTGTCAAGAGAAGACAATTAACCATAGCAGCACTAAAGAAATTATTAGAAGTTCATATTACAAAAGACTAAGAATTATCATCAAGAGTTATTTAACTAGTAAAACCTTTTCAGAGCTATCAACTCCTATGCTGTTCCTATTCTTACATCTTCTTTTGGAATTATTAAATGGTCTAAAACTGATCTAAATGAATTACAATGTCAAACGAGGAAAATGCTCTGTAAATATCATAAGCACCACCCAAAGTCAGCTGTTCAGAGAGTTACACTACCTAGACATCTTGGAGGTCGTGGATTAATTGATTTGAATAATCTTCACAGTAAACAGATTTTTCATCTACGTTCCCATTTTCATGATAAACAGAGAACGTCTAAATTACATGATATTGTTGTTGCTTCAGATTATAATCTTACACCTCTGAACTTGACAATGCAAAAGGTAGATTTTGATATATTTGATGATAATTCTAAAAGAGAAAGTTGGATGCAGAAGGAATTACACGGAAAGCACCCTAAAGAATTGAAAAATGATTATATTGATGAAATTGCATCGAATAAATGGTTAGTATCTGGAGAATTGTTTGCTGAAACAGAAGGCTTGGCAATTGCGATCCAGGACCAGGTTGTTTTCACAAGGAATTATAGAAAACATATCATCAAACAAAATATAGATGATTCTTGCCGTAGATGTTTCTGTTCTTCAGAAACAGTTTTTCATATATTATCATCTTGCTCAGTCCTTGCTTCAACAGATTATTTAGAAAGACATAATGCCGTCGCTAATATTATTCACTTCAATCTAGGAATTAAACATGACCTAATTCCCAAAAGAAAAAATTTCAAAAATATGAACCTGAGATTATTTGTGAAAATGACAAATATAAACTTTATTTTGATAAAACAATTCTGTGCAACAGAGCTGTAAAACACAATAGACCAGATATCGTTCTTATTGATAAACAGAATCAAATAACATATATAATTGATATTGCTATACCCGACACACATAATATACAAAATAAATACAATGAAAAAATTTCTAAATATATGATGCTTGGCGACGAGATTAAAAAATGTGGAAAATGAAGAAAATATTTATTCTACCGATTATTATTTCTACAACAGGCGTTATTCCTAGAAATCTTCACAAAAGTATTGAGATTTTGGGTCTGAAGAAAAATTTGTTTGAACAGTTACAAAAGATAACAGTCATCAAATCTTGTAATATTCTTCGTAGGTTTCTTTCCGAAAATAATAATGAGGTAGAGTCATAGGTTTCTCTTTAGTTTATACTGCTCAGAATCTCATTTCATATTTTATTTATTTGTTTATATAAATGTAATATAATTAACTGACAATTTTGTCATATTTATATTCAGAGCAGTATTCTATTCGATCGTTCACCACTTCACACAAAGGAAACTATTAATGAGTAACATTCAGTGTTACTTGACTAAGGTCCGTACACTGGATTTTTCCGGGAGAAAGCCTCTGACACTACTCGTTGGTACATTGATATCATTGTCTGATGATGCTATAGTATGTATATCATTTAACGTTATCCTAATATATAATTACTCCAGGATATGTTTTGATTATAATCATTGCCTGGCAATGGTATTAATTACCGGGTGGTGGATTTATATTTTTTCATGAGATCAGTTTGATTGCATGAACAGATATATGGGCAACTCATCGGGGTAAAACCCCTTTTTTTTATATATATATATATATAAAAGAAATATGGTGTCCCATTTGAAAATCGAATATCGTCCAACATCTTAATGTTATCAAATTCGAAATATTCTCTTCCATCCGACTTCCTAATTTCATGTAAATATTCCAAATAGAAAAAAGTATCAGCGATGGCCTTACTTTAATTTGAATGATTTACCTTTTCAAAAATTACTTTTCTACGAACATTAAGATTTGACGGGAGGGATCTGAAATCTTTGAAAATTTGAATAACAAAAAATCGATCGTGTTCTTCTTGCGACAACCTCACAGTCCATTTTGTTACTGCAAATTAACCAATCACTTTCATGCCATGATAAGACTCGACCCCTTATTTTCCGAACATTTTTCGTTGCGAGATATTATTATCCTCACATAAAAATCAATTTATTTATTAAGTTATCAATAAATGTCTGTTGCATTGGACGAGACATACCATTAACGTAATGAGTTCCAGCTAGAACTTTGGCTAATTACACGCCACTCTTTCCCGTCACTGTAATCTTGTTAAATCTAAATTAATATTTGGAAACTTGAAAATAACTGCCAATTATTCGTCAGTCTCATTTTTATTCGTTTTAAGGGTGTTATTTACATTACAGAAAATTTCAGCGTACGACGTGCAATTCATGTTAAATTGGTCGGAATTTTTATTGAAATCTGATGAAATTATATACGGGTTATGCAGAAGTGCGCCGATTAAATCTTATGGAAAGTTATTTTAAAACGCAGCGCTACGGACAAATTCAGTCGTAACTTTTTTTAAGGAAGGGGACAGTGGCAATTTTGGCAACGCCCATATATCGTCGTTCCGAATGTATGTTCTCGGCTTTAATCCCTTAGAATTATTTGAATAAAGAGATACCACCAAAGATTCTTAATACAGTGTGTTCCAACGAAAATTTGACCCCCCCTCTAACTCTGAAATGAGTAACATTAGCGAAAAACACCAAGACACGTCGATTTTTGTTTCGAGGGGAGCATTTTCGAAATAATTCGAAACTCCTCAGATCAACCCCTACCCCAGCAACCCTAATTCCGAAATTCATCATAGGAATAAGGGTCGAGTGGCACCTTACTGTAAAGGTCTGTCAATTCTCCATTCTGATTTGTCATTTTAGAATTTTAAATTAACATACAGGGTGTCCCAACCGAGGGTAAGTTGAATTCCTGCAAATCCCAAATACTAAATGAAATCGATTTATTTTGGCATAATGCAAGCGCAGGTTTATGCTCGGTCTAGAAAAACGACCTACACTTGTGAATTTGGAGTTGGTGCAATCAACCCCTATTTCCAGCATCCCCAACTCAAAAATCATTCGATCGATAATAGGTCAAGTGGCACCTCGTTGGAAAGGTACTGCAATTTTCTCTTCGAATTTGGTATTTTCGAAATTCAGAATCATCATACAGGGTGTCCCGAAGCAGGAACATTGAAAATCCAAATAACTTTTGAAACTGGTTCATTTCGGTATACGAGAACATGTTTGATCCGAGAATAGGACTTTCTTGTGTGGTTATAGAATTTTTGCAATCAACCCTTCCATTCAGCATCCCCAACTTGAAAATCATACAAATAATTCAAGTGGCATATCTTCAGAAAGGTTTTTGAATTCCAGAATGATTAAAGCATTTCATTCAGTTCGGCTCTCCATACAGGATGTCGCTTTCGAAAAATTCAATATCGTCATTTGAAATTATCAACTAAAATTAATTCGAAACTGTTAAAAGTATTGGGGTACGATGTGTTGAGCATCAATTACGAAGAAATAAAGCTGATTTCTGCATTGAAAATGTTCACATTTTTTCATTTCCAACTGGCGTGCAGTCATCTGTTATTTCTCATTTTGCAATGAAATATTATTATTATTCAGATCAGTTCCTCATTATTGTTGTTGTTCGTCAGTTGAAATTAATCTGAAAATGGTTTATTCCACTGAGGAAAGGGTCGAAATTGTATCGACGTATTTTCGAAATAACAGTTGTGCCAAAGAAACGGCAAGGATATTCGATAGGAACCATCCTGAAAGAAAGGAGTCAGTCACCAGTACGTTAAATATTTGGTTGACAAATTCCTAGCTACAGGTTCGGTGGCAAACAAAAACATGAAGTGTCATGTCCTGTCAGAAATGAGGCAACGGAAGTGGCAGTAGTGGGTCATCTACAAATGGAGAATACTACTTCGATCAGAAAACTATCTCGTCTGACTGGTGTATCAGCTACAACTGTCCATAGAATCGTGAAACATCACAAATTTCACCCTACAAGGTAAAATTAGTGCATGAAATAAACGAAGATGATCCAGATCGTCGTTTACAGTTTTGTGAAAATCTAAGTGAAAACCTAAACGCTAATCCAAATTTTCTGAATAACATCTGTTTTTCTGATGAAAGCACCTTTATGCTCAGTGGTGAAGTGAATAGACATAATTGTCGATATTGGGACACACAGAATCCTCATTGGTTTAGAGAGGCCCACACGCAAAGGCCTCAGAAGTTGAACGTTTGGGCAGGAATTTTGGCAATCATCTAGTTGGGCCTTTCTTTATTGAGGGTAATCTGAATGGAAATGGCTACCTCTAGTTGTTAGAGGAACACATACATCCTAGATTGACAGAAATTTTACAGAACGATCCAACTCTTTCTGAGGACGAAATGCGTTTTCAGCAAGACGGTGCTCCTCCGCATTATGATGCTCAGGTGCGCCAATATTTAGACGAAAATTTCCCAGGAAGGTGGATTGGTAGAAGAGGACCTGTTGAGTGGCCAGCCAGGTCACCAGATTTAAATCCCTAGATTTTTTTTTGTGGGGCCATCTAAAATCTAAAGTTTATGCCACAAGACCAGAAAACCTGGAGGAGCTGCGGATGAGGATTATCACAGAATGCCGACTTTTGACTCCTGAAGTTTTCGCTAATGTGAGAAGAGAGTTCGAAAATCGTCTGTATAACTGTATGGAGGTGGGCGGAGGTCATTTTGAACAATTGTTGTAATAATCAAGTTAGTTTTTTGTTTTCAATTGAATACAAGTTCAATAAATCTCGTTTTCCTGTTTAGATGAGCATCCAATCAGTTTCTCCATCATCCCCTCATCCTGATCCTCACGCCAGAAAACCTCGATTGCCAAACTGAAACCAATGCCTCAGTGATTCAGAAAATAGAAAAATCTTTCTGGAACTTTGCCACTCAACCTGTAATCACTTGTATGATTTTTTGAGTTGGGGATGCTGAATGGAAGAGATTGATTGCAAAAATTCCATATTCACGCAAGAGAGTCTTATTCTCGAATCAAACATAAACATGTTCTCGTATTATACTGAAATGAACCAGTTTCAAAAAGTTATTTGGGTTTTCAGTGTTCCTGCTCCGGGACACCCTGTATGCTGATTCTGAATTTCGAAAATACCAAATTCGAAGAGAAAATTGAAATACCTTTCCAACGAGGTGCCACTTGACCTATTTTCGATCGAATGATTTTTGAGTTGGGGATGCTGGAAATAGGGGTTGATTGAACCAACTCCAAATTCACAAGTGTAGGTCGTTTTCTAGACCGAGCATAAACCTGCGCTTGCATTATGCCCAAATAAATCGATTTCATTTAGTATTTGGGATTAGCAGGAATTCAACTTTACCCTCGGTTGGGACACCCTGTATGTTAATTTAAAATTATAAAATGACAAATCAGAATGGAGAATTGACAGACCTTTACAGTAAGGTGCCACTCGACCCTTATTCCCTATGATGAATTTCGAAATTAGGGTTGCTGGGGGGTATCTGACAAGGGGTTGATCTGACAAGTTTCGACTTATTTCGAAAAATGCTACATTGATTGATATGTTGATACCAAACCCTCGAAACAAAAAATCGACGTGTCTTGGTGTTTTCGCTAATGTTACTCATTTCGGAGTTATACTGGGGTCAAATTTCGTTGGAACACACCTTGTTGTGGGACGTCCTATACTTCTTTTGCTTCGTGTCTTGGTCGCCATTCTAGAATTTTCTTGGTTCATCTTCCGTCGGTGGTTCTTGCCAGATGTCCGGCCCATTTCGACTTAAGTGTGGCGATCCTACTAATAGCATCCTCAACCCCACTTCCTTGCCTGATTATGTCATTTGATATTCGGTCTCTAAGGTATAATCCGAGCATGCATCTCTCCATGGCACGCTGGGCCACTCCAACTTTATTGGCCGATTTCTTGGTCAGAGTTAAAGTTTCCGCGCCGTAAGTCATGACAGGCAACACACACATTGGTTTAAACTTTTCGTTTCAAACAAATTGGGATATCTGATTTTAAGATATTGCTCAGTTTACCAAACGCTGCCCAAGTAAGGCCAATTCTTCTAAAGATTTCACAGGTTTGGTTGTCTCGACTTATTTTGATTTCATGTCCAAGATATTTGTAGGCTTGGACTTGTTCGATTTCAGCATCACCTATCTGAATATTTCCACTTGTAACGAGATTGGTCATATATCGTCATATATACAGTGTGTTCCAACGAAAATTTGACCCCCTCTAACTCCGAAATGAGTAACATTAGCGAAAACACCAAGACACGTCGATTTTTGTTTCGAGGGGAGCATTTTTCGAAATAATTCGAAACTTTCAGATCAACCCCTACCCCAGCAACCCTAACTTTGAAATTCATCATAGGGAATAAGGGTCGAGTGGCACCTTACTGAAAAGGTCTGTCAATTCTCCACCTTGATTTGTCATTTTTAGAATTTTAAATTAACATACAGGGTGTCCCAACCAAGGGTGAAGTTGAATTCCTGGAAATCCCAAATACTAAATGAAATAGATTTATTTTGGCATAATGCAAGCGCAGGTTTATGCTCGGTCTAGAAAACGACCTACACTTGTGAATTTGGAGTTGGTGCAATCAACCCCTACTTCCAGCATCCCCAACTCAAAAATCATTCGATCGATAATAGGTCAAGTGGCACCTCGTTGGAAAGGTACTGCAATTTTCTCTTCGAATTTGGTATTTTCGAAATTCAGAATCATCATACAGGGTGTCCCGAAGCAGGAACATTGAAAATCCAAATAACTTTTGAAACTGGTTCATTTCGGTATACGAGAACATGTTTGATCCGAGAATAGGACTTTCTTGTGTGGTTATAGAATTTTTGCAATCAACCCCTTCCATTCAGCATCCCCAACTTGAAAATCATACAAATAATTCAAGTGGCATATCTTCAGAAAGGTTTTTGAATTCCAGAATGATTAAAGCATTTCATTCAGTTCGGCTCTCCATACAGGATGTCGCTTTCGAAAAATTCAATATCGTCATTTGAAATTATCAACTAAAATTAATTCGAAACTGTTAAAAGTATTGGGGTACGATGTGTTGAGCATCAATTACGAAGAAATAAAGCTGATTTCTGCATTGAAAATGTTCACATTTTTTCATTTCCATCTGGCGTGCAGTCATCTGTTATTTCTCATTTTGCAATTAAATATTATTATTATTCAGATCAGTTCCTCATTATTGTTGTTGTTCGTCAGTTGAAATTAATCTGAAAATGGTTTATTCCACTGAGGAAAGGGTCGAAATTGTATCGACGTATTTTCGAAATAACAGTTGTGCCAAAGAAACGGCAAGGATATTCGATAGGAACCATCCTGAAAGAGAAAGG
The DNA here is from genome assembly GCA_013387265.2 of Cryptolaemus montrouzieri. Lineage (NCBI taxonomy): Eukaryota > Metazoa > Arthropoda > Insecta > Coleoptera > Coccinellidae > Cryptolaemus > Cryptolaemus montrouzieri. Next base: position 188,879 of record JABFTP020000168.1, read on the forward strand.
GAGTCAGTCACCAGTACGTTAAATATTTGGTTGACAAATTCCTAGCTACGGGTTCGGTGGCAAACAAAAACATGAAGTGGCATGTCCTGTCAGAAATGAGGTAACGGAAGTGGCAGTAGTGGGTCATCTACAAATGGAGAATACTACTTCGATCAGAAAACTATCTCGTCTGACTGGTGTATCAGCTACAACTGTCCATAGAATCGTGAAACATCACAAATTTCACCCTACAAGGTAAAATTAGTGCATGAAATAAACGAAGATGATCCAGATCGTCGTTTACAGTTTTGTGAAAATCTAAGTGAAAACCTAAACGCTAATCCAAATTTTCTGAATAACATCTGTTTTTCTGATGAAAGCACCTTTATGCTCAGTGGTGAAGTGAATAGACATAATTGTCGATATTGGGACACACAGAATCCTCATTGGTTTAGAGAGGCCCACACGCAAAGGCCTCAGAAGTTGAACGTTTGGGCAGGAATTTTGGCAATCATCTAGTTGGGCCTTTCTTTATTGAGGGTAATCTGAATGGAAATGGCTACCTACAGTTGTTAGAGGAACACATACATCCTAGATTGACAGAAATTTTACAGAACGATCCAACTCTTTCTGAGGACGAAATGCGTTTTCAACAAGACGGTGCTCCTCCGCATTATGATGCTCGGGTGCGCCAATATTTAGACGAAAATTTCCCAGGAAGGTGGATTGGTAGAAGAGGACCTGTTGAGTGGCCAGCCAGGTCACCAGATTTAAATCCCTAGATTTTTTTTTGTGGGGCCATCTGAAATCTAAAGTTTATGCCACAAGACCAGAAAACCTGGAGGAGCTGCGGATGAGGATTATCACAGAATGCCGACTTTTGACTCCTGAAGTTTTCGCTAATGTGAGAAGGAGTTCGAAAATCGTCTGTATAACTGTATGGAGGTGGGCGGAGGTCATTTTGAACAATTGTTGTAATAATCAAGTTAGTTTTTGTTTTCAATTGAATACAAGTTCAATAAATCTCGTTTTCCTGTTTAGATGAGCATCCAATCAGTTTCTCCATCATCCCTCATCCTGATCCTCACGCCAGAAAACCTCGATTGCCAAACTGAAACCAATGCCTCAGTGATTCAGAAAATAGAAAAATCTTTCTGGAACTTTGCCACTCAACCTGTAATCACTTGTATGATTTTTTGAGTTGGGGATGCTGAATGGAAGAGATTGATTGCAAAAATTCCATATTCACGCAAGAGAGTCTTATTCTCGAATCAAAAATAAACATGTTCTCGTATTATACCGAAATGAACCAGTTTCAAAAAGTTATTTGGGTTTTCAGTGTTCCTGCTCCGGGACACCCTGTATGCTGATTCTGAATTTCGAAAATACCAAATTCGAAGAGAAAATTGAAATACCTTTCCAACGAGGTGCCACTTGACCTATTTTCGATCGAATGATTTTTGAGTTGGGGATGCTGGAAATAGGGGTTGATTGAACCAACTCCAAATTCACAAGTGTAGGTCGTTTTTCTAGACCGAGCATAAACCTGCGCTTGCATTATGCCCAAATAAATCGATTTCATTTAGTATTTGGGATTTGCAGGAATTCAACTTTACCCTCGGTTGGGACACCCTGTATGTTAATTTAAAATTATAAAATGACAAATCAGAATGGAGAATTGACAGACCTTTACAGTAAGGTGCCACTCGACCCTTATTCCCTATGATGAATTTCGAAATTAGGGTTGCTGGGGGTAGGGGTTGATCTGACAAGTTTCGAATTATTTCGAAAATGCTCCCTCGAAACAAAAATCGACGTGTCTTGGTGTTTTTCGCTAATGTTACTCATTTCGGAGTTATAGGGGGTCAAATTTTCGTTGAACACACCTTATATATATATATATATATATATATATATATATATATATATATATATATATATATATATATATATATATATATATATATATATATATATATATATATAATCGATTATTATTATGTATTAATGTTTTTGTAATATATACACTTTCCAATGATGTTTACTTATACAGAGTGTGTGGTTACCTATCCACTGCACTGTTACATAATAGTATGTCACAACTTGAAGGGGTGAATCAACAAGCAAATTTAAGAAAAAAGTTTTCATAAACATAGGTCAACAAAAGCTTCGTGATGGAGCTACAGGGTGTTGAAATTTTCGAAAAAATTGGTCTTTTCTTCAGAACTCCTGCAGTTCTTGAGATATTCAGCCCAAATTTGGAATACAAGCTAATTCTTACAGCCTCCATCATTACACGTCCTAGATTTTAACTGAAATTCGCAAGGTGATTTTTTTCCGAGGACATGTCTCCTTTGCCGTTTCAAACTTTTTGCAGTACGCCACTGATCAGCGTACAATCAATTTTCGTCATCTTCGTTCAATTTAGAAACTTTTTGATATCTGTAATTTTCTCCAACCGTTTTCGAGTAAAAATTATTGACTTTGAATTATGCGAATTGCATGTTATTCGCTAAATAGAAAAACATAATAGAAATACTCGATAGGTATGTCCAAAATTTGCTTTCATTTTGAAACCTCGTTTTCTGAGACTAAACGTACTCATTCAATATCAAACTAAAACAAAGAACAATCAAAACTAAATGAATTGCTGAATGTGTACTCTAACTGCAAGAACACAGGCCTCTGTCCTTCTTCGAATATTATTACGCGCTGTTTAAATATTCCTAATATATCCCCATAAGAAAAGTCTAAACTGTTTACCTGAGGCTATATCCGACCTATCCCATAAGAAAGAGTCTAAACAGAAGTGGCACATTCGAGCAATAAGAATCCTTGAAATTGCCGATAAGCGTCTGTTGGGTAAGGAAAAATGGCCCAATCAAATAACTTCCAATTATTCCAACGCAGAAATTTAGTGAGAAGTGTTCTTGATAATGAGATTCTTCAATCAAAGTGAAAATTTGTGATAGCAGTTCTCGAAAAGTTATCTTCATCTGTGAACATTATTTCACTATCAAAACGAGCATTTTCTCTTATTTTATCTAAAAACCATCACCAGAAATTCAGTCTTGAAGGAAAATCTCGAGGAAGTAAGGTTTGGACGCGTTGAATATGAAACGAGTAAAATAAAAAGTCGTGGAGAACCCCCTGAACTGGAACATGTGCAAGATTCAACTGATTCCCAATTTTTCATTTACTCACATGAGGACTCAAATCAATGCAATTTAATACTGCTTCCTCAATATCTGGAGTTCTCATAGTTTGAGTTGCACATTTGAAACGAATATTTGCAATAAAAGTACCAGTTTCCCTCAACCTTCTGTAGATTTCTGAAAATGTTCTGATGGTACTCGATTTGGAAAGCGCAACTGATATAATCGCCTAGCTTCTGTTGTGTTTCCTTCAGCCAGACCGTACATGTAATGGATATCAGCCAATTCGGCGTTAGTAAAATTAGCCATTTTTTCTTACAGCAATTACTTCGAAACTCTTAAAACGAATCGTTTGTTTGATAAACAATTCGAGCATTCACTTTTTCAACTGTATTAACTGTCAAAATAAATAAATGATAAAAAATCAGAGCCTACTAATCATTCTCCTAATCAGAAGTACTTTCAATTCAGCGAATGCATACAATCGTTCAATAATTTTTGTTCGAGAACTGTTGGAGATACAAAACAATAACAAATGTCAAAAAGTTTCAAAATTGAACGAAGATGACGAAAACTGATTATATGCTGATCAGTGGCGTACTGCAAAAAAGTTTGGAAGGGCAAAAGAAGACATGGCTCCGGAAAAGAAAAAAAGTTTTGAAGAAAATACAAATTTTTTCTCGGAAATTTCAACACCCTGTAGCTATGTAAGGAAGCTTTGCGGAGCTATGTTTATAAGAACTTTTTTCTTAAAATTGCACGTAGATTTACCCCTCAAGTTGTGACATACTATTATGTAACACCCTGTATTCAAACGTTTCCTTCAAAATTATTGCGAAAGAGACAAGCAGCCTTCATACCTGTCAGAGAAGAAATAAAGAAAATTCTGTCTGAACAGTTTTTCCTCTTTGTTAAAAAAGTTTGAATAGCAAAAAAATTAATGGATAGTAGGGATAATTAATTGCTAATTTACTTGAAATGAGAAGCCGACGAAAATAACACTGGTAGGTTGAAGAGATATTTCAGATAAGTGTTGTAACATCCAAAAGAGGAGGAAAGAGTCAACTCCTGAAATGAATCTCGATGACTTCTTTAGTCATATCTGGTTTGGTAGAGAACAGTGAATACGAAATCGGGCGAGGTGCTGAAGGACAAGACAGAAGTACTGGTATAGGAACGGCTATATCAGAACTGACGGATGCCTCTCGAAAAAACCATCAAGGTACAGTACGCCTAAATGTTTAGTCGAACTAGTGTGACTTCTTGAGGTTTTCTGTTATAACCCTTTGTTTCTATAATAGATAACGGAAAACCTCAAGAAGTCACACTAATTCGATTATTTATCGCAACGTTACACACCGTGTCAGCAAGGAAGCGATCTGTCGAAAGACTAACGCTCCTTATTCCTATCTGGTTATCAACAAGGCATACACTACAATATCATCAATGAAAACTTGCGTAAATAGTGGAACTAGTGTAACTTCTTGATGTTTTCTGTTTATCTACTCTTTGTTTTCATGGTTTCCCGGTGGCGATGGTGAGTGGCCTCTGTCTCAGTTCGTTGGATGGGCACAACAACATTTACATGTTCTGTTGCGCTCCAACGGATTGAGATGAGTAGGTGGCAGTCTGTCCTGATGGGTAGTTATTACTGACGAGGTCACATGAGACCGAAACTGCACCTATTCATGACATCCGATTGAGCTGTACCACTGCTGTGTAGCTATGGTTGGCGATGATTATGGATGGTGGATCAGAAAACCAGCTCCTTCAGGGAAGGATATTTCACATTCTACGGAAGGTTAAATATTATTCCTTGAATAAAAATTGTTCAATGTGTCTACGCATGTAGCGATAACTTCACAAATTGTCATTGATGACATTGTTGATTAATAAATGTTTTGAATAAGGCTAATTCCTGAAGGAATTGTAGGTTAACAGAGTTGTCTAGTGAAGGAGACGCTAGTAAATGAGGAAATTATACAACAGTTGCCAAATTACCAACTCTGTTGAAATTCTTGAGCTATCAAGAATCGAATGGTATCTTTCTTGAGAAACCTACTTTTTTCAGTGTAACGTAACACCAATAGAAAACCATTTTAACCGTACGCAGTAAATTTTAGAGGCATTATATGGGAAGGAAGTATCTATGCTCAATTCGATCTTCCAAAGTCCTATGGTAATTAATCACATGAAAAAAATCTTCAGAAATAATATTTCTGCGGTTTTCGAGTAGTTGTGCAATCGTTGCTGAAGTTCTGTTTTTTGTTGCAGATCGCAGGTAGTAAGATAAGTGAGTGATGTCTCAGGAGATTTTGTTGCGCTCTAGAGTTCTTCAGGGCTATATTTAAGGTTTTCTATTGTGATGTGTATTTATTATATACATGAATCACATAACAATACCATCTGCTAATAATATGTGTCTTTGTTGTGTTAATGAATAACGCATTGCTTAGCATGTTTGCAGCATTTAAGCTTAATGGGAGCCAAGACATTGGTAAGTCTTCTCAAACACCGAAGGAGTTATCACAAACAGAAAATAAGGCGATTTTGAAAGTTATATATATATTCGGTTCATAGAGCGTTTCTCGGCGTTGTCCGACAACTAGTTTCAAGCTTAGCGATCCTTCCACTGTCCTTCAGTAAGTTCGTTTGCGGACATGGCCTTTCTTATGCCCTCCATCCAGAATTTTTTGGTCTACCCGTTTCCTCTTTGCAGTAGGTATCCACATCATTACTTGTTTTGGTAGTCTGTAATTGTCGATGCTTTGAACGTGACCATACTATGTGAGCTATATTCGATCAATTCCATTTGTCAGTTTGTCTTCCAGTCCCATTCGTATTCGTATCTCCTCATTTTGTATTCTGTCTCTTCTTGATATTCTCATTGATCTTCTCATTGCATCTATTTCTGTTGCCTCTACTTTTTTATGGTTCCTATCTGTGATCCTCCATGTTTCGCTACCAAAGCAGAATGCCCTTCACCATTATGTCGTAAATAGTGAACTTTCTATCCTTACTAATTGCGTTACTCCAAAAGACTCCATTCAAGCAATTCAACGCTTTTCGTGCTTGCGTGATTCGCGAGGTGATCTCTTTTTCGTCTGTTCCTTCCTTGTTGAATCTACATCCCAGATATTTATATTTGTCGCAACTATCGATTTCTTGTCTATTTTCGAGCATGATTTTTCCTTTATCTCCACCAACGCACAGGTATTAGGTTTTTCCAATGTTTACTGTAAGGCCCCATTTTTTATGTTCTTCTACTAACTTTCGAATCATGTACTCCATGTGGTCTTTGTCATTTGCTAAAACGACTTGGTCGTCAGCGAATTGGATAGTATAAAGGGTTCTATCATTCAATTCTATTCCCACACCATGACATTTACGTTTCCATAATTGAAAGCTTTCGATATTAGATTTTGAGCAATGTTGGAGATACAGCATCTCTGTCGGAGTCTCTCCGAGACGATGAACGTTGGTGACATTGAATTACCTCGGGATTTCATTCCACTGTAAAGATTCTGATCGGCCTTTATGAGTAGTGTATGATTTAAGTTAGATTCATACAAAACTTTCCAAAGCTTCGCAAATGGTACTGAGTCATACGCTTTCTGTAGGTCTATGAACGTGATGCGCATTTCCTGATTGGTTACGTTCTTTTTTTCTACAATCAACCTGAGGAAAAATATCTGTGCAGGATCTACCGGTTCTAAATCCGCTCTGTGCTTCTTCTTCGAAAGGGCTGTACTCTTGTTTGATTAGGTTTCGAAGGATCCTCCCATTATCTCTACTCATTGTACTAATCTCCAAGATACCACGGTAGTTGTTTGGACCTTTCTTGCTTCCCTTCTTATGAGTAGACGACATGTGTGCTATTTTCCATTGCTCAGAAGAGGGATGTCCATTGAGGACATCATCATCTTGTCAGAATACGGTATAGCTTTTCGGTACCATTCTATAATAGTTCAGCTGGTTTACCTTCTGGTCAGGAAGCTCTACCGTTCTTCAGATTTGTGATAATTCTTTTTCTTTGTTTCTGGTGTCACTTCTACCGGCTCTCCTACAACATTGTTGTTGTGTTCTATATATATTCTGTACTCCTGTCTGTCTTCTGTCAAGAGTTTTTCGTAATGTTCGATCCACTCATTAAGTGTAATTACCCGAATGCAGACTTCATTCTGTTTTTCTCTGGCACTCGCTCTGATGAATCACCAAGCGTCTATGTTCTTTCTTCCCCCTATGTGTGTATTGACTTCTTCGCATTTTTTGTCCCATAGTCGGTTTTTTCTATTTGTATTTGTGGTTCGAACTTTGTTTCTTTTTCTATTGTTATTTTGAAAGATATGTTCCCTGAATGAATAGTAGACGAACTTATTTTACTCAGAAGAAGAATTTTGATTGCCTGAGGTGGAAATAAAGACTAAAACGTCATTTAGTAATAAATAACCCATTACTTAGCAGGTTTGCAGCAGTTGAGCTGAATGGCAGCTAAGATATTGGTAGGTCTACTCACACACTAACGGTAATTATCACAAGCAGTAAATGGGGCGATTTTGAAAGTTCTAATTTCAGCTTCTGTGAAAACGAATGAGAAACTGCAGTTCATACACTCAGCAAATGTAGGGCTCTCTTGAATATAGGAGGAATGCAATTTGGTGTCCTTCTCATACAGGAAACCCAATTCTTGGGACGCTTTCATCTTTCTAGAGTGGAGATTTTGGATATTTCGTGGCAAGAATATAGGCTTGATTGAAGAGAATATCTAAATATCAATGTTACTCTGAGTTGCTATCACAATTTTCTGAAAATCAGCAGTCCAACGCAGCAGTGAATCTCTTCAATTAACAACAGATCTTTTAGCGTGCTGCTACATTCTCAAAACAAAAAAAGATATTTATGATGTATTTGCCTCTCTCAAAGTTAGGTGAAGAAGGTTTATGAACCCGTAATCGAACGAATTCAGAATTGATGATTTTTCTTATTGAAAAGCATCGACCATGCTGCTGAAAATCAGTTTCATCAAGAAAAAATCAACTTAACGATTCCACTATACGTAATGATAATGTAAATAATCGTTATTAGTGTAATGGTAAAGAGAAATGAATAAATGGGATCACAATTATTTTCATTTTCCAAGAGCTAATGGATACATCAATTTCCAATACTTTGACATGTAATGGTTCTTATATTATAACGATTGTTCAAATTACAATAAAATAATGTTATTAGTAATATTCATTACACAAAATGTTTTGTTTTATATACGTGATTAATGTTGAGCGATTATTTGGAACTAGCCCTTCACTTCTGATTATTAATTACGTCATCAGTCAAAGACTGTTCAGAATGAAATGGCAACAACGATGCCTTTAAACTAAGCAATGTATTCAGTAGATTTGATCATCTAGAAAACAGGCGCAAACTATTCTGCTTACACGATGCTTCTTTCGGACCAAAATGTCTCGAAAACAGGATCAACAAAATTGAAGTAGTGAAAGCAATAGTGATGCAAATCCATTCAATCTCGATTTGCGATAGCCAGATTTCATAATAAATAATTGAACCAACGAAAAATACGAAGATCGTTATTGATTTAAATTGAAAATTGGTGAATTGAAGGATACTTCCATCCACTGCGTTAATTGCTGAAAATGAACTATACAAATTGAAGCCAAAATTTCTTGGTTTAAAGATATGAATAGAACCAACCAAACCATATAACACGAATAATCCCGGTAGTAAGGGCTGAAAACGCATGAAGTAAATCTGGAAAATTGTATGTTCAATCATTTTTTGGTGCTAGCTACATACATTCTGTCAGAAACGTACCAAGAATTGGTCAATGAAGCACAGAAGATTTGATTTTCATCCAACTTTAATGTATCGGCTTCAGAGTAGGACCCTTCCGAAATAATAGCTGAAGAAATTTTGGTGGAACCAGATGCTTATCACCCAGCATTGTGCTTCTGTCTTGATTTTGATTCTCCTCAGTCTCGTGATGTCTCCTATGGGTTTTTCGATTTAAGAAATGCAGACTACTGCAGAATTTCTTTCAGAGCTCTTTCTTATGTTTTTGGGTATCTATGGCTTCATCTTTGGGTATTTCACTTAAGTTCTCTAGCTGAAGAAAGAGTGTGATCTTTGATATATAAACAGTCTTTCATCTTTTGAGAAAAGTAGTGATACTTTTATTTATGTGGAAAGTAAATAAACTCTGAGGTTAATAATGAAATACAATATCTGGTGAGTGTCCACCTCGGGCATTTTACAACTGGTCATTTTTGTAGGAAATTTTCATTTTATTTTCGTATAATTGCGGTGGTACCTGGAGTATAACAGCTCAAATTTTTGTTTAATTTTTAAATCGATGCTGGAGCATTATCGTAGATCTCATCTCTGACGTAGTTCCAAAGAAAAATTTAATGATGTTAAATCGCATGATCTATGTGCCAATTCACTAACCTAACCTAGAAAATCGCAACAAGAGTTGTTCTGCACCAGATTATACTTTCACTCTTGTGAAGCGCCATCAGTATAGCATATTTTTCTCAAACCAAACTACAGTTACACAATACAATACAAATCTAACCTAACCTAACCTAGAAAACCGCAATAAGAGTTGTACTGCACCAGATTATACTTACTCTTGTGAAGCGCCATCAGTATAGCATACTATTTTCAAACCAAATTACAGTTACACAATACAATACAAATCTAATCTAACCTAACCTAAAAAACCGCAACAAGAGTTGTTCTGCAACAGATTATACTTTCATTCTTGTGGAGCGCCGTCAGTATAGCATACTTTTTTCGAATCAAATTACAGTTACACAATACTGGTTCCACAAATTCTACATATCTCCACACTCTTAAAGTGCCAAAATAAAAAAAACTCAATAGAACCACTAGTCGAGTACGAAAGACAACCGGAATGGTATTATGAAACACTTTGTATACTATTAAAAATATAATAACCTGGAACATAACTTATACAAGTTATTGTCACTTATGCTATAAACTATATCGAAAACTTGCTACCAAGATTAAGTGCCATGTTCAGCAAATTACTAGCAATAGAGCCATTGTTTCACCAGCTATGTGGCACGTAGTTCCATCATATCGAATATAAACACCCTGCAAGCCGAAAGCGTCCGCTTTGGGCCAAAAAACTCATACAACCTCGCTCCGTAACGGTTTTCCTTCATTGCAACCGTTGCGCCAGCCTCATGCTCGAAAAAATGTGGCCCGATGACACCTCCCGACCAAAAACCGTACCAAACAGTCAATCTTTTCGGAGGAACAGGCTGTACGAGTATTTTTTTTTGTTTTCGGATCTCCAAATGCGACAGTTTTGTTTATTAACATACCCAGACAGTTGAAAATGGGTCAACACCCAGAATAATTCGGTTCAAAAATGCAGTATCTCGAGTATACATTTCCAATGCCCAATCAGCAAATATACTGCTCTGTTCGTGGTCAGTTGGCTTCAATTCTTGTATTAGCAGCACTTTATAGGGATTGAGATGCAGATCAAGATGCAAAATGGAGTGCAAAGTGGTTGCGGAAATGCCCAATTTCATTGATCTTCTCGAACTTGACAAATTTGTATTTTTAGTCACACTATCAGTCACGGCGGCGATATTTTTAGCAAACTTGGCAGAATGAACACGTGCTCTAGGGTGCACATCATTAACTTGTCCGCAACGTTCGAATTTGTGGATTAAATTTACTACAGATGGGCGAGTAGGTGCTCGATGATGACCAAGAGCAATACGAACTTCTCGAACTGTGTTCACGAAATTTTCACCGGTTTTGAGGCGAATTTTCACCATTTCGATGCGTTGTGCGAGAGTAGATCTTCCCATGATTGAAATTCTCCTAGTTTTCACTTATCAAATCACCATGCCATGACAGTTTTATCTTGACAGTTCGGAAATAGCGGAAAATTTAAGAAGAAACTTGCTGATGGAAGACGCTTTACAATGATTTACGTATATGACTTTTGCGGTTGATTTATCTACTCTGGTAAAAGCTAAATCGTTGCTTTGAATTTTTCGTTTTAGAGTTCTTATGGTATTTGATTTTTGATTTTTTGTGATATTTTGTTTGAGTCTGGGCAATTTCGAATTATATTAAATAAGGCTCATCAAGTTGTATTAAATCAATTGTGGATTCCGTGGCGCAGGTTTCTTTCGTGTTCTTGAATGAGATGTTGGGGTTGAATTTGTGACTTTTTGTAACAAACTACATTAAGACGTTGATAAATCAACATGTGAATAGTTTATAGCTCTACTACTGAATAATCTAATGGATCCGGTATTCTGAATGTTATCTGAATTATTCGAAAAACTTGCTAATGTCTTGTGTGCTTTATTGGATGGAGGTTTTTCGGTTTTTAATTTCTTTGATTGACTAAGTTTGCTAATGTATAGCTCTACTTGTAATCTTGTCGTCAAACATTCGAAAAATCGAATTCTATTGGATGGATTGTCGTCAAACAAATCGAATTCTTTCGTGTTCTTGAATGAGATGTTGGGGTTCAATTTGTGACTTTTTGTAACGAACTACATTTAGTCGTTGATAAATCAACATCTGAATAGTTTATAGCTCTACTACTGAATAATCTAATGGATCCGGTATTCTGAATGTTATCTGAATTATTCGAATTTCTTTGAACTTGGCTTGTGTGTCAAACAAATCGAATTCTTTATGGAGGTTTTCTTGAATGAATTTCTTTGATTGACTAAGTTTGCTAATGTCATTTTGTAATCTTATTGTCGTCAAACAAATCTTTTTGATTGACTAATTCTATTGATGTCAAACAAATCGGATTTCTTTCGTGTTCTTGAATGAGATGTTGGGGTTGAATTTGTGACTTTTTTGTAACAAACTACATTTAGACGTTGATAAATCAACATCTGAATAGTTTATAGCTCTACTACTGAATAATCTAATGGATCCGGTATTCTGAATGTTATCTGAATTATTCGAAAAACTTGGCTTGTGTGCTTTTAGGGTTGTTAATTTCTCTGATTGACTAAGTTTGCTAATGTCATTTTGTAAATTGTCGTCAAACAAATCGAATTCTATTGGATGGAGGTTTCTTTCGTGTTCTTGAATGAGATGTTGGGGTTGAATTTGTGACTTTTTTGTAACAAACTACATTTAGACGTTGATAAATCAACATCTGAATAGTTTATAGCTCTACTACTGAATAATCTAATGGATCCGGTATTCTGAATGTTATCTGAATTATTCGAAAAACTTGGCTTGTGTGCTTTTAGGGTTGTTAATTTCTCTGATTGACTAAGTTTGCTAATGTCATTTTGTAAATTGTCGTCAAACAAATCGAATTCTATTGGATGGAGGTTTCTTTCGTGTTCTTGAATGAGATGTTGGGGTTCAATTTGTGACTTTTTTGTAACAAACTACATTAAGACGTTGATAAATCAACATGTGAATAGTTTATAGCTCTACTACTGAATAATCTAATGGATCCGGTATTCTGAATGTTATCTGAATTATTCGAAAAACTTGGCTTGTGTGCTTTAAGGGTTTTTAATTTCTTTGATTGACTAAGTTTGCTAATGTCATTTTGTAACTTGTCGTCAAACAAATCGAATTCTATTGGATGAAGGTTTCTTTCGTGTTCTTGAATGAGATGTTGGGGTTGAATTTGTGACTTTTTTGTAACAAACTACATTTAGACGTTGATAAATCAACATCTGAATAGTTTATAGCTCTACTACTGAATAATCTAATGGATCCGGTATTCTGAATGTTATCTGAATTATTCGAAAAACTTGGCTTGTGTGCTTTTAGGGTTTTTAATTTCTTTGATTGACTAAGTTTGCTAATGTCATTTTGTAACTTGTCGTCAAACAAATCGAATTCTATTGGATGGAGGTTTCTTTCGTGTTCTTGAATGAGATGTTGGGGTTGAATTTGTGACTTTTTTGTAACAAACTACATTAAGACGTTGATTAATCAACATGTGAATAGTTTATAGCTCTACTACTGAATAATCTAATGGATCCAGTATTCTGAATGTTATCTGAATTATTCGAAAAACTTGGCTTGTGTGCTTTTAGGGTTCTTAACTTCTTTGATTGACTAAGTTTGCTGATGTCATTTTGTATCTTGTCGTCAAACAAATCGAATTCTATTGGATGGAGTTTAAAAGATAATTCTGAGTGAATTACCTTAATATAATGTTGAGTCACGTCCCGTTTGTTGAATAGAAATTTCGCATCTTCTTTTATCCAGCCAGCAATTTGACTGCTTCCTTCGAAGAGCACATCGAATTAACCAACCCTTCTATCTCTACAAAGACTGATTATAGCGGAAAAACTGAGATACAATTTTTGATTGTAGGAGATAAAACTTAGTAGTTTCGGAGCATGAGAAATTAACTCCCTACCCTCAGTAGCTCCTAAATTGAAAATCACCATGGTGAAAGTGGATCGAGTGACATGTCTTTGAAATAGCCGTTTAATTTTCTATTCAAAATTGTTATCTTCATGAACGTTTAATATCATACACATATACATATACTCCTAATACATTAAAAGTTTGTTTCTAACAAAAATTTGACAAAATTTAAAATCAAATAAAGTTCTTAACCTCTACACTTGCAAATAAATTGTCAAGGGAATTAATTAATGCGAGATAATGAATAATAAAATAAAACAAGCTACTATGTTTTAACTATCACTAATTCATTGATGTAGAGAATGACAAAATTTCACATTGGTTGGACCGGTTTCGGACATATGTCCATTATCAACCACAAGCTAATGAAAACTGAATACTCATGTACCATACAGAAATTACCATCAATAAAATGCTAGTAGAGGTCATTGGTGATTAGTAGGTAATTAAGTCTACCTGGTCGTTAAGGAGCTTAACTCAATGAAACAGGCTAAAATGTCATCAACATATCGGTACCAAAATAAAATATGCCTTTTCGTCAAAGGTGACGTCATAATTTTAGTGTTTTCCAAATTAGACATGAAAATTTCAGATAGAAGAGGATTGAGGGTGAACCCATAGCTAAACCATTATTTTGTGAATCTATCTTATTATTGAACTGAAAATAATTTTGGGTCAAGCATAAATTAAATAGAGAAATTAACTCATCTTTACAAACCACGTTGAGATTTCTTGCCTCTAGAATACTTGATATTAAGGGACACATTATGTTGCAGGTATTTTCGAAAACATATTATCTACATCTAATGATATTAATTTTGCGGTTGGCGGCATGAGGAAATTATTCATTTTATTCGATAATTCTAATGAATTTTTATACTATATTGTGAATGAAAATCTGAAATTGATTTGAATTTGGTATTTAGTTGCTTAGCAAGTATTTGTGTTGGACTATTAGTATATGACACCACTGGACGAATAGGGTTATTTTCTTTATGTGTTTTAATGAGACCATATAATTTAGGAATTCTAGGATTCATTTTAATCCATCTGTTTCTCTCGAAGCTACTAAAAAGTGATTGCATATCATTAGCGGCAGCGCTAAGTTGTTTCTGTGTAAGTGGTGTTTGGTCTTTATGAACGAGTGTAAGCGCTTCTTTATTAATGGAATCTTCCATTTTTTCCTCATATTGTGTACTTTTGGAATAACAATTATAGCATTCGACTTATCTGCTCGCGTGAGTACTAATGAATTTTCAGAAATTTTGCGTTTGATGTTTTTGATAAAAATTTTATCTTTCGAGTTGATTTAATTTTTATGGTTCTTTAAAATTCTCTCAATTTTTGCCTTTTCAAAATTGCCAGTATTTGAGGTTCTCATTAAAATTTCGGATAGAATTAACTCTATCTATTATGCGTGACTCAAGTGTGACTGAAAATTTTGATTTGAGTGATTTTAATTTTCTAGACTGTCTATGAAATATTTTGAATATGGAAATACTAATTTTAGATCTAATTGTATCTTCCGAAATATCAAATTCTAAAGAATGTAATTTAAAACTGAGTGCTGAGTGCAACCTGCAACAGAATGTGTCACCTTAATATCAAGTATTCTAGAGGCAAGAAATCTCAACGTAGTCTGTAAAGATGAGTTAATTTCTCTGTTTGATTTATGCTTGACCCAAAATTATTTTCAGTTCAACAATAAAATATATTAACCAAATAATGATTTAACTATGGGTCCACCCTCAGTTCCTTCTATTTGAAATTTTCATGTCAGATTTGGAAAACACTAAAATTATGACGTCACCTTTGATGAAAAAGCATATTCTATTTTGGTACCGATATGTTGATGACATTTTAGCCTGTTTCATTGGAACGAATAGACGACTAGAAATCTTCCTGAATTTCGTTAATAACATTCATCCTAAAATTAAGTTCAAAGTAGAAACAGAAGTCGATAATAAAATCAATTTCTTAGATCAAACAATTACCCGGGAAAATAATAACCGTTTATCTATTAATATCTTCAGAAAACCATCTTACACGGATAATGTCATACCCATAGATTCATTTCACCCGTATTTAAAAAATAGCAGCCTTCAAATCCATGATTCACACAGCGATTTCTTTTGCCTTTATCGGACATGGACCGAAAATCAGAATTTAACACTATTATGTTAATAGCAGAGAACAACGGCTTCGATATAAAAGCAAAAGAGAGTTTAATTAATCGAAAAATACGCAACAACACATTCAACATGATATATCCCCAATCTGAGAGAGAAAAGCCCGAAAAATTTATGTCTCTAACATATTTTCGGAAGACGTCAGAATTGGTTTTTATGATAGTAAAAAGTTCATATTGCATTCAAACCAGTTAACAAATTGTCAGGCTTGTTTTTCAACACAAAAGATAAAACCGATAAATTCGAAAAATCAGGAGTATACCAATTAACATGTTCTGAGTGCAATTCCTTTATATAGGTCAAACAGGATGCTCTTTCAAGGCTAGATACAAAGAATCTTTCCGGTCATTCCTACATCAGATATATGGTTCAGCTTGAGCTGCACATTGTCTGAATGAATGTCATCCTTTTCCAGAACTTCAACAGCTAAAAATTCTTAATTCCTGTGATAAATCTTATAAATTCAATTTCTTTAAATCGATGGAAATTTTCAAGACATCTAGGGTAGAAAGGGTTAAGCTCCTTAACGACCAGGTAGACTAATTTACCTATCAATCACCTTTATTCAAGTTACTTTGACCTCTACTAGCATTTTGTTGATGGTA
>JABFTP020000086.1:0-197628 GCA_013387265.2 Cryptolaemus montrouzieri
ATATTTCCATACGTTTGAAGGCTAAAGATAGTTCAGGTTGTTTATGCGCGATGTTTATAAGAGCGCCTAGGCAGACAGATGTACTTCTCATCCCCAAACGCCTATGCGCCCGAAAAACATCGCGCATAAACTCTTTGAACTATCTTTCGCCTTCATACGTCCAGAACTATCCTGCGTCCGTACATCCTTACGAAACAAACCACCTTGCACACAGAACTACCTCGTTATAAACGCTCAAGCGCCCCACAGTGTTTTACGCCTAAAACTCGTACTCTTCGAACCACCCCGCGCCTCGATAGGTCATCCCTCTGAACGTTCAGACGCCTTGAACACCCAGTGCCCAAAAACAACCTTGCGCTTCGAACAATTGGGCACTCCGACTCTCCCGGCGAAAGAGTTTCTAGAATCCTCAAACGCCTAAGCTACTTGAACGTTCCATCATCTGCCATCCTGAATTACCTAGCAACTGACTGTTCTTCTATACTCATTCTCTGTATTTCTTTCCTCTCCAAAGTCTCTCATTACCTGAAATATCTCATTTACAATCCTTGTGCCTCTACGAACGACTATTTTTACTGAGAATATGAACTTGCATAATCTTCCGCCCTGTCGTTTCGCCAATTGCTTCCGCTCTTTCCTGTAGTTCCTCATTCCTGTTCAATACTCTTTAGCCTTTTTCTCACATTTCACTTACTCACTACTTTCACTAGGCCAAGCTCCTAATTTTCCTCGTCTGGACGTTCAGAGGGCCTGACCTATACAGGCGCGGGGTGGTTCGAAGAGTACGAGTTTTAGGCGTAATACACTGTGGGGCGCTTGAGCGTTTATAACAAGGTAGTTCTGGGTGCAAGGTGGTTTGAGTCGTGTAAATGTTCGAACGCAGGATATTTCCATACGTTTGAAGGCTAAAGATAGTTCAGGTTGTTTATGCGCGATGTTTATAAGAGCGCCTAGGCAGACAGATGTACTTCTCATCCCCAAACGCCTATGCGCCCGAAAAACATCGCGCATAAACTCTTTGAACTATCTTTCGCCTTCATACGTCCAGAACTATCCTGCGTCCGTACATCCTTACGAAACAAACCACCTTGCACACAGAACTACCTCGTTATAAACGCTCAAGCGCCCCACAGTGTTTTACGCCTAAAACTCGTACTCTTCGAACCACCCCGCGCCTCGATAGGTCATCCTCTGAACGTTCAGACGCCTTGAACACCCAGTGCCCAAAAACAACCTTGCGCTTCGAACAATTGGGCACTCCGACTCTCCCGGCGAAAGAGTTTCTAGAATCCTCAAACGCCTAAGCTACTTGAACGTTCCATCATCTGCCATCCTGAATTACCTAGCAACTGACTGTTCTTCTATACTCATTCTCTGTATTTCTTTCCTCTCCAAAGTCTCTCATTACCTGAAATATCTCATTTACAATCCTTGTGCCTCTACGAACGACTATTTTTACTGAGAATATGAACTTGCATAATCTTCCGCCCTGTCGTTTCGCCAATTGCTTCCGCTCTTTCCTGTAGTTCCTCATTCCTGTTCAATACTCTTTAGCCTTTTTCTCACATTTCACTTACTCACTACTTTCACTAGGCCAAGCTCCTAATTTTCCTCGTCTGGACGTTCAGAGGGCCTGACCTATACAGGCGCGGGGTGGTTCGAAGAGTACGAGTTTTAGGCGTAATACACTGTGGGGCGCTTGAGCGTTTATAACAAGGTAGTTCTGGGTGCAAGGTGGTTTGAGTCGTGTAAATGTTCGAACGCAGGATATTTCCATACGTTTGAAGGCTAAAGATAGTTCAGGTTGTTTATGCGCGATGTTTATAAGAGCGCCTAGGCAGACAGATGTACTTCTCATCCCCAAACGCCTATGCGCCCGAAAAACATCGCGCATAAACTCTTTGAACTATCTTTCGCCTTCATACGTCCAGAACTATCCTGCGTCCGTACATCCTTACGAAACAAACCACCTTGCACACAGAACTACCTCGTTATAAACGCTCAAGCGCCCCACAGTGTTTTACGCCTAAAACTCGTACTCTTCGAACCACCCCGCGCCTCGATAGGTCATCCTCTGAACGTTCAGACGCCTTGAACACCCAGTGCCCAAAAACAACCTTGCGCTTCGAACAATTGGGCACTCCGACTCTCCCGGCGAAAGAGTTTCTAGAATCCTCAAACGCCTAAGCTACTTGAACGTTCCATCATCTGCCATCCTGAATTACCTAGCAACTGACTGTTCTTCTATACTCATTCTCTGTATTTCTTTCCTCTCCAAAGTCTCTCATTACCTGAAATATCTCATTTACAATCCTTGTGCCTCTACGAACGACTATTTTTACTGAGAATATGAACTTGCATAATCTTCCGCCCTGTCGTTTCGCCAATTGCTTCCGCTCTTTCCTGTAGTTCCTCATTCCTGTTCAATACTCTTTAGCCTTTTTCTCACATTTCACTTACTCACTACTTTCACTAGGCCAAGCTCCTAATTTTCCTCGTCTGGACGTTCAGAGGGCCTGACCTATACAGGCGCGGGGTGGTTCGAAGAGTACGAGTTTTAGGCGTAATACACTGTGGGGCGCTTGAGCGTTTATAACAAGGTAGTTCTGGGTGCAAGGTGGTTTGAGTCGTGTAAATGTTCGAACGCAGGATATTTCCATACGTTTGAAGGCTAAAGATAGTTCAGGTTGTTTATGCGCGATGTTTATAAGAGCGCCTAGGCAGACAGATGTACTTCTCATCCCCAAACGCCTATGCGCCCGAAAAACATCGCGCATAAACTCTTTGAACTATCTTTCGCCTTCATACGTCCAGAACTATCCTGCGTCCGTACATCCTTACGAAACAAACCACCTTGCACACAGAACTACCTCGTTATAAACGCTCAAGCGCCCCACAGTGTTTTACGCCTAAAACTCGTACTCTTCGAACCACCCCGCGCCTCGATAGGTCATCCTCTGAACGTTCAGACGCCTTGAACACCCAGTGCCCAAAAACAACCTTGCGCTTCGAACAATTGGGCACTCTGACTCTCCCGGCGAAAGAGTTTCTAGAATCCTCAAACGCCTAAGCTACTTGAACGTTCCATCATCTGCCATCCTGAATTACCTAGCAACTGACTGTTCTTCTATACTCATTCTCTGTATTTCTTTCCTCTCCAAAGTCTCTCATTACCTGAAATATCTCATTTACAATCCTTGTGCCTCTACGAACGACTATTTTTACTGAGAATATGAACTTGCATAATCTTCCGCCCTGTCGTTTCGCCAATTGCTTCCGCTCTTTCCTGTAGTTCCTCATTCCTGTTCAATACTCTTTAGCCTTTTTCTCACATTTCACTTACTCACTACTTTCACTAGGCCAAGCTCCTAATTTTCCTCGTCTGGACGTTCAGAGGGCCTGACCTATACAGGCGCGGGTGGTTCGAAGAGTACGAGTTTTAGGCGTAATACACTGTGGGGCGCTTGAGCGTTTATAACAAGGTAGTTCTGGGTGCAAGGTGGTTTGAGTCGTGTAAATGTTCGAACGCAGGATATTTCCATACGTTTGAAGGCTAAAGATAGTTCAGGTTGTTTATGCGCGATGTTTATAAGAGCGCCTAGGCAGACAGATGTACTTCTCATCCCCAAACGCCTATGCGCCCGAAAAACATCGCGCATAAACTCTTTGAACTATCTTTCGCCTTCATACGTCCAGAACTATCCTGCGTCCGTACATCCTTACGAAACAAACCACCTTGCACACAGAACTACCTCGTTATAAACGCTCAAGCGCCCCACAGTGTTTTACGCCTAAAACTCGTACTCTTCGAACCACCCCGCGCCTCGATAGGTCATCCTCTGAACGTTCAGACGCCTTGAACACCCAGTGCCCAAAAACAACCTTGCGCTTCGAACAATTGGGCACTCCGACTCTCCCGGCGAAAGAGTTTCTAGAATCCTCAAACGCCTAAGCTACTTGAACGTTCCATCATCTGCCATCCTGAATTACCTAGCAACTGACTGTTCTTCTATACTCATTCTCTGTATTTCTTTCCTCTCCAAAGTCTCTCATTACCTGAAATATCTCATTTACAATCCTTGTGCCTCTACGAACGACTATTTTTACTGAGAATATGAACTTGCATAATCTTCCGCCCTGTCGTTTCGCCAATTGCTTCCGCTCTTTCCTGTAGTTCCTCATTCCTGTTCAATACTCTTTAGCCTTTTTCTCACATTTCACTTACTCACTACTTTCACTAGGCCAAGCTCCTAATTTTCCTCGTCTGGACGTTCAGAGGGCCTGACCTATACAGGCGCGGGGTGGTTCGAAGAGTACGAGTTTTAGGCGTAATACACTGTGGGGCGCTTGAGCGTTTATAACAAGGTAGTTCTGGGTGCAAGGTGGTTTGAGTCGTGTAAATGTTCGAACGCAGGATATTTCCATACGTTTGAAGGCTAAAGATAGTTCAGGTTGTTTATGCGCGATGTTTATAAGAGCGCCTAGGCAGACAGATGTACTTCTCATCCCCAAACGCCTATGCGCCCGAAAAACATCGCGCATAAACTCTTTGAACTATCTTTCGCCTTCATACGTCCAGAACTATCCTGCGTCCGTACATCCTTACGAAACAAACCACCTTGCACACAGAACTACCTCGTTATAAACGCTCAAGCGCCCCACAGTGTTTTACGCCTAAAACTCGTACTCTTCGAACCACCCCGCGCCTCGATAGGTCATCCTCTGAACGTTCAGACGCCTTGAACACCCAGTGCCCAAAAACAACCTTGCGCTTCGAACAATTGGGCACTCTGACTCTCCCGGCGAAAGAGTTTCTAGAATCCTCAAACGCCTAAGCTACTTGAACGTTCCATCATCTGCCATCCTGAATTACCTAGCAACTGACTGTTCTTCTATACTCATTCTCTGTATTTCTTTCCTCTCCAAAGTCTCTCATTACCTGAAATATCTCATTTACAATCCTTGTGCCTCTACGAACGACTATTTTTACTGAGAATATGAACTTGCATAATCTTCCGCCCTGTCGTTTCGCCAATTGCTTCCGCTCTTTCCTGTAGTTCCTCATTCCTGTTCAATACTCTTTAGCCTTTTCTCACATTTCACTTACTCACTACTTTCACTAGGCCAAGCTCCTAATTTTCCTCGTCTGGACGTTCAGAGGGCCTGACCTATACAGGCGCGGGGTGGTTCGAAGAGTACGAGTTTTAGGCGTAATACACTGTGGGGCGCTTGAGCGTTTATAACAAGGTAGTTCTGGGTGCAAGGTGGTTTGAGTCGTGTAAATGTTCGAACGCAGGATATTTCCATACGTTTGAAGGCTAAAGATAGTTCAGGTTGTTTATGCGCGATGTTTATAAGAGCGCCTAGGCAGACAGATGTACTTCTCATCCCCAAACGCCTATGCGCCCGAAAAACATCGCGCATAAACTCTTTGAACTATCTTTCGCCTTCATACGTCCAGAACTATCCTGCGTCCGTACATCCTTACGAAACAAACCACCTTGCACACAGAACTACCTCGTTATAAACGCTCAAGCGCCCCACAGTGTTTTACGCCTAAAACTCGTACTCTTCGAACCACCCCGCGCCTCGATAGGTCATCCTCTGAACGTTCAGACGCCTTGAACACCCAGTGCCCAAAAACAACCTTGCGCTTCGAACAATTGGGCACTCCGACTCTCCCGGCGAAAGAGTTTCTAGAATCCTCAAACGCCTAAGCTACTTGAACGTTCCATCATCTGCCATCCTGAATTACCTAGCAACTGACTGTTCTTCTATACTCATTCTCTGTATTTCTTTCCTCTCCAAAGTCTCTCATTACCTGAAATATCTCATTTACAATCCTTGTGCCTCTACGAACGACTATTTTTACTGAGAATATGAACTTGCATAATCTTCCGCCCTGTCGTTTCGCCAATTGCTTCCGCTCTTTCCTGTAGTTCCTCATTCCTGTTCAATACTCTTTAGCCTTTTTCTCACATTTCACTTACTCACTACTTTCACTAGGCCAAGCTCCTAATTTTCCTCGTCTGGACGTTCAGAGGGCCTGACCTATACAGGCGCGGGGTGGTTCGAAGAGTACGAGTTTTAGGCGTAATACACTGTGGGGCGCTTGAGCGTTTATAACAAGGTAGTTCTGGGTGCAAGGTGGTTTGAGTCGTGTAAATGTTCGAACGCAGGATATTTCCATACGTTTGAAGGCTAAAGATAGTTCAGGTTGTTTATGCGCGATGTTTATAAGAGCGCCTAGGCAGACAGATGTACTTCTCATCCCCAAACGCCTATGCGCCCGAAAAACATCGCGCATAAACTCTTTGAACTATCTTTCGCCTTCATACGTCCAGAACTATCCTGCGTCCGTACATCCTTACGAAACAAACCACCTTGCACACAGAACTACCTCGTTATAAACGCTCAAGCGCCCCACAGTGTTTTACGCCTAAAACTCGTACTCTTCGAACCACCCCCGCGCCTCGATAGGTCATCCTCTGAACGTTCAGACGCCTTGAACACCCAGTGCCCAAAAACAACCTTGCGCTTCGAACAATTGGGCACTCCGACTCTCCCGGCGAAAGAGTTTCTAGAATCCTCAAACGCCTAAGCTACTTGAACGTTCCATCATCTGCCATCCTGAATTACCTAGCAACTGACTGTTCTTCTATACTCATTCTCTGTATTTCTTTCCTCTCCAAAGTCTCTCATTACCTGAAATATCTCATTTACAATCCTTGTGCCTCTACGAACGACTATTTTTACTGAGAATATGAACTTGCATAATCTTCCGCCCTGTCGTTTCGCCAATTGCTTCCGCTCTTTCCTGTAGTTCCTCATTCCTGTTCAATACTCTTTAGCCTTTTTCTCACATTTCACTTACTCACTACTTTCACTAGGCCAAGCTCCTAATTTTCCTCGTCTGGACGTTCAGAGGGCCTGACCTATACAGGCGCGGGGTGGTTCGAAGAGTACGAGTTTTAGGCGTAATACACTGTGGGGCGCTTGAGCGTTTATAACAAGGTAGTTCTGGGTGCAAGGTGGTTTGAGTCGTGTAAATGTTCGAACGCAGGATATTTCCATACGTTTGAAGGCTAAAGATAGTTCAGGTTGTTTATGCGCGATGTTTATAAGAGCGCCTAGGCAGACAGATGTACTTCTCATCCCCAAACGCCTATGCGCCCGAAAAACATCGCGCATAAACTCTTTGAACTATCTTTCGCCTTCATACGTCCAGAACTATCCTGCGTCCGTACATCCTTACGAAACAAACCACCTTGCACACAGAACTACCTCGTTATAAACGCTCAAGCGCCCCACAGTGTTTTACGCCTAAAACTCGTACTCTTCGAACCACCCCGCGCCTCGATAGGTCATCCTCTGAACGTTCAGACGCCTTGAACACCCAGTGCCCAAAAACAACCTTGCGCTTCGAACAATTGGGCACTCCGACTCTCCCGGCGAAAGAGTTTCTAGAATCCTCAAACGCCTAAGCTACTTGAACGTTCCATCATCTGCCATCCTGAATTACCTAGCAACTGACTGTTCTTCTATACTCATTCTCTGTATTTCTTTCCTCTCCAAAGTCTCTCATTACCTGAAATATCTCATTTACAATCCTTGTGCCTCTACGAACGACTATTTTTACTGAGAATATGAACTTGCATAATCTTCCGCCCTGTCGTTTCGCCAATTGCTTCCGCTCTTTCCTGTAGTTCCTCATTCCTGTTCAATACTCTTTAGCCTTTTTCTCACATTTCACTTACTCACTACTTTCACTAGGCCAAGCTCCTAATTTTCCTCGTCTGGACGTTCAGAGGGCCTGACCTATACAGGCGCGGGGTGGTTCGAAGAGTACGAGTTTTAGGCGTAATACACTGTGGGGCGCTTGAGCGTTTATAACAAGGTAGTTCTGGGTGCAAGGTGGTTTGAGTCGTGTAAATGTTCGAACGCAGGATATTTCCATACGTTTGAAGGCTAAAGATAGTTCAGGTTGTTTATGCGCGATGTTTATAAGAGCGCCTAGGCAGACAGATGTACTTCTCATCCCCAAACGCCTATGCGCCCGAAAAACATCGCGCATAAACTCTTTGAACTATCTTTCGCCTTCATACGTCCAGAACTATCCTGCGTCCGTACATCCTTACGAAACAAACCACCTTGCACACAGAACTACCTCGTTATAAACGCTCAAGCGCCCCACAGTGTTTTACGCCTAAAACTCGTACTCTTCGAACCACCCTGCGCCTCGATAGGTCATCCCTCTGAACGTTCAGACGCCTTGAACACCCAGTGCCCAAAAACAACCTTGCGCTTCGAACAATTGGGCACTCCGACTCTCCCGGCGAAAGAGTTTCTAGAATCCTCAAACGCCTAAGCTACTTGAACGTTCCATCATCTGCCATCCTGAATTACCTAGCAACTGACTGTTCTTCTATACTCATTCTCTGTATTTCTTTCCTCTCCAAAGTCTCTCATTACCTGAAATATCTCATTTACAATCCTTGTGCCTCTACGAACGACTATTTTTACTGAGAATATGAACTTGCATAATCTTCCGCCCTGTCGTTTCGCCAATTGCTTCCGCTCTTTCCTGTAGTTCCTCATTCCTGTTCAATACTCTTTAGCCTTTTTCTCACATTTCACTTACTCACTACTTTCACTAGGCCAAGCTCCTAATTTTCCTCGTCTGGACGTTCAGAGGGCCTGACCTATACAGGCGCGGGGTGGTTCGAAGAGTACGAGTTTTAGGCGTAATACACTGTGGGGCGCTTGAGCGTTTATAACAAGGTAGTTCTGGGTGCAAGGTGGTTTGAGTCGTGTAAATGTTCGAACGCAGGATATTTCCATACGTTTGAAGGCTAAAGATAGTTCAGGTTGTTTATGCGCGATGTTTATAAGAGCGCCTAGGCAGACAGATGTACTTCTCATCCCCAAACGCCTATGCGCCCGAAAACATCGCGCATAAACTCTTTGAACTATCTTTCGCCTTCATACGTCCAGAACTATCCTGCGTCCGTACATCCTTACGAAACAAACCACCTTGCACACAGAACTACCTCGTTATAAACGCTCAAGCGCCCCACAGTGTTTTACGCCTAAAACTCGTACTCTTCGAACCACCCCGCGCCTCGATAGGTCATCCTCTGAACGTTCAGACGCCTTGAACACCCAGTGCCCAAAAACAACCTTGCGCTTCGAACAATTGGGCACTCCGACTCTCCCGGCGAAAGAGTTTCTAGAATCCTCAAACGCCTAAGCTACTTGAACGTTCCATCATCTGCCATCCTGAATTACCTAGCAACTGACTGTTCTTCTATACTCATTCTCTGTATTTCTTTCCTCTCCAAAGTCTCTCATTACCTGAAATATCTCATTTACAATCCTTGTGCCTCTACGAACGACTATTTTTACTGAGAATATGAACTTGCATAATCTTCCGCCCTGTCGTTTCGCCAATTGCTTCCGCTCTTTCCTGTAGTTCCTCATTCCTGTTCAATACTCTTTAGCCTTTTTCTCACATTTCACTTACTCACTACTTTCACTAGGCCAAGCTCCTAATTTTCCTCGTCTGGACGTTCAGAGGGCCTGACCTATACAGGCGCAGGGTGGTTCGAAGAGTACGAGTTTTAGGCGTAATACACTGTGGGGCGCTTGAGCGTTTATAACAAGGTAGTTCTGGGTGCAAGGTGGTTTGAGTCGTGTAAATGTTCGAACGCAGGATATTTCCATACGTTTGAAGGCTAAAGATAGTTCAGGTTGTTTATGCGCGATGTTTATAAGAGCGCCTAGGCAGACAGATGTACTTCTCATCCCCAAACGCCTATGCGCCCGAAAAACATCGCGCATAAACTCTTTGAACTATCTTTCGCCTTCATACGTCCAGAACTATCCTGCGTCCGTACATCCTTACGAAACAAACCACCTTGCACACAGAACTACCTCGTTATAAACGCTCAAGCGCCCCACAGTGTTTTACGCCTAAAACTCGTACTCTTCGAACCACCCCGCGCCTCGATAGGTCATCCTCTGAACGTTCAGACGCCTTGAACACCCAGTGCCCAAAAACAACCTTGCGCTTCGAACAATTGGGCACTCCGACTCTCCCGGCGAAAGAGTTTCTAGAATCCTCAAACGCCTAAGCTACTTGAACGTTCCATCATCTGCCATCCTGAATTACCTAGCAACTGACTGTTCTTCTATACTCATTCTCTGTATTTCTTTCCTCTCCAAAGTCTCTCATTACCTGAAATATCTCATTTACAATCCTTGTGCCTCTACGAACGACTATTTTTACTGAGAATATGAACTTGCATAATCTTCCGCCCTGTCGTTTCGCCAATTGCTTCCGCTCTTTCCTGTAGTTCCTCATTCCTGTTCAATACTCTTTAGCCTTTTTCTCACATTTCACTTACTCACTACTTTCACTAGGCCAAGCTCCTAATTTTCCTCGTCTGGACGTTCAGAGGGCCTGACCTATACAGGCGCGGGGTGGTTCGAAGAGTACGAGTTTTAGGCGTAATACACTGTGGGGCGCTTGAGCGTTTATAACAAGGTAGTTCTGGGTGCAAGGTGGTTTGAGTCGTGTAAATGTTCGAACGCAGGATATTTCCATACGTTTGAAGGCTAAAGATAGTTCAGGTTGTTTATGCGCGATGTTTATAAGAGCGCCTAGGCAGACAGATGTACTTCTCATCCCCAAACGCCTATGCGCCCGAAAAACATCGCGCATAAACTCTTTGAACTATCTTTCGCCTTCATACGTCCAGAACTATCCTGCGTCCGTACATCCTTACGAAACAAACCACCTTGCACACAGAACTACCTCGTTATAAACGCTCAAGCGCCCCACAGTGTTTTACGCCTAAAACTCGTACTCTTCGAACCACCCCGCGCCTCGATAGGTCATCCTCTGAACGTTCAGACGCCTTGAACACCCAGTGCCCAAAAACAACCTTGCGCTTCGAACAATTGGGCACTCCGACTCTCCCGGCGAAAGAGTTTCTAGAATCCTCAAACGCCTAAGCTACTTGAACGTTCCATCATCTGCCATCCTGAATTACCTAGCAACTGACTGTTCTTCTATACTCATTCTCTGTATTTCTTTCCTCTCCAAAGTCTCTCATTACCTGAAATATCTCATTTACAATCCTTGTGCCTCTACGAACGACTATTTTTACTGAGAATATGAACTTGCATAATCTTCCGCCCTGTCGTTTCGCCAATTGCTTCCGCTCTTTCCTGTAGTTCCTCATTCCTGTTCAATACTCTTTAGCCTTTTTCTCACATTTCACTTACTCACTACTTTCACTAGGCCAAGCTCCTAATTTTCCTCGTCTGGACGTTCAGAGGGCCTGACCTATACAGGCGCGGGGTGGTTCGAAGAGTACGAGTTTTAGGCGTAATACACTGTGGGGCGCTTGAGCGTTTATAACAAGGTAGTTCTGGGTGCAAGGTGGTTTGAGTCGTGTAAATGTTCGAACGCAGGATATTTCCATACGTTTGAAGGCTAAAGATAGTTCAGGTTGTTTATGCGCGATGTTTATAAGAGCGCCTAGGCAGACAGATGTACTTCTCATCCCCAAACGCCTATGCGCCCGAAAAACATCGCGCATAAACTCTTTGAACTATCTTTCGCCTTCATACGTCCAGAACTATCCTGCGTCCGTACATCCTTACGAAACAAACCACCTTGCACACAGAACTACCTCGTTATAAACGCTCAAGCGCCCCACAGTGTTTTACGCCTAAAACTCGTACTCTTCGAACCACCCGCGCCTCGATAGGTCATCCTCTGAACGTTCAGACGCCTTGAACACCCAGTGCCCAAAAACAACCTTGCGCTTCGAACAATTGGGCACTCCGACTCTCCCGGCGAAAGAGTTTCTAGAATCCTCAAACGCCTAAGCTACTTGAACGTTCCATCATCTGCCATCCTGAATTACCTAGCAACTGACTGTTCTTCTATACTCATTCTCTGTATTTCTTTCCTCTCCAAAGTCTCTCATTACCTGAAATATCTCATTTACAATCCTTGTGCCTCTACGAACGACTATTTTTACTGAGAATATGAACTTGCATAATCTTCCGCCCTGTCGTTTCGCCAATTGCTTCC
This sequence comes from Cryptolaemus montrouzieri, assembly GCA_013387265.2. Taxonomy (NCBI): domain Eukaryota; kingdom Metazoa; phylum Arthropoda; class Insecta; order Coleoptera; family Coccinellidae; genus Cryptolaemus; species Cryptolaemus montrouzieri. Next base: position 12,107 of record JABFTP020000086.1, read on the forward strand.
GCTCTTTCCTGTAGTTCCTCATTCCTGTTCAATACTCTTTAGCCTTTTCTCACATTTCACTTACTCACTACTTTCACTAGGCCAAGCTCCTAATTTTCCTCGTCTGGACGTTCAGAGGGCCTGACCTATACAGGCGCGGGGTGGTTCGAAGAGTACGAGTTTTAGGCGTAATACACTGTGGGGCGCTTGAGCGTTTATAACAAGGTAGTTCTGGGTGCAAGGTGGTTTGAGTCGTGTAAATGTTCGAACGCAGGATATTTCCATACGTTTGAAGGCTAAAGATAGTTCAGGTTGTTTATGCGCGATGTTTATAAGAGCGCCTAGGCAGACAGATGTACTTCTCATCCCCAAACGCCTATGCGCCCGAAAAAACATCGCGCATAAACTCTTTGAACTATCTTTCGCCTTCATACGTCCAGAACTATCCTGCGTCCGTACATCCTTACGAAACAAACCACCTTGCACACAGAACTACCTCGTTATAAACGCTCAAGCGCCCCACAGTGTTTTACGCCTAAAACTCGTACTCTTCGAACCACCCTGCGCCTCGATAGGTCATCCTCTGAACGTTCAGACGCCTTGAACACCCAGTGCCCAAAAACAACCTTGCGCTTCGAACAATTGGGCACTCCGACTCTCCCGGCGAAAGAGTTTCTAGAATCCTCAAACGCCTAAGCTACTTGAACGTTCCATCATCTGCCATCCTGAATTACCTAGCAACTGACTGTTCTTCTATACTCATTCTCTGTATTTCTTTCCTCTCCAAAGTCTCTCATTACCTGAAATATCTCATTTACAATCCTTGTGCCTCTACGAACGACTATTTTTACTGAGAATATGAACTTGCATAATCTTCCGCCCTGTCGTTTCGCCAATTGCTTCCGCTCTTTCCTGTAGTTCCTCATTCCTGTTCAATACTCTTTAGCCTTTTCTCACATTTCACTTACTCACTACTTTCACTAGGCCAAGCTCCTAATTTTCCTCGTCTGGACGTTCAGAGGGCCTGACCTATACAGGCGCGGGGTGGTTCGAAGAGTACGAGTTTTAGGCGTAATACACTGTGGGGCGCTTGAGCGTTTATAACAAGGTAGTTCTGGGTGCAAGGTGGTTTGAGTCGTGTAAATGTTCGAACGCAGGATATTTCCATACGTTTGAAGGCTAAAGATAGTTCAGGTTGTTTATGCGCGATGTTTATAAGAGCGCCTAGGCAGACAGATGTACTTCTCATCCCCAAACGCCTATGCGCCCGAAAGACATCGCGCATAAACTCTTTGAACTATCTTTCGCCTTCATACGTCCAGAACTATCCTGCGTCCGTACATCCTTACGAAACAAACCACCTTGCACACAGAACTACCTCGTTATAAACGCTCAAGCGCCCCACAGTGTTTTACGCCTAAAACTCGTACTCTTCGAACCACCCCGCGCCTCGATAGGTCATCCTCTGAACGTTCAGACGCCTTGAACACCCAGTGCCCAAAAACAACCTTGCGCTTCGAACAATTGGGCACTCCGACTCTCCCGGCGAAAGAGTTTCTAGAATCCTCAAACGCCTAAGCTACTTGAACGTTCCATCATCTGCCATCCTGAATTACCTAGCAACTGACTGTTCTTCTATACTCATTCTCTGTATTTCTTTCCTCTCCAAAGTCTCTCATTACCTGAAATATCTCATTTACAATCCTTGTGCCTCTACGAACGACTATTTTTACTGAGAATATGAACTTGCATAATCTTCCGCCCTGTCGTTTCGCCAATTGCTTCCGCTCTTTCCTGTAGTTCCTCATTCCTGTTCAATACTCTTTAGCCTTTTTCTCACATTTCACTTACTCACTACTTTCACTAGGCCAAGCTCCTAATTTTCCTCGTCTGGACGTTCAGAGGGCCTGACCTATACAGGCGCGGGGTGGTTCGAAGAGTACGAGTTTTAGGCGTAATACACTGTGGGGCGCTTGAGCGTTTATAACAAGGTAGTTCTGGGTGCAAGGTGGTTTGAGTCGTGTAAATGTTCGAACGCAGGATATTTCCATACGTTTGAAGGCTAAAGATAGTTCAGGTTGTTTATGCGCGATGTTTATAAGAGCGCCTAGGCAGACAGATGTACTTCTCATCCCCAAACGCCTATGCGCCCGAAAAACATCGCGCATAAACTCTTTGAACTATCTTTCGCCTTCATACGTCCAGAACTATCCTGCGTCCGTACATCCTTACGAAACAAACCACCTTGCACACAGAACTACCTCGTTATAAACGCTCAAGCGCCCCACAGTGTTTTACGCCTAAAACTCGTACTCTTCGAACCACCCTGCGCCTCGATAGGTCATCCCTCTGAACGTTCAGACGCCTTGAACACCCAGTGCCCAAAAACAACCTTGCGCTTCGAACAATTGGGCACTCCGACTCTCCCGGCGAAAGAGTTTCTAGAATCCTCAAACGCCTAAGCTACTTGAACGTTCCATCATCTGCCATCCTGAATTACCTAGCAACTGACTGTTCTTCTATACTCATTCTCTGTATTTCTTTCCTCTCCAAAGTCTCTCATTACCTGAAATATCTCATTTACAATCCTTGTGCCTCTACGAACGACTATTTTTACTGAGAATATGAACTTGCATAATCTTCCGCCCTGTCGTTTCGCCAATTGCTTCCGCTCTTTCCTGTAGTTCCTCATTCCTGTTCAATACTCTTTAGCCTTTTTCTCACATTTCACTTACTCACTACTTTCACTAGGCCAAGCTCCTAATTTTCCTCGTCTGGACGTTCAGAGGGCCTGACCTATACAGGCGCGGGGTGGTTCGAAGAGTACGAGTTTTAGGCGTAATACACTGTGGGGCGCTTGAGCGTTTATAACAAGGTAGTTCTGGGTGCAAGGTGGTTTGAGTCGTGTAAATGTTCGAACGCAGGATATTTCCATACGTTTGAAGGCTAAAGATAGTTCAGGTTGTTTATGCGCGATGTTTATAAGAGCGCCTAGGCAGACAGATGTACTTCTCATCCCCAAACGCCTATGCGCCCGAAAAACATCGCGCATAAACTCTTTGAACTATCTTTCGCCTTCATACGTCCAGAACTATCCTGCGTCCGTACATCCTTACGAAACAAACCACCTTGCACACAGAACTACCTCGTTATAAACGCTCAAGCGCCCCACAGTGTTTTACGCCTAAAACTCGTACTCTTCGAACCACCCTGCGCCTCGATAGGTCATCCTCTGAACGTTCAGACGCCTTGAACACCCAGTGCCCAAAAACAACCTTGCGCTTCGAACAATTGGGCACTCCGACTCTCCCGGCGAAAGAGTTTCTAGAATCCTCAAACGCCTAAGCTACTTGAACGTTCCATCATCTGCCATCCTGAATTACCTAGCAACTGACTGTTCTTCTATACTCATTCTCTGTATTTCTTTCCTCTCCAAAGTCTCTCATTACCTGAAATATCTCATTTACAATCCTTGTGCCTCTACGAACGACTATTTTTACTGAGAATATGAACTTGCATAATCTTCCGCCCTGTCGTTTCGCCAATTGCTTCCGCTCTTTCCTGTAGTTCCTCATTCCTGTTCAATACTCTTTAGCCTTTTTCTCACATTTCACTTACTCACTACTTTCACTAGGCCAAGCTCCTAATTTTCCTCGTCTGGACGTTCAGAGGGCCTGACCTATACAGGCGCAGGGTGGTTCGAAGAGTACGAGTTTTAGGCGTAATACACTGTGGGGCGCTTGAGCGTTTATAACAAGGTAGTTCTGGGTGCAAGGTGGTTTGAGTCGTGTAAATGTTCGAACGCAGGATATTTCCATACGTTTGAAGGCTAAAGATAGTTCAGGTTGTTTATGCGCGATGTTTATAAGAGCGCCTAGGCAGACAGATGTACTTCTCATCCCCAAACGCCTATGCGCCCGAAAAACATCGCGCATAAACTCTTTGAACTATCTTTCGCCTTCATACGTCCAGAACTATCCTGCGTCCGTACATCCTTACGAAACAAACCACCTTGCACACAGAACTACCTCGTTATAAACGCTCAAGCGCCCCACAGTGTTTTACGCCTAAAACTCGTACTCTTCGAACCACCCCGCGCCTCGATAGGTCATCCTCTGAACGTTCAGACGCCTTGAACACCCAGTGCCCAAAAACAACCTTGCGCTTCGAACAATTGGGCACTCCGACTCTCCCGGCGAAAGAGTTTCTAGAATCCTCAAACGCCTAAGCTACTTGAACGTTCCATCATCTGCCATCCTGAATTACCTAGCAACTGACTGTTCTTCTATACTCATTCTCTGTATTTCTTTCCTCTCCAAAGTCTCTCATTACCTGAAATATCTCATTTACAATCCTTGTGCCTCTACGAACGACTATTTTTACTGAGAATATGAACTTGCATAATCTTCCGCCCTGTCGTTTCGCCAATTGCTTCCGCTCTTTCCTGTAGTTCCTCATTCCTGTTCAATACTCTTTAGCCTTTTTCTCACATTTCACTTACTCACTACTTTCACTAGGCCAAGCTCCTAATTTTCCTCGTCTGGACGTTCAGAGGGCCTGACCTATACAGGCGCAGGGTGGTTCGAAGAGTACGAGTTTTAGGCGTAATACACTGTGGGGCGCTTGAGCGTTTATAACAAGGTAGTTCTGGGTGCAAGGTGGTTTGAGTCGTGTAAATGTTCGAACGCAGGATATTTCCATACGTTTGAAGGCTAAAGATAGTTCAGGTTGTTTATGCGCGATGTTTATAAGAGCGCCTAGGCAGACAGATGTACTTCTCATCCCCAAACGCCTATGCGCCCGAAAAACATCGCGCATAAACTCTTTGAACTATCTTTCGCCTTCATACGTCCAGAACTATCCTGCGTCCGTACATCCTTACGAAACAAACCACCTTGCACACAGAACTACCTCGTTATAAACGCTCAAGCGCCCCACAGTGTTTTACGCCTAAAACTCGTACTCTTCGAACCACCCCGCGCCTCGATAGGTCATCCTCTGAACGTTCAGACGCCTTGAACACCCAGTGCCCAAAAACAACCTTGCGCTTCGAACAATTGGGCACTCCGACTCTCCCGGCGAAAGAGTTTCTAGAATCCTCAAACGCCTAAGCTACTTGAACGTTCCATCATCTGCCATCCTGAATTACCTAGCAACTGACTGTTCTTCTATACTCATTCTCTGTATTTCTTTCCTCTCCAAAGTCTCTCATTACCTGAAATATCTCATTTACAATCCTTGTGCCTCTACGAACGACTATTTTTACTGAGAATATGAACTTGCATAATCTTCCGCCCTGTCGTTTCGCCAATTGCTTCCGCTCTTTCCTGTAGTTCCTCATTCCTGTTCAATACTCTTTAGCCTTTTTCTCACATTTCACTTACTCACTACTTTCACTAGGCCAAGCTCCTAATTTTCCTCGTCTGGACGTTCAGAGGGCCTGACCTATACAGGCGCGGGGTGGTTCGAAGAGTACGAGTTTTAGGCGTAATACACTGTGGGGCGCTTGAGCGTTTATAACAAGGTAGTTCTGGGTGCAAGGTGGTTTGAGTCGTGTAAATGTTCGAACGCAGGATATTTCCATACGTTTGAAGGCTAAAGATAGTTCAGGTTGTTTATGCGCGATGTTTATAAGAGCGCCTAGGCAGACAGATGTACTTCTCATCCCCAAACGCCTATGCGCCCGAAAAACATCGCGCATAAACTCTTTGAACTATCTTTCGCCTTCATACGTCCAGAACTATCCTGCGTCCGTACATCCTTACGAAACAAACCACCTTGCACACAGAACTACCTCGTTATAAACGCTCAAGCGCCCCACAGTGTTTTACGCCTAAAACTCGTACTCTTCGAACCACCCCGCGCCTCGATAGGTCATCCTCTGAACGTTCAGACGCCTTGAACACCCAGTGCCCAAAAACAACCTTGCGCTTCGAACAATTGGGCACTCCGACTCTCCCGGCGAAAGAGTTTCTAGAATCCTCAAACGCCTAAGCTACTTGAACGTTCCATCATCTGCCATCCTGAATTACCTAGCAACTGACTGTTCTTCTATACTCATTCTCTGTATTTCTTTCCTCTCCAAAGTCTCTCATTACCTGAAATATCTCATTTACAATCCTTGTGCCTCTACGAACGACTATTTTTACTGAGAATATGAACTTGCATAATCTTCCGCCCTGTCGTTTCGCCAATTGCTTCCGCTCTTTCCTGTAGTTCCTCATTCCTGTTCAATACTCTTTAGCCTTTTTCTCACATTTCACTTACTCACTACTTTCACTAGGCCAAGCTCCTAATTTTCCTCGTCTGGACGTTCAGAGGGCCTGACCTATACAGGCGCGGGGTGGTTCGAAGAGTACGAGTTTTAGGCGTAATACACTGTGGGGCGCTTGAGCGTTTATAACAAGGTAGTTCTGGGTGCAAGGTGGTTTGAGTCGTGTAAATGTTCGAACGCAGGATATTTCCATACGTTTGAAGGCTAAAGATAGTTCAGGTTGTTTATGCGCGATGTTTATAAGAGCGCCTAGGCAGACAGATGTACTTCTCATCCCCAAACGCCTATGCGCCCGAAAAACATCGCGCATAAACTCTTTGAACTATCTTTCGCCTTCATACGTCCAGAACTATCCTGCGTCCGTACATCCTTACGAAACAAACCACCTTGCACACAGAACTACCTCGTTATAAACGCTCAAGCGCCCCACAGTGTTTTACGCCTAAAACTCGTACTCTTCGAACCACCCGCGCCTCGATAGGTCATCCCTCTGAACGTTCAGACGCCTTGAACACCCAGTGCCCAAAAACAACCTTGCGCTTCGAACAATTGGGCACTCCGACTCTCCCGGCGAAAGAGTTTCTAGAATCCTCAAACGCCTAAGCTACTTGAACGTTCCATCATCTGCCATCCTGAATTACCTAGCAACTGACTGTTCTTCTATACTCATTCTCTGTATTTCTTTCCTCTCCAAAGTCTCTCATTACCTGAAATATCTCATTTACAATCCTTGTGCCTCTACGAACGACTATTTTTACTGAGAATATGAACTTGCATAATCTTCCGCCCTGTCGTTTCGCCAATTGCTTCCGCTCTTTCCTGTAGTTCCTCATTCCTGTTCAATACTCTTTAGCCTTTTTCTCACATTTCACTTACTCACTACTTTCACTAGGCCAAGCTCCTAATTTTCCTCGTCTGGACGTTCAGAGGGCCTGACCTATACAGGCGCGGGGTGGTTCGAAGAGTACGAGTTTTAGGCGTAATACACTGTGGGGCGCTTGAGCGTTTATAACAAGGTAGTTCTGGGTGCAAGGTGGTTTGAGTCGTGTAAATGTTCGAACGCAGGATATTTCCATACGTTTGAAGGCTAAAGATAGTTCAGGTTGTTTATGCGCGATGTTTATAAGAGCGCCTAGGCAGACAGATGTACTTCTCATCCCCAAACGCCTATGCGCCCGAAAACATCGCGCATAAACTCTTTGAACTATCTTTCGCCTTCATACGTCCAGAACTATCCTGCGTCCGTACATCCTTACGAAACAAACCACCTTGCACACAGAACTACCTCGTTATAAACGCTCAAGCGCCCCACAGTGTTTTACGCCTAAAACTCGTACTCTTCGAACCACCCCGCGCCTCGATAGGTCATCCTCTGAACGTTCAGACGCCTTGAACACCCAGTGCCCAAAAACAACCTTGCGCTTCGAACAATTGGGCACTCCGACTCTCCCGGCGAAAGAGTTTCTAGAATCCTCAAACGCCTAAGCTACTTGAACGTTCCATCATCTGCCATCCTGAATTACCTAGCAACTGACTGTTCTTCTATACTCATTCTCTGTATTTCTTTCCTCTCCAAAGTCTCTCATTACCTGAAATATCTCATTTACAATCCTTGTGCCTCTACGAACGACTATTTTTACTGAGAATATGAACTTGCATAATCTTCCGCCCTGTCGTTTCGCCAATTGCTTCCGCTCTTTCCTGTAGTTCCTCATTCCTGTTCAATACTCTTTAGCCTTTTTCTCACATTTCACTTACTCACTACTTTCACTAGGCCAAGCTCCTAATTTTCCTCGTCTGGACGTTCAGAGGGCCTGACCTATACAGGCGCGGGGTGGTTCGAAGAGTACGAGTTTTAGGCGTAATACACTGTGGGGCGCTTGAGCGTTTATAACAAGGTAGTTCTGGGTGCAAGGTGGTTTGAGTCGTGTAAATGTTCGAACGCAGGATATTTCCATACGTTTGAAGGCTAAAGATAGTTCAGGTTGTTTATGCGCGATGTTTATAAGAGCGCCTAGGCAGACAGATGTACTTCTCATCCCCAAACGCCTATGCGCCCGAAAAACATCGCGCATAAACTCTTTGAACTATCTTTCGCCTTCATACGTCCAGAACTATCCTGCGTCCGTACATCCTTACGAAACAAACCACCTTGCACACAGAACTACCTCGTTATAAACGCTCAAGCGCCCCACAGTGTTTTACGCCTAAAACTCGTACTCTTCGAACCACCCCGCGCCTCGATAGGTCATCCTCTGAACGTTCAGACGCCTTGAACACCCAGTGCCCAAAAACAACCTTGCGCTTCGAACAATTGGGCACTCCGACTCTCCCGGCGAAAGAGTTTCTAGAATCCTCAAACGCCTAAGCTACTTGAACGTTCCATCATCTGCCATCCTGAATTACCTAGCAACTGACTGTTCTTCTATACTCATTCTCTGTATTTCTTTCCTCTCCAAAGTCTCTCATTACCTGAAATATCTCATTTACAATCCTTGTGCCTCTACGAACGACTATTTTTACTGAGAATATGAACTTGCATAATCTTCCGCCCTGTCGTTTCGCCAATTGCTTCCGCTCTTTCCTGTAGTTCCTCATTCCTGTTCAATACTCTTTAGCCTTTTTCTCACATTTCACTTACTCACTACTTTCACTAGGCCAAGCTCCTAATTTTCCTCGTCTGGACGTTCAGAGGGCCTGACCTATACAGGCGCGGGGTGGTTCGAAGAGTACGAGTTTTAGGCGTAATACACTGTGGGGCGCTTGAGCGTTTATAACAAGGTAGTTCTGGGTGCAAGGTGGTTTGAGTCGTGTAAATGTTCGAACGCAGGATATTTCCATACGTTTGAAGGCTAAAGATAGTTCAGGTTGTTTATGCGCGATGTTTATAAGAGCGCCTAGGCAGACAGATGTACTTCTCATCCCCAAACGCCTATGCGCCCGAAAAACATCGCGCATAAACTCTTTGAACTATCTTTCGCCTTCATACGTCCAGAACTATCCTGCGTCCGTACATCCTTACGAAACAAACCACCTTGCACACAGAACTACCTCGTTATAAACGCTCAAGCGCCCCACAGTGTTTTACGCCTAAAACTCGTACTCTTCGAACCACCCCGCGCCTCGATAGGTCATCCTCTGAACGTTCAGACGCCTTGAACACCCAGTGCCCAAAAACAACCTTGCGCTTCGAACAATTGGGCACTCCGACTCTCCCGGCGAAAGAGTTTCTAGAATCCTCAAACGCCTAAGCTACTTGAACGTTCCATCATCTGCCATCCTGAATTACCTAGCAACTGACTGTTCTTCTATACTCATTCTCTGTATTTCTTTCCTCTCCAAAGTCTCTCATTACCTGAAATATCTCATTTACAATCCTTGTGCCTCTACGAACGACTATTTTTACTGAGAATATGAACTTGCATAATCTTCCGCCCTGTCGTTTCGCCAATTGCTTCCGCTCTTTCCTGTAGTTCCTCATTCCTGTTCAATACTCTTTAGCCTTTTTCTCACATTTCACTTACTCACTACTTTCACTAGGCCAAGCTCCTAATTTTCCTCGTCTGGACGTTCAGAGGGCCTGACCTATACAGGCGCGGGGTGGTTCGAAGAGTACGAGTTTTAGGCGTAATACACTGTGGGGCGCTTGAGCGTTTATAACAAGGTAGTTCTGGGTGCAAGGTGGTTTGAGTCGTGTAAATGTTCGAACGCAGGATATTTCCATACGTTTGAAGGCTAAAGATAGTTCAGGTTGTTTATGCGCGATGTTTATAAGAGCGCCTAGGCAGACAGATGTACTTCTCATCCCCAAACGCCTATGCGCCCGAAAAACATCGCGCATAAACTCTTTGAACTATCTTTCGCCTTCATACGTCCAGAACTATCCTGCGTCCGTACATCCTTACGAAACAAACCACCTTGCACACAGAACTACCTCGTTATAAACGCTCAAGCGCCCCACAGTGTTTTACGCCTAAAACTCGTACTCTTCGAACCACCCGCGCCTCGATAGGTCATCCTCTGAACGTTCAGACGCCTTGAACACCCAGTGCCCAAAAACAACCTTGCGCTTCGAACAATTGGGCACTCCGACTCTCCCGGCGAAAGAGTTTCTAGAATCCTCAAACGCCTAAGCTACTTGAACGTTCCATCATCTGCCATCCTGAATTACCTAGCAACTGACTGTTCTTCTATACTCATTCTCTGTATTTCTTTCCTCTCCAAAGTCTCTCATTACCTGAAATATCTCATTTACAATCCTTGTGCCTCTACGAACGACTATTTTTACTGAGAATATGAACTTGCATAATCTTCCGCCCTGTCGTTTCGCCAATTGCTTCCGCTCTTTCCTGTAGTTCCTCATTCCTGTTCAATACTCTTTAGCCTTTTTCTCACATTTCACTTACTCACTACTTTCACTAGGCCAAGCTCCTAATTTTCCTCGTCTGGACGTTCAGAGGGCCTGACCTATACAGGCGCGGGGTGGTTCGAAGAGTACGAGTTTTAGGCGTAATACACTGTGGGGCGCTTGAGCGTTTATAACAAGGTAGTTCTGGGTGCAAGGTGGTTTGAGTCGTGTAAATGTTCGAACGCAGGATATTTCCATACGTTTGAAGGCTAAAGATAGTTCAGGTTGTTTATGCGCGATGTTTATAAGAGCGCCTAGGCAGACAGATGTACTTCTCATCCCCAAACGCCTATGCGCCCGAAAAACATCGCGCATAAACTCTTTGAACTATCTTTCGCCTTCATACGTCCAGAACTATCCTGCGTCCGTACATCCTTACGAAACAAACCACCTTGCACACAGAACTACCTCGTTATAAACGCTCAAGCGCCCCACAGTGTTTTACGCCTAAAACTCGTACTCTTCGAACCACCCCGCGCCTCGATAGGTCATCCTCTGAACGTTCAGACGCCTTGAACACCCAGTGCCCAAAAACAACCTTGCGCTTCGAACAATTGGGCACTCCGACTCTCCCGGCGAAAGAGTTTCTAGAATCCTCAAACGCCTAAGCTACTTGAACGTTCCATCATCTGCCATCCTGAATTACCTAGCAACTGACTGTTCTTCTATACTCATTCTCTGTATTTCTTTCCTCTCCAAAGTCTCTCATTACCTGAAATATCTCATTTACAATCCTTGTGCCTCTACGAACGACTATTTTTACTGAGAATATGAACTTGCATAATCTTCCGCCCTGTCGTTTCGCCAATTGCTTCCGCTCTTTCCTGTAGTTCCTCATTCCTGTTCAATACTCTTTAGCCTTTTTCTCACATTTCACTTACTCACTACTTTCACTAGGCCAAGCTCCTAATTTTCCTCGTCTGGACGTTCAGAGGGCCTGACCTATACAGGCGCGGGGTGGTTCGAAGAGTACGAGTTTTAGGCGTAATACACTGTGGGGCGCTTGAGCGTTTATAACAAGGTAGTTCTGGGTGCAAGGTGGTTTGAGTCGTGTAAATGTTCGAACGCAGGATATTTCCATACGTTTGAAGGCTAAAGATAGTTCAGGTTGTTTATGCGCGATGTTTATAAGAGCGCCTAGGCAGACAGATGTACTTCTCATCCCCAAACGCCTATGCGCCCGAAAACATCGCGCATAAACTCTTTGAACTATCTTTCGCCTTCATACGTCCAGAACTATCCTGCGTCCGTACATCCTTACGAAACAAACCACCTTGCACACAGAACTACCTCGTTATAAACGCTCAAGCGCCCCACAGTGTTTTACGCCTAAAACTCGTACTCTTCGAACCACCCGCGCCTCGATAGGTCATCCTCTGAACGTTCAGACGCCTTGAACACCCAGTGCCCAAAAACAACCTTGCGCTTCGAACAATTGGGCACTCCGACTCTCCCGGCGAAAGAGTTTCTAGAATCCTCAAACGCCTAAGCTACTTGAACGTTCCATCATCTGCCATCCTGAATTACCTAGCAACTGACTGTTCTTCTATACTCATTCTCTGTATTTCTTTCCTCTCCAAAGTCTCTCATTACCTGAAATATCTCATTTACAATCCTTGTGCCTCTACGAACGACTATTTTTACTGAGAATATGAACTTGCATAATCTTCCGCCCTGTCGTTTCGCCAATTGCTTCCGCTCTTTCCTGTAGTTCCTCATTCCTGTTCAATACTCTTTAGCCTTTTCTCACATTTCACTTACTCACTACTTTCACTAGGCCAAGCTCCTAATTTTCCTCGTCTGGACGTTCAGAGGGCCTGACCTATACAGGCGCGGGGTGGTTCGAAGAGTACGAGTTTTAGGCGTAATACACTGTGGGGCGCTTGAGCGTTTATAACAAGGTAGTTCTGGGTGCAAGGTGGTTTGAGTCGTGTAAATGTTCGAACGCAGGATATTTCCATACGTTTGAAGGCTAAAGATAGTTCAGGTTGTTTATGCGCGATGTTTATAAGAGCGCCTAGGCAGACAGATGTACTTCTCATCCCCAAACGCCTATGCGCCCGAAAAACATCGCGCATAAACTCTTTGAACTATCTTTCGCCTTCATACGTCCAGAACTATCCTGCGTCCGTACATCCTTACGAAACAAACCACCTTGCACACAGAACTACCTCGTTATAAACGCTCAAGCGCCCCACAGTGTTTTACGCCTAAAACTCGTACTCTTCGAACCACCCCGCGCCTCGATAGGTCATCCTCTGAACGTTCAGACGCCTTGAACACCCAGTGCCCAAAAACAACCTTGCGCTTCGAACAATTGGGCACTCCGACTCTCCCGGCGAAAGAGTTTCTAGAATCCTCAAACGCCTAAGCTACTTGAACGTTCCATCATCTGCCATCCTGAATTACCTAGCAACTGACTGTTCTTCTATACTCATTCTCTGTATTTCTTTCCTCTCCAAAGTCTCTCATTACCTGAAATATCTCATTTACAATCCTTGTGCCTCTACGAACGACTATTTTTACTGAGAATATGAACTTGCATAATCTTCCGCCCTGTCGTTTCGCCAATTGCTTCCGCTCTTTCCTGTAGTTCCTCATTCCTGTTCAATACTCTTTAGCCTTTTTCTCACATTTCACTTACTCACTACTTTCACTAGGCCAAGCTCCTAATTTTCCTCGTCTGGACGTTCAGAGGGCCTGACCTATACAGGCGCGGGGTGGTTCGAAGAGTACGAGTTTTAGGCGTAATACACTGTGGGGCGCTTGAGCGTTTATAACAAGGTAGTTCTGGGTGCAAGGTGGTTTGAGTCGTGTAAATGTTCGAACGCAGGATATTTCCATACGTTTGAAGGCTAAAGATAGTTCAGGTTGTTTATGCGCGATGTTTATAAGAGCGCCTAGGCAGACAGATGTACTTCTCATCCCCAAACGCCTATGCGCCCGAAAAACATCGCGCATAAACTCTTTGAACTATCTTTCGCCTTCATACGTCCAGAACTATCCTGCGTCCGTACATCCTTACGAAACAAACCACCTTGCACACAGAACTACCTCGTTATAAACGCTCAAGCGCCCCACAGTGTTTTACGCCTAAAACTCGTACTCTTCGAACCACCCCGCGCCTCGATAGGTCATCCTCTGAACGTTCAGACGCCTTGAACACCCAGTGCCCAAAAACAACCTTGCGCTTCGAACAATTGGGCACTCCGACTCTCCCGGCGAAAGAGTTTCTAGAATCCTCAAACGCCTAAGCTACTTGAACGTTCCATCATCTGCCATCCTGAATTACCTAGCAACTGACTGTTCTTCTATACTCATTCTCTGTATTTCTTTCCTCTCCAAAGTCTCTCATTACCTGAAATATCTCATTTACAATCCTTGTGCCTCTACGAACGACTATTTTTACTGAGAATATGAACTTGCATAATCTTCCGCCCTGTCGTTTCGCCAATTGCTTCCGCTCTTTCCTGTAGTTCCTCATTCCTGTTCAATACTCTTTAGCCTTTTTCTCACATTTCACTTACTCACTACTTTCACTAGGCCAAGCTCCTAATTTTCCTCGTCTGGACGTTCAGAGGGCCTGACCTATACAGGCGCGGGGTGGTTCGAAGAGTACGAGTTTTAGGCGTAATACACTGTGGGGCGCTTGAGCGTTTATAACAAGGTAGTTCTGGGTGCAAGGTGGTTTGAGTCGTGTAAATGTTCGAACGCAGGATATTTCCATACGTTTGAAGGCTAAAGATAGTTCAGGTTGTTTATGCGCGATGTTTATAAGAGCGCCTAGGCAGACAGATGTACTTCTCATCCCCAAACGCCTATGCGCCCGAAAAACATCGCGCATAAACTCTTTGAACTATCTTTCGCCTTCATACGTCCAGAACTATCCTGCGTCCGTACATCCTTACGAAACAAACCACCTTGCACACAGAACTACCTCGTTATAAACGCTCAAGCGCCCCACAGTGTTTTACGCCTAAAACTCGTACTCTTCGAACCACCCGCGCCTCGATAGGTCATCCTCTGAACGTTCAGACGCCTTGAACACCCAGTGCCCAAAAACAACCTTGCGCTTCGAACAATTGGGCACTCCGACTCTCCCGGCGAAAGAGTTTCTAGAATCCTCAAACGCCTAAGCTACTTGAACGTTCCATCATCTGCCATCCTGAATTACCTAGCAACTGACTGTTCTTCTATACTCATTCTCTGTATTTCTTTCCTCTCCAAAGTCTCTCATTACCTGAAATATCTCATTTACAATCCTTGTGCCTCTACGAACGACTATTTTTACTGAGAATATGAACTTGCATAATCTTCCGCCCTGTCGTTTCGCCAATTGCTTCCGCTCTTTCCTGTAGTTCCTCATTCCTGTTCAATACTCTTTAGCCTTTTTCTCACATTTCACTTACTCACTACTTTCACTAGGCCAAGCTCCTAATTTTCCTCGTCTGGACGTTCAGAGGGCCTGACCTATACAGGCGCGGGGTGGTTCGAAGAGTACGAGTTTTAGGCGTAATACACTGTGGGGCGCTTGAGCGTTTATAACAAGGTAGTTCTGGGTGCAAGGTGGTTTGAGTCGTGTAAATGTTCGAACGCAGGATATTTCCATACGTTTGAAGGCTAAAGATAGTTCAGGTTGTTTATGCGCGATGTTTATAAGAGCGCCTAGGCAGACAGATGTACTTCTCATCCCCAAACGCCTATGCGCCCGAAAAACATCGCGCATAAACTCTTTGAACTATCTTTCGCCTTCATACGTCCAGAACTATCCTGCGTCCGTACATCCTTACGAAACAAACCACCTTGCACACAGAACTACCTCGTTATAAACGCTCAAGCGCCCCACAGTGTTTTACGCCTAAAACTCGTACTCTTCGAACCACCCCGCGCCTCGATAGGTCATCCTCTGAACGTTCAGACGCCTTGAACACCCAGTGCCCAAAAACAACCTTGCGCTTCGAACAATTGGGCACTCCGACTCTCCCGGCGAAAGAGTTTCTAGAATCCTCAAACGCCTAAGCTACTTGAACGTTCCATCATCTGCCATCCTGAATTACCTAGCAACTGACTGTTCTTCTATACTCATTCTCTGTATTTCTTTCCTCTCCAAAGTCTCTCATTACCTGAAATATCTCATTTACAATCCTTGTGCCTCTACGAACGACTATTTTTACTGAGAATATGAACTTGCATAATCTTCCGCCCTGTCGTTTCGCCAATTGCTTCCGCTCTTTCCTGTAGTTCCTCATTCCTGTTCAATACTCTTTAGCCTTTTTCTCACATTTCACTTACTCACTACTTTCACTAGGCCAAGCTCCTAATTTTCCTCGTCTGGACGTTCAGAGGGCCTGACCTATACAGGCGCGGGGTGGTTCGAAGAGTACGAGTTTTAGGCGTAATACACTGTGGGGCGCTTGAGCGTTTATAACAAGGTAGTTCTGGGTGCAAGGTGGTTTGAGTCGTGTAAATGTTCGAACGCAGGATATTTCCATACGTTTGAAGGCTAAAGATAGTTCAGGTTGTTTATGCGCGATGTTTATAAGAGCGCCTAGGCAGACAGATGTACTTCTCATCCCCAAACGCCTATGCGCCCGAAAAACATCGCGCATAAACTCTTTGAACTATCTTTCGCCTTCATACGTCCAGAACTATCCTGCGTCCGTACATCCTTACGAAACAAACCACCTTGCACACAGAACTACCTCGTTATAAACGCTCAAGCGCCCCACAGTGTTTTACGCCTAAAACTCGTACTCTTCGAACCACCCCGCGCCTCGATAGGTCATCCTCTGAACGTTCAGACGCCTTGAACACCCAGTGCCCAAAAACAACCTTGCGCTTCGAACAATTGGGCACTCCGACTCTCCCGGCGAAAGAGTTTCTAGAATCCTCAAACGCCTAAGCTACTTGAACGTTCCATCATCTGCCATCCTGAATTACCTAGCAACTGACTGTTCTTCTATACTCATTCTCTGTATTTCTTTCCTCTCCAAAGTCTCTCATTACCTGAAATATCTCATTTACAATCCTTGTGCCTCTACGAACGACTATTTTTACTGAGAATATGAACTTGCATAATCTTCCGCCCTGTCGTTTCGCCAATTGCTTCCGCTCTTTCCTGTAGTTCCTCATTCCTGTTCAATACTCTTTAGCCTTTTTCTCACATTTCACTTACTCACTACTTTCACTAGGCCAAGCTCCTAATTTTCCTCGTCTGGACGTTCAGAGGGCCTGACCTATACAGGCGCGGGGTGGTTCGAAGAGTACGAGTTTTAGGCGTAATACACTGTGGGGCGCTTGAGCGTTTATAACAAGGTAGTTCTGGGTGCAAGGTGGTTTGAGTCGTGTAAATGTTCGAACGCAGGATATTTCCATACGTTTGAAGGCTAAAGATAGTTCAGGTTGTTTATGCGCGATGTTTATAAGAGCGCCTAGGCAGACAGATGTACTTCTCATCCCCAAACGCCTATGCGCCCGAAAAACATCGCGCATAAACTCTTTGAACTATCTTTCGCCTTCATACGTCCAGAACTATCCTGCGTCCGTACATCCTTACGAAACAAACCACCTTGCACACAGAACTACCTCGTTATAAACGCTCAAGCGCCCCACAGTGTTTTACGCCTAAAACTCGTACTCTTCGAACCACCCGCGCCTCGATAGGTCATCCTCTGAACGTTCAGACGCCTTGAACACCCAGTGCCCAAAAACAACCTTGCGCTTCGAACAATTGGGCACTCCGACTCTCCCGGCGAAAGAGTTTCTAGAATCCTCAAACGCCTAAGCTACTTGAACGTTCCATCATCTGCCATCCTGAATTACCTAGCAACTGACTGTTCTTCTATACTCATTCTCTGTATTTCTTTCCTCTCCAAAGTCTCTCATTACCTGAAATATCTCATTTACAATCCTTGTGCCTCTACGAACGACTATTTTTACTGAGAATATGAACTTGCATAATCTTCCGCCCTGTCGTTTCGCCAATTGCTTCCGCTCTTTCCTGTAGTTCCTCATTCCTGTTCAATACTCTTTAGCCTTTTTCTCACATTTCACTTACTCACTACTTTCACTAGGCCAAGCTCCTAATTTTCCTCGTCTGGACGTTCAGAGGGCCTGACCTATACAGGCGCGGGGTGGTTCGAAGAGTACGAGTTTTAGGCGTAATACACTGTGGGGCGCTTGAGCGTTTATAACAAGGTAGTTCTGGGTGCAAGGTGGTTTGAGTCGTGTAAATGTTCGAACGCAGGATATTTCCATACGTTTGAAGGCTAAAGATAGTTCAGGTTGTTTATGCGCGATGTTTATAAGAGCGCCTAGGCAGACAGATGTACTTCTCATCCCCAAACGCCTATGCGCCCGAAAAACATCGCGCATAAACTCTTTGAACTATCTTTCGCCTTCATACGTCCAGAACTATCCTGCGTCCGTACATCCTTACGAAACAAACCACCTTGCACACAGAACTACCTCGTTATAAACGCTCAAGCGCCCCACAGTGTTTTACGCCTAAAACTCGTACTCTTCGAACCACCCCGCGCCTCGATAGGTCATCCTCTGAACGTTCAGACGCCTTGAACACCCAGTGCCCAAAAACAACCTTGCGCTTCGAACAATTGGGCACTCCGACTCTCCCGGCGAAAGAGTTTCTAGAATCCTCAAACGCCTAAGCTACTTGAACGTTCCATCATCTGCCATCCTGAATTACCTAGCAACTGACTGTTCTTCTATACTCATTCTCTGTATTTCTTTCCTCTCCAAAGTCTCTCATTACCTGAAATATCTCATTTACAATCCTTGTGCCTCTACGAACGACTATTTTTACTGAGAATATGAACTTGCATAATCTTCCGCCCTGTCGTTTCGCCAATTGCTTCCGCTCTTTCCTGTAGTTCCTCATTCCTGTTCAATACTCTTTAGCCTTTTTCTCACATTTCACTTACTCACTACTTTCACTAGGCCAAGCTCCTAATTTTCCTCGTCTGGACGTTCAGAGGGCCTGACCTATACAGGCGCGGGGTGGTTCGAAGAGTACGAGTTTTAGGCGTAATACACTGTGGGGCGCTTGAGCGTTTATAACAAGGTAGTTCTGGGTGCAAGGTGGTTTGAGTCGTGTAAATGTTCGAACGCAGGATATTTCCATACGTTTGAAGGCTAAAGATAGTTCAGGTTGTTTATGCGCGATGTTTATAAGAGCGCCTAGGCAGACAGATGTACTTCTCATCCCCAAACGCCTATGCGCCCGAAAAACATCGCGCATAAACTCTTTGAACTATCTTTCGCCTTCATACGTCCAGAACTATCCTGCGTCCGTACATCCTTACGAAACAAACCACCTTGCACACAGAACTACCTCGTTATAAACGCTCAAGCGCCCCACAGTGTTTTACGCCTAAAACTCGTACTCTTCGAACCACCCCGCGCCTCGATAGGTCATCCTCTGAACGTTCAGACGCCTTGAACACCCAGTGCCCAAAAACAACCTTGCGCTTCGAACAATTGGGCACTCCGACTCTCCCGGCGAAAGAGTTTCTAGAATCCTCAAACGCCTAAGCTACTTGAACGTTCCATCATCTGCCATCCTGAATTACCTAGCAACTGACTGTTCTTCTATACTCATTCTCTGTATTTCTTTCCTCTCCAAAGTCTCTCATTACCTGAAATATCTCATTTACAATCCTTGTGCCTCTACGAACGACTATTTTTACTGAGAATATGAACTTGCATAATCTTCCGCCCTGTCGTTTCGCCAATTGCTTCCGCTCTTTCCTGTAGTTCCTCATTCCTGTTCAATACTCTTTAGCCTTTTTCTCACATTTCACTTACTCACTACTTTCACTAGGCCAAGCTCCTAATTTTCCTCGTCTGGACGTTCAGAGGGCCTGACCTATACAGGCGCGGGGTGGTTCGAAGAGTACGAGTTTTAGGCGTAATACACTGTGGGGCGCTTGAGCGTTTATAACAAGGTAGTTCTGGGTGCAAGGTGGTTTGAGTCGTGTAAATGTTCGAACGCAGGATATTTCCATACGTTTGAAGGCTAAAGATAGTTCAGGTTGTTTATGCGCGATGTTTATAAGAGCGCCTAGGCAGACAGATGTACTTCTCATCCCCAAACGCCTATGCGCCCGAAAGACATCGCGCATAAACTCTTTGAACTATCTTTCGCCTTCATACGTCCAGAACTATCCTGCGTCCGTACATCCTTACGAAACAAACCACCTTGCACACAGAACTACCTCGTTATAAACGCTCAAGCGCCCCACAGTGTTTTACGCCTAAAACTCGTACTCTTCGAACCACCCCGCGCCTCGATAGGTCATCCTCTGAACGTTCAGACGCCTTGAACACCCAGTGCCCAAAAACAACCTTGCGCTTCGAACAATTGGGCACTCCGACTCTCCCGGCGAAAGAGTTTCTAGAATCCTCAAACGCCTAAGCTACTTGAACGTTCCATCATCTGCCATCCTGAATTACCTAGCAACTGACTGTTCTTCTATACTCATTCTCTGTATTTCTTTCCTCTCCAAAGTCTCTCATTACCTGAAATATCTCATTTACAATCCTTGTGCCTCTACGAACGACTATTTTTACTGAGAATATGAACTTGCATAATCTTCCGCCCTGTCGTTTCGCCAATTGCTTCCGCTCTTTCCTGTAGTTCCTCATTCCTGTTCAATACTCTTTAGCCTTTTCTCACATTTCACTTACTCACTACTTTCACTAGGCCAAGCTCCTAATTTTCCTCGTCTGGACGTTCAGAGGGCCTGACCTATACAGGCGCGGGGTGGTTCGAAGAGTACGAGTTTTAGGCGTAATACACTGTGGGGCGCTTGAGCGTTTATAACAAGGTAGTTCTGGGTGCAAGGTGGTTTGAGTCGTGTAAATGTTCGAACGCAGGATATTTCCATACGTTTGAAGGCTAAAGATAGTTCAGGTTGTTTATGCGCGATGTTTATAAGAGCGCCTAGGCAGACAGATGTACTTCTCATCCCCAAACGCCTATGCGCCCGAAAAACATCGCGCATAAACTCTTTGAACTATCTTTCGCCTTCATACGTCCAGAACTATCCTGCGTCCGTACATCCTTACGAAACAAACCACCTTGCACACAGAACTACCTCGTTATAAACGCTCAAGCGCCCCACAGTGTTTTACGCCTAAAACTCGTACTCTTCGAACCACCCCGCGCCTCGATAGGTCATCCTCTGAACGTTCAGACGCCTTGAACACCCAGTGCCCAAAAACAACCTTGCGCTTCGAACAATTGGGCACTCCGACTCTCCCGGCGAAAGAGTTTCTAGAATCCTCAAACGCCTAAGCTACTTGAACGTTCCATCATCTGCCATCCTGAATTACCTAGCAACTGACTGTTCTTCTATACTCATTCTCTGTATTTCTTTCCTCTCCAAAGTCTCTCATTACCTGAAATATCTCATTTACAATCCTTGTGCCTCTACGAACGACTATTTTTACTGAGAATATGAACTTGCATAATCTTCCGCCCTGTCGTTTCGCCAATTGCTTCCGCTCTTTCCTGTAGTTCCTCATTCCTGTTCAATACTCTTTAGCCTTTTTCTCACATTTCACTTACTCACTACTTTCACTAGGCCAAGCTCCTAATTTTCCTCGTCTGGACGTTCAGAGGGCCTGACCTATACAGGCGCGGGGTGGTTCGAAGAGTACGAGTTTTAGGCGTAATACACTGTGGGGCGCTTGAGCGTTTATAACAAGGTAGTTCTGGGTGCAAGGTGGTTTGAGTCGTGTAAATGTTCGAACGCAGGATATTTCCATACGTTTGAAGGCTAAAGATAGTTCAGGTTGTTTATGCGCGATGTTTATAAGAGCGCCTAGGCAGACAGATGTACTTCTCATCCCCAAACGCCTATGCGCCCGAAAAACATCGCGCATAAACTCTTTGAACTATCTTTCGCCTTCATACGTCCAGAACTATCCTGCGTCCGTACATCCTTACGAAACAAACCACCTTGCACACAGAACTACCTCGTTATAAACGCTCAAGCGCCCCACAGTGTTTTACGCCTAAAACTCGTACTCTTCGAACCACCCCGCGCCTCGATAGGTCATCCTCTGAACGTTCAGACGCCTTGAACACCCAGTGCCCAAAAACAACCTTGCGCTTCGAACAATTGGGCACTCCGACTCTCCCGGCGAAAGAGTTTCTAGAATCCTCAAACGCCTAAGCTACTTGAACGTTCCATCATCTGCCATCCTGAATTACCTAGCAACTGACTGTTCTTCTATACTCATTCTCTGTATTTCTTTCCTCTCCAAAGTCTCTCATTACCTGAAATATCTCATTTACAATCCTTGTGCCTCTACGAACGACTATTTTTACTGAGAATATGAACTTGCATAATCTTCCGCCCTGTCGTTTCGCCAATTGCTTCCGCTCTTTCCTGTAGTTCCTCATTCCTGTTCAATACTCTTTAGCCTTTTTCTCACATTTCACTTACTCACTACTTTCACTAGGCCAAGCTCCTAATTTTCCTCGTCTGGACGTTCAGAGGGCCTGACCTATACAGGCGCGGGGTGGTTCGAAGAGTACGAGTTTTAGGCGTAATACACTGTGGGGCGCTTGAGCGTTTATAACAAGGTAGTTCTGGGTGCAAGGTGGTTTGAGTCGTGTAAATGTTCGAACGCAGGATATTTCCATACGTTTGAAGGCTAAAGATAGTTCAGGTTGTTTATGCGCGATGTTTATAAAAGCGCCTAGGCAGACAGATGTACTTCTCATCCCCAAACGCCTATGCGCCCGAAAAACATCGCGCATAAACTCTTTGAACTATCTTTCGCCTTCATACGTCCAGAACTATCCTGCGTCCGTACATCCTTACGAAACAAACCACCTTGCACACAGAACTACCTCGTTATAAACGCTCAAGCGCCCCACAGTGTTTTACGCCTAAAACTCGTACTCTTCGAACCACCCCGCGCCTCGATAGGTCATCCTCTGAACGTTCAGACGCCTTGAACACCCAGTGCCCAAAAACAACCTTGCGCTTCGAACAATTGGGCACTCCGACTCTCCCGGCGAAAGAGTTTCTAGAATCCTCAAACGCCTAAGCTACTTGAACGTTCCATCATCTGCCATCCTGAATTACCTAGCAACTGACTGTTCTTCTATACTCATTCTCTGTATTTCTTTCCTCTCCAAAGTCTCTCATTACCTGAAATATCTCATTTACAATCCTTGTGCCTCTACGAACGACTATTTTTACTGAGAATATGAACTTGCATAATCTTCCGCCCTGTCGTTTCGCCAATTGCTTCCGCTCTTTCCTGTAGTTCCTCATTCCTGTTCAATACTCTTTAGCCTTTTTCTCACATTTCACTTACTCACTACTTTCACTAGGCCAAGCTCCTAATTTTCCTCGTCTGGACGTTCAGAGGGCCTGACCTATACAGGCGCGGGGTGGTTCGAAGAGTACGAGTTTTAGGCGTAATACACTGTGGGGCGCTTGAGCGTTTATAACAAGGTAGTTCTGGGTGCAAGGTGGTTTGAGTCGTGTAAATGTTCGAACGCAGGATATTTCCATACGTTTGAAGGCTAAAGATAGTTCAGGTTGTTTATGCGCGATGTTTATAAGAGCGCCTAGGCAGACAGATGTACTTCTCATCCCCAAACGCCTATGCGCCCGAAAAACATCGCGCATAAACTCTTTGAACTATCTTTCGCCTTCATACGTCCAGAACTATCCTGCGTCCGTACATCCTTACGAAACAAACCACCTTGCACACAGAACTACCTCGTTATAAACGCTCAAGCGCCCCACAGTGTTTTACGCCTAAAACTCGTACTCTTCGAACCACCCCGCGCCTCGATAGGTCATCCTCTGAACGTTCAGACGCCTTGAACACCCAGTGCCCAAAAACAACCTTGCGCTTCGAACAATTGGGCACTCCGACTCTCCCGGCGAAAGAGTTTCTAGAATCCTCAAACGCCTAAGCTACTTGAACGTTCCATCATCTGCCATCCTGAATTACCTAGCAACTGACTGTTCTTCTATACTCATTCTCTGTATTTCTTTCCTCTCCAAAGTCTCTCATTACCTGAAATATCTCATTTACAATCCTTGTGCCTCTACGAACGACTATTTTTACTGAGAATATGAACTTGCATAATCTTCCGCCCTGTCGTTTCGCCAATTGCTTCCGCTCTTTCCTGTAGTTCCTCATTCCTGTTCAATACTCTTTAGCCTTTTTCTCACATTTCACTTACTCACTACTTTCACTAGGCCAAGCTCCTAATTTTCCTCGTCTGGACGTTCAGAGGGCCTGACCTATACAGGCGCGGGGTGGTTCGAAGAGTACGAGTTTTAGGCGTAATACACTGTGGGGCGCTTGAGCGTTTATAACAAGGTAGTTCTGGGTGCAAGGTGGTTTGAGTCGTGTAAATGTTCGAACGCAGGATATTTCCATACGTTTGAAGGCTAAAGATAGTTCAGGTTGTTTATGCGCGATGTTTATAAAAGCGCCTAGGCAGACAGATGTACTTCTCATCCCCAAACGCCTATGCGCCCGAAAACATCGCGCATAAACTCTTTGAACTATCTTTCGCCTTCATACGTCCAGAACTATCCTGCGTCCGTACATCCTTACGAAACAAACCACCTTGCACACAGAACTACCTCGTTATAAACGCTCAAGCGCCCCACAGTGTTTTACGCCTAAAACTCGTACTCTTCGAACCACCCCGCGCCTCGATAGGTCATCCTCTGAACGTTCAGACGCCTTGAACACCCAGTGCCCAAAAACAACCTTGCGCTTCGAACAATTGGGCACTCCGACTCTCCCGGCGAAAGAGTTTCTAGAATCCTCAAACGCCTAAGCTACTTGAACGTTCCATCATCTGCCATCCTGAATTACCTAGCAACTGACTGTTCTTCTATACTCATTCTCTGTATTTCTTTCCTCTCCAAAGTCTCTCATTACCTGAAATATCTCATTTACAATCCTTGTGCCTCTACGAACGACTATTTTTACTGAGAATATGAACTTGCATAATCTTCCGCCCTGTCGTTTCGCCAATTGCTTCCGCTCTTTCCTGTAGTTCCTCATTCCTGTTCAATACTCTTTAGCCTTTTTCTCACATTTCACTTACTCACTACTTTCACTAGGCCAAGCTCCTAATTTTCCTCGTCTGGACGTTCAGAGGGCCTGACCTATACAGGCGCGGGGTGGTTCGAAGAGTACGAGTTTTAGGCGTAATACACTGTGGGGCGCTTGAGCGTTTATAACAAGGTAGTTCTGGGTGCAAGGTGGTTTGAGTCGTGTAAATGTTCGAACGCAGGATATTTCCATACGTTTGAAGGCTAAAGATAGTTCAGGTTGTTTATGCGCGATGTTTATAAGAGCGCCTAGGCAGACAGATGTACTTCTCATCCCCAAACGCCTATGCGCCCGAAAAACATCGCGCATAAACTCTTTGAACTATCTTTCGCCTTCATACGTCCAGAACTATCCTGCGTCCGTACATCCTTACGAAACAAACCACCTTGCACACAGAACTACCTCGTTATAAACGCTCAAGCGCCCCACAGTGTTTTACGCCTAAAACTCGTACTCTTCGAACCACCCCGCGCCTCGATAGGTCATCCTCTGAACGTTCAGACGCCTTGAACACCCAGTGCCCAAAAACAACCTTGCGCTTCGAACAATTGGGCACTCCGACTCTCCCGGCGAAAGAGTTTCTAGAATCCTCAAACGCCTAAGCTACTTGAACGTTCCATCATCTGCCATCCTGAATTACCTAGCAACTGACTGTTCTTCTATACTCATTCTCTGTATTTCTTTCCTCTCCAAAGTCTCTCATTACCTGAAATATCTCATTTACAATCCTTGTGCCTCTACGAACGACTATTTTTACTGAGAATATGAACTTGCATAATCTTCCGCCCTGTCGTTTCGCCAATTGCTTCCGCTCTTTCCTGTAGTTCCTCATTCCTGTTCAATACTCTTTAGCCTTTTTCTCACATTTCACTTACTCACTACTTTCACTAGGCCAAGCTCCTAATTTTCCTCGTCTGGACGTTCAGAGGGCCTGACCTATACAGGCGCGGGGTGGTTCGAAGAGTACGAGTTTTAGGCGTAATACACTGTGGGGCGCTTGAGCGTTTATAACAAGGTAGTTCTGGGTGCAAGGTGGTTTGAGTCGTGTAAATGTTCGAACGCAGGATATTTCCATACGTTTGAAGGCTAAAGATAGTTCAGGTTGTTTATGCGCGATGTTTATAAGAGCGCCTAGGCAGACAGATGTACTTCTCATCCCCAAACGCCTATGCGCCCGAAAACATCGCGCATAAACTCTTTGAACTATCTTTCGCCTTCATACGTCCAGAACTATCCTGCGTCCGTACATCCTTACGAAACAAACCACCTTGCACACAGAACTACCTCGTTATAAACGCTCAAGCGCCCCACAGTGTTTTACGCCTAAAACTCGTACTCTTCGAACCACCCCGCGCCTCGATAGGTCATCCTCTGAACGTTCAGACGCCTTGAACACCCAGTGCCCAAAAACAACCTTGCGCTTCGAACAATTGGGCACTCCGACTCTCCCGGCGAAAGAGTTTCTAGAATCCTCAAACGCCTAAGCTACTTGAACGTTCCATCATCTGCCATCCTGAATTACCTAGCAACTGACTGTTCTTCTATACTCATTCTCTGTATTTCTTTCCTCTCCAAAGTCTCTCATTACCTGAAATATCTCATTTACAATCCTTGTGCCTCTACGAACGACTATTTTTACTGAGAATATGAACTTGCATAATCTTCCGCCCTGTCGTTTCGCCAATTGCTTCCGCTCTTTCCTGTAGTTCCTCATTCCTGTTCAATACTCTTTAGCCTTTTCTCACATTTCACTTACTCACTACTTTCACTAGGCCAAGCTCCTAATTTTCCTCGTCTGGACGTTCAGAGGGCCTGACCTATACAGGCGCGGGGTGGTTCGAAGAGTACGAGTTTTAGGCGTAATACACTGTGGGGCGCTTGAGCGTTTATAACAAGGTAGTTCTGGGTGCAAGGTGGTTTGAGTCGTGTAAATGTTCGAACGCAGGATATTTCCATACGTTTGAAGGCTAAAGATAGTTCAGGTTGTTTATGCGCGATGTTTATAAGAGCGCCTAGGCAGACAGATGTACTTCTCATCCCCAAACGCCTATGCGCCCGAAAAACATCGCGCATAAACTCTTTGAACTATCTTTCGCCTTCATACGTCCAGAACTATCCTGCGTCCGTACATCCTTACGAAACAAACCACCTTGCACACAGAACTACCTCGTTATAAACGCTCAAGCGCCCCACAGTGTTTTACGCCTAAAACTCGTACTCTTCGAACCACCCCGCGCCTCGATAGGTCATCCTCTGAACGTTCAGACGCCTTGAACACCCAGTGCCCAAAAACAACCTTGCGCTTCGAACAATTGGGCACTCCGACTCTCCCGGCGAAAGAGTTTCTAGAATCCTCAAACGCCTAAGCTACTTGAACGTTCCATCATCTGCCATCCTGAATTACCTAGCAACTGACTGTTCTTCTATACTCATTCTCTGTATTTCTTTCCTCTCCAAAGTCTCTCATTACCTGAAATATCTCATTTACAATCCTTGTGCCTCTACGAACGACTATTTTTACTGAGAATATGAACTTGCATAATCTTCCGCCCTGTCGTTTCGCCAATTGCTTCCGCTCTTTCCTGTAGTTCCTCATTCCTGTTCAATACTCTTTAGCCTTTTCTCACATTTCACTTACTCACTACTTTCACTAGGCCAAGCTCCTAATTTTCCTCGTCTGGACGTTCAGAGGGCCTGACCTATACAGGCGCGGGGTGGTTCGAAGAGTACGAGTTTTAGGCGTAATACACTGTGGGGCGCTTGAGCGTTTATAACAAGGTAGTTCTGGGTGCAAGGTGGTTTGAGTCGTGTAAATGTTCGAACGCAGGATATTTCCATACGTTTGAAGGCTAAAGATAGTTCAGGTTGTTTATGCGCGATGTTTATAAGAGCGCCTAGGCAGACAGATGTACTTCTCATCCCCAAACGCCTATGCGCCCGAAAAACATCGCGCATAAACTCTTTGAACTATCTTTCGCCTTCATACGTCCAGAACTATCCTGCGTCCGTACATCCTTACGAAACAAACCACCTTGCACACAGAACTACCTCGTTATAAACGCTCAAGCGCCCCACAGTGTTTTACGCCTAAAACTCGTACTCTTCGAACCACCCGCGCCTCGATAGGTCATCCTCTGAACGTTCAGACGCCTTGAACACCCAGTGCCCAAAAACAACCTTGCGCTTCGAACAATTGGGCACTCCGACTCTCCCGGCGAAAGAGTTTCTAGAATCCTCAAACGCCTAAGCTACTTGAACGTTCCATCATCTGCCATCCTGAATTACCTAGCAACTGACTGTTCTTCTATACTCATTCTCTGTATTTCTTTCCTCTCCAAAGTCTCTCATTACCTGAAATATCTCATTTACAATCCTTGTGCCTCTACGAACGACTATTTTTACTGAGAATATGAACTTGCATAATCTTCCGCCCTGTCGTTTCGCCAATTGCTTCCGCTCTTTCCTGTAGTTCCTCATTCCTGTTCAATACTCTTTAGCCTTTTTCTCACATTTCACTTACTCACTACTTTCACTAGGCCAAGCTCCTAATTTTCCTCGTCTGGACGTTCAGAGGGCCTGACCTATACAGGCGCGGGGTGGTTCGAAGAGTACGAGTTTTAGGCGTAATACACTGTGGGGCGCTTGAGCGTTTATAACAAGGTAGTTCTGGGTGCAAGGTGGTTTGAGTCGTGTAAATGTTCGAACGCAGGATATTTCCATACGTTTGAAGGCTAAAGATAGTTCAGGTTGTTTATGCGCGATGTTTATAAAAGCGCCTAGGCAGACAGATGTACTTCTCATCCCCAAACGCCTATGCGCCCGAAAAACATCGCGCATAAACTCTTTGAACTATCTTTCGCCTTCATACGTCCAGAACTATCCTGCGTCCGTACATCCTTACGAAACAAACCACCTTGCACACAGAACTACCTCGTTATAAACGCTCAAGCGCCCCACAGTGTTTTACGCCTAAAACTCGTACTCTTCGAACCACCCCGCGCCTCGATAGGTCATCCTCTGAACGTTCAGACGCCTTGAACACCCAGTGCCCAAAAACAACCTTGCGCTTCGAACAATTGGGCACTCCGACTCTCCCGGCGAAAGAGTTTCTAGAATCCTCAAACGCCTAAGCTACTTGAACGTTCCATCATCTGCCATCCTGAATTACCTAGCAACTGACTGTTCTTCTATACTCATTCTCTGTATTTCTTTCCTCTCCAAAGTCTCTCATTACCTGAAATATCTCATTTACAATCCTTGTGCCTCTACGAACGACTATTTTTACTGAGAATATGAACTTGCATAATCTTCCGCCCTGTCGTTTCGCCAATTGCTTCCGCTCTTTCCTGTAGTTCCTCATTCCTGTTCAATACTCTTTAGCCTTTTTCTCACATTTCACTTACTCACTACTTTCACTAGGCCAAGCTCCTAATTTTCCTCGTCTGGACGTTCAGAGGGCCTGACCTATACAGGCGCGGGGTGGTTCGAAGAGTACGAGTTTTAGGCGTAATACACTGTGGGGCGCTTGAGCGTTTATAACAAGGTAGTTCTGGGTGCAAGGTGGTTTGAGTCGTGTAAATGTTCGAACGCAGGATATTTCCATACGTTTGAAGGCTAAAGATAGTTCAGGTTGTTTATGCGCGATGTTTATAAAAGCGCCTAGGCAGACAGATGTACTTCTCATCCCCAAACGCCTATGCGCCCGAAAAACATCGCGCATAAACTCTTTGAACTATCTTTCGCCTTCATACGTCCAGAACTATCCTGCGTCCGTACATCCTTACGAAACAAACCACCTTGCACACAGAACTACCTCGTTATAAACGCTCAAGCGCCCCACAGTGTTTTACGCCTAAAACTCGTACTCTTCGAACCACCCGCGCCTCGATAGGTCATCCTCTGAACGTTCAGACGCCTTGAACACCCAGTGCCCAAAAACAACCTTGCGCTTCGAACAATTGGGCACTCCGACTCTCCCGGCGAAAGAGTTTCTAGAATCCTCAAACGCCTAAGCTACTTGAACGTTCCATCATCTGCCATCCTGAATTACCTAGCAACTGACTGTTCTTCTATACTCATTCTCTGTATTTCTTTCCTCTCCAAAGTCTCTCATTACCTGAAATATCTCATTTACAATCCTTGTGCCTCTACGAACGACTATTTTTACTGAGAATATGAACTTGCATAATCTTCCGCCCTGTCGTTTCGCCAATTGCTTCCGCTCTTTCCTGTAGTTCCTCATTCCTGTTCAATACTCTTTAGCCTTTTTCTCACATTTCACTTACTCACTACTTTCACTAGGCCAAGCTCCTAATTTTCCTCGTCTGGACGTTCAGAGGGCCTGACCTATACAGGCGCGGGGTGGTTCGAAGAGTACGAGTTTTAGGCGTAATACACTGTGGGGCGCTTGAGCGTTTATAACAAGGTAGTTCTGGGTGCAAGGTGGTTTGAGTCGTGTAAATGTTCGAACGCAGGATATTTCCATACGTTTGAAGGCTAAAGATAGTTCAGGTTGTTTATGCGCGATGTTTATAAAAGCGCCTAGGCAGACAGATGTACTTCTCATCCCCAAACGCCTATGCGCCCGAAAACATCGCGCATAAACTCTTTGAACTATCTTTCGCCTTCATACGTCCAGAACTATCCTGCGTCCGTACATCCTTACGAAACAAACCACCTTGCACACAGAACTACCTCGTTATAAACGCTCAAGCGCCCCACAGTGTTTTACGCCTAAAACTCGTACTCTTCGAACCACCCCGCGCCTCGATAGGTCATCCTCTGAACGTTCAGACGCCTTGAACACCCAGTGCCCAAAAACAACCTTGCGCTTCGAACAATTGGGCACTCCGACTCTCCCGGCGAAAGAGTTTCTAGAATCCTCAAACGCCTAAGCTACTTGAACGTTCCATCATCTGCCATCCTGAATTACCTAGCAACTGACTGTTCTTCTATACTCATTCTCTGTATTTCTTTCCTCTCCAAAGTCTCTCATTACCTGAAATATCTCATTTACAATCCTTGTGCCTCTACGAACGACTATTTTTACTGAGAATATGAACTTGCATAATCTTCCGCCCTGTCGTTTCGCCAATTGCTTCCGCTCTTTCCTGTAGTTCCTCATTCCTGTTCAATACTCTTTAGCCTTTTTCTCACATTTCACTTACTCACTACTTTCACTAGGCCAAGCTCCTAATTTTCCTCGTCTGGACGTTCAGAGGGCCTGACCTATACAGGCGCGGGGTGGTTCGAAGAGTACGAGTTTTAGGCGTAATACACTGTGGGGCGCTTGAGCGTTTATAACAAGGTAGTTCTGGGTGCAAGGTGGTTTGAGTCGTGTAAATGTTCGAACGCAGGATATTTCCATACGTTTGAAGGCTAAAGATAGTTCAGGTTGTTTATGCGCGATGTTTATAAAGCGCCTAGGCAGACAGATGTACTTCTCATCCCCAAACGCCTATGCGCCCGAAAAACATCGCGCATAAACTCTTTGAACTATCTTTCGCCTTCATACGTCCAGAACTATCCTGCGTCCGTACATCCTTACGAAACAAACCACCTTGCACACAGAACTACCTCGTTATAAACGCTCAAGCGCCCCACAGTGTTTTACGCCTAAAACTCGTACTCTTCGAACCACCCCGCGCCTCGATAGGTCATCCTCTGAACGTTCAGACGCCTTGAACACCCAGTGCCCAAAAACAACCTTGCGCTTCGAACAATTGGGCACTCCGACTCTCCCGGCGAAAGAGTTTCTAGAATCCTCAAACGCCTAAGCTACTTGAACGTTCCATCATCTGCCATCCTGAATTACCTAGCAACTGACTGTTCTTCTATACTCATTCTCTGTATTTCTTTCCTCTCCAAAGTCTCTCATTACCTGAAATATCTCATTTACAATCCTTGTGCCTCTACGAACGACTATTTTTACTGAGAATATGAACTTGCATAATCTTCCGCCCTGTCGTTTCGCCAATTGCTTCCGCTCTTTCCTGTAGTTCCTCATTCCTGTTCAATACTCTTTAGCCTTTTTCTCACATTTCACTTACTCACTACTTTCACTAGGCCAAGCTCCTAATTTTCCTCGTCTGGACGTTCAGAGGGCCTGACCTATACAGGCGCGGGGTGGTTCGAAGAGTACGAGTTTTAGGCGTAATACACTGTGGGGCGCTTGAGCGTTTATAACAAGGTAGTTCTGGGTGCAAGGTGGTTTGAGTCGTGTAAATGTTCGAACGCAGGATATTTCCATACGTTTGAAGGCTAAAGATAGTTCAGGTTGTTTATGCGCGATGTTTATAAGAGCGCCTAGGCAGACAGATGTACTTCTCATCCCCAAACGCCTATGCGCCCGAAAAACATCGCGCATAAACTCTTTGAACTATCTTTCGCCTTCATACGTCCAGAACTATCCTGCGTCCGTACATCCTTACGAAACAAACCACCTTGCACACAGAACTACCTCGTTATAAACGCTCAAGCGCCCCACAGTGTTTTACGCCTAAAACTCGTACTCTTCGAACCACCCCGCGCCTCGATAGGTCATCCTCTGAACGTTCAGACGCCTTGAACACCCAGTGCCCAAAAACAACCTTGCGCTTCGAACAATTGGGCACTCCGACTCTCCCGGCGAAAGAGTTTCTAGAATCCTCAAACGCCTAAGCTACTTGAACGTTCCATCATCTGCCATCCTGAATTACCTAGCAACTGACTGTTCTTCTATACTCATTCTCTGTATTTCTTTCCTCTCCAAAGTCTCTCATTACCTGAAATATCTCATTTACAATCCTTGTGCCTCTACGAACGACTATTTTTACTGAGAATATGAACTTGCATAATCTTCCGCCCTGTCGTTTCGCCAATTGCTTCCGCTCTTTCCTGTAGTTCCTCATTCCTGTTCAATACTCTTTAGCCTTTTTCTCACATTTCACTTACTCACTACTTTCACTAGGCCAAGCTCCTAATTTTCCTCGTCTGGACGTTCAGAGGGCCTGACCTATACAGGCGCAGGGTGGTTCGAAGAGTACGAGTTTTAGGCGTAATACACTGTGGGGCGCTTGAGCGTTTATAACAAGGTAGTTCTGGGTGCAAGGTGGTTTGAGTCGTGTAAATGTTCGAACGCAGGATATTTCCATACGTTTGAAGGCTAAAGATAGTTCAGGTTGTTTATGCGCGATGTTTATAAAAGCGCCTAGGCAGACAGATGTACTTCTCATCCCCAAACGCCTATGCGCCCGAAAAACATCGCGCATAAACTCTTTGAACTATCTTTCGCCTTCATACGTCCAGAACTATCCTGCGTCCGTACATCCTTACGAAACAAACCACCTTGCACACAGAACTACCTCGTTATAAACGCTCAAGCGCCCCACAGTGTTTTACGCCTAAAACTCGTACTCTTCGAACCACCCCGCGCCTCGATAGGTCATCCTCTGAACGTTCAGACGCCTTGAACACCCAGTGCCCAAAAACAACCTTGCGCTTCGAACAATTGGGCACTCCGACTCTCCCGGCGAAAGAGTTTCTAGAATCCTCAAACGCCTAAGCTACTTGAACGTTCCATCATCTGCCATCCTGAATTACCTAGCAACTGACTGTTCTTCTATACTCATTCTCTGTATTTCTTTCCTCTCCAAAGTCTCTCATTACCTGAAATATCTCATTTACAATCCTTGTGCCTCTACGAACGACTATTTTTACTGAGAATATGAACTTGCATAATCTTCCGCCCTGTCGTTTCGCCAATTGCTTCCGCTCTTTCCTGTAGTTCCTCATTCCTGTTCAATACTCTTTAGCCTTTTTCTCACATTTCACTTACTCACTACTTTCACTAGGCCAAGCTCCTAATTTTCCTCGTCTGGACGTTCAGAGGGCCTGACCTATACAGGCGCGGGGTGGTTCGAAGAGTACGAGTTTTAGGCGTAATACACTGTGGGGCGCTTGAGCGTTTATAACAAGGTAGTTCTGGGTGCAAGGTGGTTTGAGTCGTGTAAATGTTCGAACGCAGGATATTTCCATACGTTTGAAGGCTAAAGATAGTTCAGGTTGTTTATGCGCGATGTTTATAAAGCGCCTAGGCAGACAGATGTACTTCTCATCCCCAAACGCCTATGCGCCCGAAAAACATCGCGCATAAACTCTTTGAACTATCTTTCGCCTTCATACGTCCAGAACTATCCTGCGTCCGTACATCCTTACGAAACAAACCACCTTGCACACAGAACTACCTCGTTATAAACGCTCAAGCGCCCCACAGTGTTTTACGCCTAAAACTCGTACTCTTCGAACCACCCGCGCCTCGATAGGTCATCCTCTGAACGTTCAGACGCCTTGAACACCCAGTGCCCAAAAACAACCTTGCGCTTCGAACAATTGGGCACTCCGACTCTCCCGGCGAAAGAGTTTCTAGAATCCTCAAACGCCTAAGCTACTTGAACGTTCCATCATCTGCCATCCTGAATTACCTAGCAACTGACTGTTCTTCTATACTCATTCTCTGTATTTCTTTCCTCTCCAAAGTCTCTCATTACCTGAAATATCTCATTTACAATCCTTGTGCCTCTACGAACGACTATTTTTACTGAGAATATGAACTTGCATAATCTTCCGCCCTGTCGTTTCGCCAATTGCTTCCGCTCTTTCCTGTAGTTCCTCATTCCTGTTCAATACTCTTTAGCCTTTTTCTCACATTTCACTTACTCACTACTTTCACTAGGCCAAGCTCCTAATTTTCCTCGTCTGGACGTTCAGAGGGCCTGACCTATACAGGCGCGGGGTGGTTCGAAGAGTACGAGTTTTAGGCGTAATACACTGTGGGGCGCTTGAGCGTTTATAACAAGGTAGTTCTGGGTGCAAGGTGGTTTGAGTCGTGTAAATGTTCGAACGCAGGATATTTCCATACGTTTGAAGGCTAAAGATAGTTCAGGTTGTTTATGCGCGATGTTTATAAAAGCGCCTAGGCAGACAGATGTACTTCTCATCCCCAAACGCCTATGCGCCCGAAAAACATCGCGCATAAACTCTTTGAACTATCTTTCGCCTTCATACGTCCAGAACTATCCTGCGTCCGTACATCCTTACGAAACAAACCACCTTGCACACAGAACTACCTCGTTATAAACGCTCAAGCGCCCCACAGTGTTTTACGCCTAAAACTCGTACTCTTCGAACCACCCCGCGCCTCGATAGGTCATCCTCTGAACGTTCAGACGCCTTGAACACCCAGTGCCCAAAAACAACCTTGCGCTTCGAACAATTGGGCACTCCGACTCTCCCGGCGAAAGAGTTTCTAGAATCCTCAAACGCCTAAGCTACTTGAACGTTCCATCATCTGCCATCCTGAATTACCTAGCAACTGACTGTTCTTCTATACTCATTCTCTGTATTTCTTTCCTCTCCAAAGTCTCTCATTACCTGAAATATCTCATTTACAATCCTTGTGCCTCTACGAACGACTATTTTTACTGAGAATATGAACTTGCATAATCTTCCGCCCTGTCGTTTCGCCAATTGCTTCCGCTCTTTCCTGTAGTTCCTCATTCCTGTTCAATACTCTTTAGCCTTTTTCTCACATTTCACTTACTCACTACTTTCACTAGGCCAAGCTCCTAATTTTCCTCGTCTGGACGTTCAGAGGGCCTGACCTATACAGGCGCGGGGTGGTTCGAAGAGTACGAGTTTTAGGCGTAATACACTGTGGGGCGCTTGAGCGTTTATAACAAGGTAGTTCTGGGTGCAAGGTGGTTTGAGTCGTGTAAATGTTCGAACGCAGGATATTTCCATACGTTTGAAGGCTAAAGATAGTTCAGGTTGTTTATGCGCGATGTTTATAAGAGCGCCTAGGCAGACAGATGTACTTCTCATCCCCAAACGCCTATGCGCCCGAAAAACATCGCGCATAAACTCTTTGAACTATCTTTCGCCTTCATACGTCCAGAACTATCCTGCGTCCGTACATCCTTACGAAACAAACCACCTTGCACACAGAACTACCTCGTTATAAACGCTCAAGCGCCCCACAGTGTTTTACGCCTAAAACTCGTACTCTTCGAACCACCCCGCGCCTCGATAGGTCATCCTCTGAACGTTCAGACGCCTTGAACACCCAGTGCCCAAAAACAACCTTGCGCTTCGAACAATTGGGCACTCCGACTCTCCCGGCGAAAGAGTTTCTAGAATCCTCAAACGCCTAAGCTACTTGAACGTTCCATCATCTGCCATCCTGAATTACCTAGCAACTGACTGTTCTTCTATACTCATTCTCTGTATTTCTTTCCTCTCCAAAGTCTCTCATTACCTGAAATA
This sequence comes from Cryptolaemus montrouzieri, assembly GCA_013387265.2. Classification (NCBI taxonomy): domain Eukaryota; kingdom Metazoa; phylum Arthropoda; class Insecta; order Coleoptera; family Coccinellidae; genus Cryptolaemus; species Cryptolaemus montrouzieri. Next base: position 48,196 of record JABFTP020000086.1, read on the forward strand.
TCTCATTTACAATCCTTGTGCCTCTACGAACGACTATTTTTACTGAGAATATGAACTTGCATAATCTTCCGCCCTGTCGTTTCGCCAATTGCTTCCGCTCTTTCCTGTAGTTCCTCATTCCTGTTCAATACTCTTTAGCCTTTTTCTCACATTTCACTTACTCACTACTTTCACTAGGCCAAGCTCCTAATTTTCCTCGTCTGGACGTTCAGAGGGCCTGACCTATACAGGCGCGGGGTGGTTCGAAGAGTACGAGTTTTAGGCGTAATACACTGTGGGGCGCTTGAGCGTTTATAACAAGGTAGTTCTGGGTGCAAGGTGGTTTGAGTCGTGTAAATGTTCGAACGCAGGATATTTCCATACGTTTGAAGGCTAAAGATAGTTCAGGTTGTTTATGCGCGATGTTTATAAGAGCGCCTAGGCAGACAGATGTACTTCTCATCCCCAAACGCCTATGCGCCCGAAAAACATCGCGCATAAACTCTTTGAACTATCTTTCGCCTTCATACGTCCAGAACTATCCTGCGTCCGTACATCCTTACGAAACAAACCACCTTGCACACAGAACTACCTCGTTATAAACGCTCAAGCGCCCCACAGTGTTTTACGCCTAAAACTCGTACTCTTCGAACCACCCCGCGCCTCGATAGGTCATCCTCTGAACGTTCAGACGCCTTGAACACCCAGTGCCCAAAAACAACCTTGCGCTTCGAACAATTGGGCACTCCGACTCTCCCGGCGAAAGAGTTTCTAGAATCCTCAAACGCCTAAGCTACTTGAACGTTCCATCATCTGCCATCCTGAATTACCTAGCAACTGACTGTTCTTCTATACTCATTCTCTGTATTTCTTTCCTCTCCAAAGTCTCTCATTACCTGAAATATCTCATTTACAATCCTTGTGCCTCTACGAACGACTATTTTTACTGAGAATATGAACTTGCATAATCTTCCGCCCTGTCGTTTCGCCAATTGCTTCCGCTCTTTCCTGTAGTTCCTCATTCCTGTTCAATACTCTTTAGCCTTTTTCTCACATTTCACTTACTCACTACTTTCACTAGGCCAAGCTCCTAATTTTCCTCGTCTGGACGTTCAGAGGGCCTGACCTATACAGGCGCGGGGTGGTTCGAAGAGTACGAGTTTTAGGCGTAATACACTGTGGGGCGCTTGAGCGTTTATAACAAGGTAGTTCTGGGTGCAAGGTGGTTTGAGTCGTGTAAATGTTCGGACGCAGGATATTTCCATACGTTTGAAGGCTAAAGATAGTTCAGGTTGTTTATGCGCGATGTTTATAAGAGCGCCTAGGCAGACAGATGTACTTCTCATCCCCAAACGCCTATGCGCCCGAAAAACATCGCGCATAAACTCTTTGAACTATCTTTCGCCTTCATACGTCCAGAACTATCCTGCGTCCGTACATCCTTACGAAACAAACCACCTTGCACACAGAACTACCTCGTTATAAACGCTCAAGCGCCCCACAGTGTTTTACGCCTAAAACTCGTACTCTTCGAACCACCCCGCGCCTCGATAGGTCATCCTCTGAACGTTCAGACGCCTTGAACACCCAGTGCCCAAAAACAACCTTGCGCTTCGAACAATTGGGCACTCCGACTCTCCCGGCGAAAGAGTTTCTAGAATCCTCAAACGCCTAAGCTACTTGAACGTTCCATCATCTGCCATCCTGAATTACCTAGCAACTGACTGTTCTTCTATACTCATTCTCTGTATTTCTTTCCTCTCCAAAGTCTCTCATTACCTGAAATATCTCATTTACAATCCTTGTGCCTCTACGAACGACTATTTTTACTGAGAATATGAACTTGCATAATCTTCCGCCCTGTCGTTTCGCCAATTGCTTCCGCTCTTTCCTGTAGTTCCTCATTCCTGTTCAATACTCTTTAGCCTTTTTCTCACATTTCACTTACTCACTACTTTCACTAGGCCAAGCTCCTAATTTTCCTCGTCTGGACGTTCAGAGGGCCTGACCTATACAGGCGCGGGGTGGTTCGAAGAGTACGAGTTTTAGGCGTAATACACTGTGGGGCGCTTGAGCGTTTATAACAAGGTAGTTCTGGGTGCAAGGTGGTTTGAGTCGTGTAAATGTTCGGACGCAGGATATTTCCATACGTTTGAAGGCTAAAGATAGTTCAGGTTGTTTATGCGCGATGTTTATAAAAGCGCCTAGGCAGACAGATGTACTTCTCATCCCCAAACGCCTATGCGCCCGAAAAACATCGCGCATAAACTCTTTGAACTATCTTTCGCCTTCATACGTCCAGAACTATCCTGCGTCCGTACATCCTTACGAAACAAACCACCTTGCACACAGAACTACCTCGTTATAAACGCTCAAGCGCCCCACAGTGTTTTACGCCTAAAACTCGTACTCTTCGAACCACCCCGCGCCTCGATAGGTCATCCTCTGAACGTTCAGACGCCTTGAACACCCAGTGCCCAAAAACAACCTTGCGCTTCGAACAATTGGGCACTCCGACTCTCCCGGCGAAAGAGTTTCTAGAATCCTCAAACGCCTAAGCTACTTGAACGTTCCATCATCTGCCATCCTGAATTACCTAGCAACTGACTGTTCTTCTATACTCATTCTCTGTATTTCTTTCCTCTCCAAAGTCTCTCATTACCTGAAATATCTCATTTACAATCCTTGTGCCTCTACGAACGACTATTTTTACTGAGAATATGAACTTGCATAATCTTCCGCCCTGTCGTTTCGCCAATTGCTTCCGCTCTTTCCTGTAGTTCCTCATTCCTGTTCAATACTCTTTAGCCTTTTTCTCACATTTCACTTACTCACTACTTTCACTAGGCCAAGCTCCTAATTTTCCTCGTCTGGACGTTCAGAGGGCCTGACCTATACAGGCGCGGGGTGGTTCGAAGAGTACGAGTTTTAGGCGTAATACACTGTGGGGCGCTTGAGCGTTTATAACAAGGTAGTTCTGGGTGCAAGGTGGTTTGAGTCGTGTAAATGTTCGAACGCAGGATATTTCCATACGTTTGAAGGCTAAAGATAGTTCAGGTTGTTTATGCGCGATGTTTATAAAAGCGCCTAGGCAGACAGATGTACTTCTCATCCCCAAACGCCTATGCGCCCGAAAAACATCGCGCATAAACTCTTTGAACTATCTTTCGCCTTCATACGTCCAGAACTATCCTGCGTCCGTACATCCTTACGAAACAAACCACCTTGCACACAGAACTACCTCGTTATAAACGCTCAAGCGCCCCACAGTGTTTTACGCCTAAAACTCGTACTCTTCGAACCACCCCGCGCCTCGATAGGTCATCCTCTGAACGTTCAGACGCCTTGAACACCCAGTGCCCAAAAACAACCTTGCGCTTCGAACAATTGGGCACTCCGACTCTCCCGGCGAAAGAGTTTCTAGAATCCTCAAACGCCTAAGCTACTTGAACGTTCCATCATCTGCCATCCTGAATTACCTAGCAACTGACTGTTCTTCTATACTCATTCTCTGTATTTCTTTCCTCTCCAAAGTCTCTCATTACCTGAAATATCTCATTTACAATCCTTGTGCCTCTACGAACGACTATTTTTACTGAGAATATGAACTTGCATAATCTTCCGCCCTGTCGTTTCGCCAATTGCTTCCGCTCTTTCCTGTAGTTCCTCATTCCTGTTCAATACTCTTTAGCCTTTTTCTCACATTTCACTTACTCACTACTTTCACTAGGCCAAGCTCCTAATTTTCCTCGTCTGGACGTTCAGAGGGCCTGACCTATACAGGCGCGGGGTGGTTCGAAGAGTACGAGTTTTAGGCGTAATACACTGTGGGGCGCTTGAGCGTTTATAACAAGGTAGTTCTGGGTGCAAGGTGGTTTGAGTCGTGTAAATGTTCGGACGCAGGATATTTCCATACGTTTGAAGGCTAAAGATAGTTCAGGTTGTTTATGCGCGATGTTTATAAGAGCGCCTAGGCAGACAGATGTACTTCTCATCCCCAAACGCCTATGCGCCCGAAAACATCGCGCATAAACTCTTTGAACTATCTTTCGCCTTCATACGTCCAGAACTATCCTGCGTCCGTACATCCTTACGAAACAAACCACCTTGCACACAGAACTACCTCGTTATAAACGCTCAAGCGCCCCACAGTGTTTTACGCCTAAAACTCGTACTCTTCGAACCACCCCGCGCCTCGATAGGTCATCCTCTGAACGTTCAGACGCCTTGAACACCCAGTGCCCAAAAACAACCTTGCGCTTCGAACAATTGGGCACTCCGACTCTCCCGGCGAAAGAGTTTCTAGAATCCTCAAACGCCTAAGCTACTTGAACGTTCCATCATCTGCCATCCTGAATTACCTAGCAACTGACTGTTCTTCTATACTCATTCTCTGTATTTCTTTCCTCTCCAAAGTCTCTCATTACCTGAAATATCTCATTTACAATCCTTGTGCCTCTACGAACGACTATTTTTACTGAGAATATGAACTTGCATAATCTTCCGCCCTGTCGTTTCGCCAATTGCTTCCGCTCTTTCCTGTAGTTCCTCATTCCTGTTCAATACTCTTTAGCCTTTTTCTCACATTTCACTTACTCACTACTTTCACTAGGCCAAGCTCCTAATTTTCCTCGTCTGGACGTTCAGAGGGCCTGACCTATACAGGCGCGGGGTGGTTCGAAGAGTACGAGTTTTAGGCGTAATACACTGTGGGGCGCTTGAGCGTTTATAACAAGGTAGTTCTGGGTGCAAGGTGGTTTGAGTCGTGTAAATGTTCGACGCAGGATATTTCCATACGTTTGAAGGCTAAAGATAGTTCAGGTTGTTTATGCGCGATGTTTATAAGAGCGCCTAGGCAGACAGATGTACTTCTCATCCCCAAACGCCTATGCGCCCGAAAACATCGCGCATAAACTCTTTGAACTATCTTTCGCCTTCATACGTCCAGAACTATCCTGCGTCCGTACATCCTTACGAAACAAACCACCTTGCACACAGAACTACCTCGTTATAAACGCTCAAGCGCCCCACAGTGTTTTACGCCTAAAACTCGTACTCTTCGAACCACCCGCGCCTCGATAGGTCATCCCTCTGAACGTTCAGACGCCTTGAACACCCAGTGCCCAAAAACAACCTTGCGCTTCGAACAATTGGGCACTCCGACTCTCCCGGCGAAAGAGTTTCTAGAATCCTCAAACGCCTAAGCTACTTGAACGTTCCATCATCTGCCATCCTGAATTACCTAGCAACTGACTGTTCTTCTATACTCATTCTCTGTATTTCTTTCCTCTCCAAAGTCTCTCATTACCTGAAATATCTCATTTACAATCCTTGTGCCTCTACGAACGACTATTTTTACTGAGAATATGAACTTGCATAATCTTCCGCCCTGTCGTTTCGCCAATTGCTTCCGCTCTTTCCTGTAGTTCCTCATTCCTGTTCAATACTCTTTAGCCTTTTTCTCACATTTCACTTACTCACTACTTTCACTAGGCCAAGCTCCTAATTTTCCTCGTCTGGACGTTCAGAGGGCCTGACCTATACAGGCGCGGGGTGGTTCGAAGAGTACGAGTTTTAGGCGTAATACACTGTGGGGCGCTTGAGCGTTTATAACAAGGTAGTTCTGGGTGCAAGGTGGTTTGAGTCGTGTAAATGTTCGAACGCAGGATATTTCCATACGTTTGAAGGCTAAAGATAGTTCAGGTTGTTTATGCGCGATGTTTATAAGAGCGCCTAGGCAGACAGATGTACTTCTCATCCCCAAACGCCTATGCGCCCGAAAAACATCGCGCATAAACTCTTTGAACTATCTTTCGCCTTCATACGTCCAGAACTATCCTGCGTCCGTACATCCTTACGAAACAAACCACCTTGCACACAGAACTACCTCGTTATAAACGCTCAAGCGCCCCACAGTGTTTTACGCCTAAAACTCGTACTCTTCGAACCACCCGCGCCTCGATAGGTCATCCTCTGAACGTTCAGACGCCTTGAACACCCAGTGCCCAAAAACAACCTTGCGCTTCGAACAATTGGGCACTCCGACTCTCCCGGCGAAAGAGTTTCTAGAATCCTCAAACGCCTAAGCTACTTGAACGTTCCATCATCTGCCATCCTGAATTACCTAGCAACTGACTGTTCTTCTATACTCATTCTCTGTATTTCTTTCCTCTCCAAAGTCTCTCATTACCTGAAATATCTCATTTACAATCCTTGTGCCTCTACGAACGACTATTTTTACTGAGAATATGAACTTGCATAATCTTCCGCCCTGTCGTTTCGCCAATTGCTTCCGCTCTTTCCTGTAGTTCCTCATTCCTGTTCAATACTCTTTAGCCTTTTTCTCACATTTCACTTACTCACTACTTTCACTAGGCCAAGCTCCTAATTTTCCTCGTCTGGACGTTCAGAGGGCCTGACCTATACAGGCGCGGGGTGGTTCGAAGAGTACGAGTTTTAGGCGTAATACACTGTGGGGCGCTTGAGCGTTTATAACAAGGTAGTTCTGGGTGCAAGGTGGTTTGAGTCGTGTAAATGTTCGGACGCAGGATATTTCCATACGTTTGAAGGCTAAAGATAGTTCAGGTTGTTTATGCGCGATGTTTATAAGAGCGCCTAGGCAGACAGATGTACTTCTCATCCCCAAACGCCTATGCGCCCGAAAAACATCGCGCATAAACTCTTTGAACTATCTTTCGCCTTCATACGTCCAGAACTATCCTGCGTCCGTACATCCTTACGAAACAAACCACCTTGCACACAGAACTACCTCGTTATAAACGCTCAAGCGCCCCACAGTGTTTTACGCCTAAAACTCGTACTCTTCGAACCACCCCGCGCCTCGATAGGTCATCCTCTGAACGTTCAGACGCCTTGAACACCCAGTGCCCAAAAACAACCTTGCGCTTCGAACAATTGGGCACTCCGACTCTCCCGGCGAAAGAGTTTCTAGAATCCTCAAACGCCTAAGCTACTTGAACGTTCCATCATCTGCCCAACGTCCAGACGAGGAAAATTAGGAGCTTGGCCTAGTGAAAGTAGTGAGTAAGTGAAATGTGAGAAAAAGGCTAAAGAGTATTGAACAGGAATGAGGAACTACAGGAAAGAGCGGAAGCAATTGGCGAAACGACAGGGCGGAAGATTATGCAAGTTCATATTCTCAGTAAAAATAGTCGTTCGTAGAGGCACAAGGATTGTAAATGAGATATTTCAGGTAATGAGAGACTTTGGAGAGGAAAGAAATACAGAGAATGAGTATGGAAGAACAGTCAGTTGCTAGGTAATTCAGGATGGCAGATGATGGAACGTTCAAGTAGCTTAGGCGTTTGAGGATTCTAGAAACTCTTTCGCCGGGAGAGTCGGAGTGCCCAATTGTTCGAAGCGCAAGGTTGTTTTTGGGCACTGGGTGTTCAAGGCGTCTGGACGTTCAGAGGGATGACCTATCGAGGCGCGGGGTGGTTCGAAGAGTACGAGTTTTAGGCGTAAAACACTGTGGGGCGCTTGAGCGTTTATAACGAGGTAGTTCTGTGTGCAAGGTGGTTTGTTTCGTAAGGATGTACGGACGCAGGATAGTTCTGGACGTATGAAGGCGAAAGATAGTTCAAAGAGTTTATGCGCGATGTTTTTCGGGCGCATAGGCGTTTGGGGATGAGAAGTACATCTGTCTGCCTAGGCGCTCTTATAAACATCGCGCATAAACAACCTGAACTATCTTTAGCCTTCAAACGTATGGAAATATCCTGCGTCCGAACATTTACACGACTCAAACCACCTTGCACCCAGAACTACCTTGTTATAAACGCTCAAGCGCCCCACAGTGTATTACGCCTAAAACTCGTACTCTTCGAACCACCCGCGCCTGTATAGGTCAGGCCCTCTGAACGTCCAGACGAGGAAAATTAGGAGCTTGGCCTAGTGAAAGTAGTGAGTAAGTGAAATGTGAGAAAAAGGCTAAAGAGTATTGAACAGGAATGAGGAACTACAGGAAAGAGCGGAAGCAATTGGCGAAACGACAGGGCGGAAGATTATGCAAGTTCATATTCTCAGTAAAAATAGTCGTTCGTAGAGGCACAAGGATTGTAAATGAGATATTTCAGGTAATGAGAGACTTTGGAGAGGAAAGAAATACAGAGAATGAGTATAGAAGAACAGTCAGTTGCTAGGTAATTCAGGATGGCAGATGATGGAACGTTCAAGTAGCTTAGGCGTTTGAGGATTCTAGAAACTCTTTCGCCGGGAGAGTCGGAGTGCCCAATTGTTCGAAGCGCAAGGTTGTTTTTGGGCACTGGGTGTTCAAGGCGTCTGGACGTTCAGAGGATGACCTATCGAGGCGCGGGGTGGTTCGAAGAGTACGAGTTTTAGGCGTAAAACACTGTGGGGCGCTTGAGCGTTTATAACGAGGTAGTTCTGTGTGCAAGGTGGTTTGTTTCGTAAGGATGTACGGACGCAGGATAGTTCTGGACGTATGAAGGCGAAAGATAGTTCAAAGAGTTTATGCGCGATGTTTTTCGGGCGCATAGGCGTTTGGGGATGAGAAGTACATCTGTCTGCCTAGGCGCTTTTATAAACATCGCGCATAAACAACCTGAACTATCTTTAGCCTTCAAACGTATGGAAATATCCTGCGTCCGAACATTTACACGACTCAAACCACCTTGCACCCAGAACTACCTTGTTATAAACGCTCAAGCGCCCCACAGTGTATTACGCCTAAAACTCGTACTCTTCGAACCACCCCGCGCCTGTATAGGTCAGGCCCTCTGAACGTCCAGACGAGGAAAATTAGGAGCTTGGCCTAGTGAAAGTAGTGAGTAAGTGAAATGTGAGAAAAAGGCTAAAGAGTATTGAACAGGAATGAGGAACTACAGGAAAGAGCGGAAGCAATTGGCGAAACGACAGGGCGGAAGATTATGCAAGTTCATATTCTCAGTAAAAATAGTCGTTCGTAGAGGCACAAGGATTGTAAATGAGATATTTCAGGTAATGAGAGACTTTGGAGAGGAAAGAAATACAGAGAATGAGTATAGAAGAACAGTCAGTTGCTAGGTAATTCAGGATGGCAGATGATGGAACGTTCAAGTAGCTTAGGCGTTTGAGGATTCTAGAAACTCTTTCGCCGGGAGAGTCGGAGTGCCCAATTGTTCGAAGCGCAAGGTTGTTTTTGGGCACTGGGTGTTCAAGGCGTCTGGACGTTCAGAGGGATGACCTATCGAGGCGCGGGGTGGTTCGAAGAGTACGAGTTTTAGGCGTAAAACACTGTGGGGCGCTTGAGCGTTTATAACGAGGTAGTTCTGTGTGCAAGGTGGTTTGTTTCGTAAGGATGTACGGACGCAGGATAGTTCTGGACGTATGAAGGCGAAAGATAGTTCAAAGAGTTTATGCGCGATGTTTTTCGGGCGCATAGGCGTTTGGGGATGAGAAGTACATCTGTCTGCCTAGGCGCTTTATAAACATCGCGCATAAACAACCTGAACTATCTTTAGCCTTCAAACGTATGGAAATATCCTGCGTCCGAACATTTACACGACTCAAACCACCTTGCACCCAGAACTACCTTGTTATAAACGCTCAAGCGCCCCACAGTGTATTACGCCTAAAACTCGTACTCTTCGAACCACCCTGCGCCTGTATAGGTCAGGCCCTCTGAACGTCCAGACGAGGAAAATTAGGAGCTTGGCCTAGTGAAAGTAGTGAGTAAGTGAAATGTGAGAAAAAGGCTAAAGAGTATTGAACAGGAATGAGGAACTACAGGAAAGAGCGGAAGCAATTGGCGAAACGACAGGGCGGAAGATTATGCAAGTTCATATTCTCAGTAAAAATAGTCGTTCGTAGAGGCACAAGGATTGTAAATGAGATATTTCAGGTAATGAGAGACTTTGGAGAGGAAAGAAATACAGAGAATGAGTATAGAAGAACAGTCAGTTGCTAGGTAATTCAGGATGGCAGATGATGGAACGTTCAAGTAGCTTAGGCGTTTGAGGATTCTAGAAACTCTTTCGCCGGGAGAGTCGGAGTGCCCAATTGTTCGAAGCGCAAGGTTGTTTTTGGGCACTGGGTGTTCAAGGCGTCTGGACGTTCAGAGGGATGACCTATCGAGGCGCGGGGTGGTTCGAAGAGTACGAGTTTTAGGCGTAAAACACTGTGGGGCGCCTTGAACGTTCCATAATCTGCCATCCTGAATTATCTAGCTACTTACTGTTCTTCTATACTCATTCTCTGTATTTGTTTCCTTTCCAAAGTCTCTCATTACCTGAAATATCTCATTTACATTCCTTGTGCCTCTACGAACGACTATTTTTACTCAGAATATGATCTTGCATAATCTTCCGCCCTGTCGTTTCGCCAATTGCTTCCGCTCTTTCCTGTAGTTCCTCAATCATGATCAATACTCTCTAGCCTTTTTCTAACATTTCACTCACTCACTACTTTCACTAGGCCAAGCTCCTAATTTTCCTCGTCTGGACGTTCAGAGGGCCTGACCTATACAGGCGCGGGGTGGTTCGAAGAGTACGAGTTTTAGGCATTATACACTGTGGGGCGCTTGAGCCTTTATAACGAGGTAGTTCTGGGTGCAAGGTGGTTTGAGTCGTGAAAATGTTCGGACGCAGGATATTTCTATACGCTTTAAAGGCTAAAGATAGTTCAGGGAGATTATGCGCGATGCGTATCAGATTGCTTAGTCAGACAGATTTAATTCTCAACCCCAAACGCCTATGTGCCCCGAAAAACATCGCGCATTAACTCTTTGAACTATCTTTCGCCTTCATACGTCCAGAACTATCCAGCGTCCGTACATCCCTACGAATCAAACCACCTTGCTCACAGAAATATCTTGTTAAAACGCTCAAGCGCCCCACAGTGTTTTACGCCTAAATCTCGTTCTCTTCGAACCACCACGCGCCTCGACAGGTCAGGCCCTCTGAACGTCAAGACGCCTTTAACACCCAGTGCCCAAAACCAACCTTGCGCTTCGAACAACCGGGCACTGACTCTCCCAGCGAAAGAGATTCTAGAATCCTCAAACGCTTGAGCTACTTGAACGTTCCATCATCTGTCATCCTGAATTACCTAGCTACTGACTGTTCTTCAATACTCATTCTCTGTATTTCTTTCCTTTCCAAAGTCTCTCATTACCTGAAATATCTCATATACATTCCTCGTGCCTCTACGAACGACTATTTTTACTGAGAATATGAACTTGCATAATCTTCCACCCTGTCGTTTCGCCAATTGCTTCCGCTCTTTCCTGTAGTTCCTCATTCCTGTTCAATACTCTCTAGCCTTTTTCTCACATTTCACTTACTACTTTCACTAGGCCAAGCTCGTAATTTACTCGTCTGTACGTTCAGAGGGCCTGACCTATACAGGCGCGGGTTGGTTCGAAGAATACGAGTTTTAGGCGTAATACACTGTGGGGCGCTTGAGCGTTTATAACAAGGTAACTCTGGGTGCAAGGTGGTTTGAAGCGTGAAAATGTTAGGACGCAGGATAGTTCCATACGTTTTAAGGCTAAAGATAGTTCAGGGAGATTCATACGTCCAGGAGTATCTTGCAACCGAACATCCTTACGACTCAAAACACCTTGCACAGAGAACTACCTTGTTATAAACGCTCAAGCGCCCCACAGTGTTTTACGCCTAAATCTCGTTCTCTTCGAACCACCACGCGCCTCGACAGGTCAGGCCCTCTGAACGTCAAGACGCCTTTAACACCCAGTGCCCAAAACCAACCTTGCGCTTCGAACAACTGGGCACTCCGACTCTCTCAGCGAAAGAGTTTCTAGAATCCTCAAACGTCTAAGCTACTTGAACGTTTCATTATCTGCCATCCTGAATTACCTAGCAACTGACTGTTCTTCTATACTCATTCTCTTTAATTCTTTCCTCTACAGAGTCTCTTATTACCTGAAATATCTCATTTACATTACTTGTGCCTCTACGAACGACTACTTTTACTGAGAATATGAACTTGCATAGTCTTCCGCCCTGTCGTTTCGCCAATTGCTTCCACTCTTTCCTGTAGTTCCTCATTCCTGTTCAATACTCTCTAGTCTTTTTCTCACATTTCATTTACTCACTACTTTCACTAGGCCAAGCTCCTATTTTTCCTCGTCTAGACGTTCAGAGGGCCTGACCTATACAGTCGCGGGGTGGTTCGAAGAGTACGAGTTTTAGGTGTAATACACTGTGGGGCGCTTGAGCGTTTATTACAAGGTAGTTCCGGGTGCAAGGTGGTTTGAGTCATGTAAATGTTAGGACGCACGATAGTTCTATACGTTTTAAGGCTAAAGATAGTTCAGGAGATTATGCGCGATGTTTTCAGAGTGCCTAGGCAGACAGATTTAATTCTCATCCCCAAACGCCTATGCGCCCCTGAAAACAACGCGCATTAACTCTTTGAACTATCTTTCGCCTTCATACGTCCAGAACTATCCTGCGTCCGTACATCCTTACGACTCAAACCACCTTGCACACAGAACTACCTTGTTATAAACGCTCAAGCGCCCCACAGTGTTTTACGCCTAGAACTCGTACTCTTCGAACCACCCCGCGCCTCGACAGGTCAGGCCCTCTGAACGTAAAGACGCCTTTAACACCCAGTGCCCAGAACCAACCTTGCGCTTCGAAAAATTGGGCACTCCGACTCGCCCGGCGAAAGAGTTTCTAGAATCCTCAAACGCCTAAGCTACTTGAACGTTCCATCATCAGCCATCCTGAATTCCCTAGCAACTGACTGTTCTTCTATACTCATTCTCTTTAATTCTTTCCTCTACAGAGTCTCTAATTACCTGAAATATCTCATTTACATTACTTGTGCCTCTACGAACGACTATTTTTACTGAGAATATGAACTTGCATAATCTTCTGCCCTGTCGTTTCGCCAATTGCTTCCGCTCTTTCCTGTAGTTCCTCATTCCTGTTCAATACTCTCTAGCCTTTTTCTCACATTTCACTTACTACTTTCACTAGGCCAAGCTCATAATTTTCCTCGTCTGGACGTTCAGAGGGCCTGACCTATACAGGCGCGGGGTGGTTCGAAGAGTACGAGTTTTAGGCGTAATACACTGTGGGGCGCTTGAGCGTTTATAACAAGGTAGTTCTGGGTGCAAGGTGGTTTGAGTCGTGTAAATGTTAGGACGCAGGATATTTCTATTCGTTTTAAGGCTAAAGATAGTTCCGGGAGATTATGCGCGATGTTCTTCAGAGCGCCTAGGCAGACAGATTTAATTCTCATCCCCAAACGCCTATGCGATCCGAAAACATCGCGCATTAACTCTTTGAACTATCTTTCGCCTTCATACGTCCAGGAGTATCTTGCAACCGAACATCCTTACGACTCAAAACACCTTGCATACAGAACCACTTTGTTATAAACGCTCAAGCGCCCCACAGTGTTTTACGCCTAAAACTCGTACTCTTCGAACCACCCCGCGCCTCGACAGGTCAGGCCCTCTGAACGTCATGACGCCTTTAACATCCAGTGACCAAAACCAACCTTGCACTTCGAACAACTGGGCACTCCGACTCTCCCAGCGAAAAAGTTTCTAGAATCCTCAAACGCCTAAGCTACTTGAACGTTCCATCATCTGCCATCCTGAATCACCTAGCAACTGACTGTTCTTCTATACTCATTCTCTTTAACTTTCCTCTTCAGAGTCTCTCATTACCTGAAATATCTCATTTACATTACTTGTGCCTCTACGAATGACTATTTTTACTGAGAATATGAACTTGCATAATCTTTCGCCCTGTCGTTTCGCCAATTGCTTCCAAACTTTCCTGTAGTTCCTCATTCCTGTTCAATACTCTCTAGCCTTTTTCTCACATTTCACTTACTACTTTCACTAGGCCAAGCTCCTAATTTCCTCGTCTGGACGTTCAGAGGGCCTGACCTATACAGGCGCGGGGTGGATCGAATAGTACGAGTTTGAGGCGTAATACACTGTGGGGCGCTTGAGCGTTTATAACAAGGTAGTTCTGGTTGAAAGGTGGTTGTGTCGTGTAAATGTTCGGACACAGGATATTTCAATACGTTTGAATGCTAAAGATAGTTCAGGTTGTTTACGCGCGAAGTTTATAAGAGCGCCTAGGCAGACAGAAGTACTTCTCATCCCCTAACGCCTATGCACCCGAAAAACATCGCGCATTAACTCTTTGATCTATCTTCCGCCTTCATACGTCCAGAACTATTCTGCGTTCTAACATACTTACGACTCAAACCTCCTTGCACACAGAACTACCTTGTTATAAACGCTCAAGCGCCCCACAGTGTTTTACGCCTAAACTCGTACTCTTCGAACCACCCGCGCCTCGATAGGTCAGGCCCTCTGAACGTCCAGACGCCTTGAACACCCAGTGCCCAAAACCAACCTTGCGCTTCGAACAACTGGGCACTCCGACTCTCCCGGCGAAAGAATTTCTAGAATCCTCAAACGCCTAAGCTACTTGAACGTTCCATCTTCTGCCATCCTGAATTACCTAGCAACTGACTGTTCTTCTATACTCATTCTCTGTATTTCCTTCCTCTCCAAATTCTCTCATTCCCTGAAACATCTCATTTACATTCCTTGTGCCTATACGAACGACTATTTTCACTGAGAATATGAACTTGCATAATTTTCCGCCCTGTCGTTTCGCCAATTGCTTCCGCTCTTTCCTGTAGTTCCTCATTCCTGTTCAATACTCTCTAGCCTTTTTCTCACATTTCACTTACTACTTTCACTGGGCCAAGCTTGTAATTTACTCGTCTGGACGTTCAGAGGGCCTGACCTATACAGGAGCGGGGTGGTTCGAAGAGTACGAGTTTTAGGCGTATACACTGTGGGGCGCTTGAGCGTTTATAACAAGGTAACTCTTGGAGCAAGGTGGTTTGAGCCGTGTAAATGTTAGGACGCAGGAAAGTTTTATACGTTTTAAGGCTAAAGATAGTTCAGGAAAATTATGCGCGATGTTTTTCAGAGCGCCTAGGCAGACAGATGTAATACTCATCCCCAAACAACTATGCGCCCCGAAAAACATCGCGCATTGACTCTTTGAACTATCTTTCGCTTTCATACGTTCAGGAGTATCTTTCAACCGAACATCCTTACGACTCAAAACATCTTGCACACAGAACTACCTTGTTATAAACGCTCAAGCGCCCCACAGTGTTTTACGCCTAAAACTCGTACTCTTCGAACCACCCCGCGCCTCGACAGGTCAGGCCCTCTGAACGTCAAGACGCCTTTAACATCCAGTGCCCAAAACCAACCTTGCGCTTCGAACAACTGGGCACTCCGACTCTCCCGGCGAAAGAGTTTTTAGAATCCTCAAACGCCTAAGCTACTTGAACGTTCCATCATCTGCCATCCTGAATTACCTAGCAACTGACTGTTCTTCTATACTCATTCTCTGTATTTCTTTCCTCTCCAAAGTCTCTCATTACCTGAAATATCTCATTTACATTCCTTGTGCCTCTACGAACGACTATTTTTACTGAGAATATGAACTTGCATAATCTTCCGCCCTGTCGTTTCGCCAATTGCTTCCGCTCTTTCCTGTAGTTCCTCATTCCTGTTCAATACTCTCTAGCTTTTTTCTCACATTTCACTTACTCACTACTTTCACTAGGCCAAGCTCCTAATTTTCCTCGTCTGGACGTTCAGAGGGCCTGACCTATACAGGCGCGGGGTGGTTCGAAGAGTACGAGTTTGAGGCGTAATACACTGTGGGGCGCTTGAGCGTTTATAACAAGGTAGTTCTGGGTGCAAGGTGGTTTGAGTCGTGTAAATGTTAGGACGCAGGATAGTTCTATACGTTTTAAGGCTAAAGACAGTTCAGGAGTTTAGCGCGATGTTTATAAGAGCGCCTAGGCAGACAGCTGTAATTCTCATCCCCAAACGCCTTTCGCCCCAAAAACATCGCGCATAAACTCTTTGAACTATCTTTCGCCTTCATAGGTCCAGAACTATCATGCGTCCGTACATCCTTACGAAACAAACCACCTTGCACACAGAACTACCTTGTTATAAACGCTCAAGCGCCCCATAGTGTTTTACGCCTAAAACTCGTACTCTTCGAACCACCCCGCGCCTCGATAGATCATGCCCTCTGAACGTCCAGACGCCTTGAACACCCAGGGCCTAAAACCAACCTTGCACTTTGAACAACTGGGCACTCCGACTCTCCTGGCGAAAGAGTTTCTAGAATCATCAAACGCCTAAGCTACTTGAACGTTCCATCATCTGCCATCCTGAATTACCTAGCAACTGGATGTTCTTCTATACTCATTCTCTGTATTTTTTTCCTCTCAAAAGTCTCTCATTTTCTGAAATAGCCCTTTTACATTCCTTGTGCCTCTACGAACGACTATTTTTACTCAAAATATGAACTTGCATAATCTTTCGCCCTGTCGTATCGCCAATTGCTTCCGCTCTTTCCTGTAGTTCCTCATTCCAGTTCAATACTCTCTAGCCTTCTTCTCACATTTCACTTACTCACTACTTTCACTAAGCCAAGCTCCTAATTTTCCTCGTCTGGACGTTCTGAGGGCCTGACCTATACAGGCGCGGGGTGGTTCGAAGAGTACGAGTTTTAGGTGTATTACACTGTGGGGCGCTTGAGCGTCTATAACAAGGTAACTCTGGGTGCGAGGTGGTTGGAGTCGAGTAAATGTTAGGACGCAGGATAGTTCCATACGTATTAAGGCTAAAGATAGTTCAGGGAGATTATGCGCGATGTTTTTCAGAGAGGCTAGGCAGACAGATGTAATTCTCATCCCCAAACGCCTATGAGCCCCGAAAAACATCGCGCATTAACTCTTTGAACTATCTTTCGTCTTCATACGCCCAGGAGTATCTTGCAACCGAACATCCTTTCGAATCAAAACACCTTGCACACAGAACTACCTTGTTATATACGCTCAAGCGCCCAACAGTGTTTTACGCCTGAAACTCGTACTCTTCGAACCAGTCCGCGCCTCGACTGGTCAGGCCCTCTGAACGTCAAGACGCCTTTAACACCCAGTGCCCAAAACCAACCTTGCGCTTTGAACAACTGGCCTTTTCGACTCTCCCAGCGAAGAGTTTCTAGAATCCTCAAACGCCTAAGCTACTTGAACGTTCCATCATCTGCCATCCTGAATTACCTAGCAACTGACTGTTCTTCTATACTCATTCTCTGTATTTCTTTCCTCTCCAGAGTCTCTCATTTCTAGGCTTTCACTAACCTAACCTCAAACGCCAAAGCTACTTGAACGTTCCATCATCTGCCATCCTGAATTACCTAGCAACTGACTGTTCTTCTATACTCATTCTCTGTATTTCTTTTTTCTCCAAAGTCTCTCATTACCTGAAATATCTCATTTACAATCCTTGTGCCTCTACGAACGACTATTTTTACTGAGTATATGAATTTGCATAATCTTCCGCCCTTTCGTTTCGCCAATTGCTTCCGCTCTTTCCTGTAGTTCCTCATTCATGTTCAATACTCTCTAGCCTTTTTCTCACATTTCACTTACTCACTACTTTCACTAGGCCAAGCTCCTTTTAGGCGTCTGGACGTTCAGGGTTTTCACCTCTACCTACGCGGGGTGGTTTGAATTACGAGGTAGGCGTTATGCACTGTGGGGCGTTGCGTTTATAACAAGGTAGTTCTGGGTGAAAGGTGGTTTGAGTCGTGTAAATCTTCCGCGCAGGATTGATTCTATACGTCCCACAAGGCTGGGAAAGATAGTTCAGGTATATATACTGAACGCGTGATTATGCGCGATGAATTTTCAGAGCAGGCGTAGGCCTACGAAACAAGAGCATTCACACAGATGTACTTACCCTTTCTCATCCTCAAACGCACTTTCTATGCTTTTGTCCCGAAAAACATCGGCGCTTACTTGAATTAACTCTTTGAACTATCTTTCTGCCTTCATACGTCCAGAACTATTCTGCCTCTACGAACATCCTTACGACTCAAACCACCTTGCACACAGAACTGCCTAGGCAGACAGATATTGTTATAAACGCTCAAGCGCATACGTCCACAGTGTTTTACGCCTGCACACAGAACTCGTACTCTTCGAACCACCCCGCGCCTCGATAGGTCAGGCCCTCTGAACGTCCAGACGCCTTGAACACTCAGTGCCCAAAACCAACATTGCGCTTCGAACAACTGGGCACTCCGACTCTCCCAGCGAAAGAGATTCTAGAATCCTCAAACGCTTAAGCTACTTGAAGGTTCCATCATCTGCCAGCCTGAATAACCTAGCAACTGACTTTTCTTCTATACTCATTCTCTGTATTTCTTTTCTCTCCAAAGTCTCTCATTACCTGAAATATCTCATTTACATTCCTTGTGCCTCTACGAACGACTATTTTTACTGAGAATATGAACTTGCATAATCTTCCGCCCTGTCGTTTCGCCAATTGCTTCCGCTCTTTCCTGTAGTTCCTCATTCCTGTTCAATACTCTCTAGCCTTTTTCTCACATTTCACTTACTCACTACTTTCACTAGGCCAAGCTCCTAATTTTCCTCGTCTGGACGTTCAGAGGGCCTGACCTATACAGGCGCGGGGTGGTTCGAAGAGTCGAAGAGTACAAGTTTGAGGCGTAATACACTGTGGGGCGCTTGAGCGTTTATAACAAGGTAGTTCTGGGTGCAAGGTGGTTTGAGTCGTGTAAATGTTCGGACGCAGGATAGTTCTATACGTTTTAAGGCTAAAGATAGTTCAGGGAGATTATGCGCGATGTTTTTCAGAGCGCCTAGGCAAACAGATGTAATTCTCATCCCCAAACGCCTATGCGCCCGAAAACATCGCGCATTAACTCTTTGAACTATCTTTCGCCTTCATACGTCCAGAACTATCCTGCGTCCGTACATCCTTACGACTCAAACCACCTTGCACACAGAACTACCTTGTTATAAACGCTCAAGCGCCCTACAGTGTTTTACGCCTAAAACTCGTACTCTTCGAACCACCCGCGCCTCGATAGGTCAGGCCCTCTGAACGTCCAGACGCCTTGAAAACCCAGTGCCCAAAACCAACCTTGCGCTTCGAACAACTGGGCACTCCGACTCTACCAGCGAAAGAGTTTCTAGAATCCTCAAACGCTTAAGCTACTTGAACGTTCCATCATCTGCCATCCTGAATAACCTAGCAACTGACTGTTCTTCTATACTCATTCTCTGTATTTCTTTCCTCTCCAAAGTCTCTCATTACCTGAAATATCTCATTTACATTCCTTGTGCCTCTACGAACGACTACTTTTACTGAGAATATGAACTTGCATAATCTTCCGCCCTGTCGTTTCGCCAATTGCTTCCGCTCTTTCCTGTAGTTCCTCATTCCTGTTCAATACTCTCTAGTATTTTTCTCACATTTCACTTACTCACTACTTTCACTAGGCCAAGCTCCTAATTTTCCTCGTCTGGACGTTCAGAGGGCCTGACCTATACAGGCGCGGGGTGGTTCGAAGAGTACGAGTTTGAGGCGTAATACACTGTGGGGCGCTTGAGCGTTTATAACAAGGTAGTTCTGGGTGCAAGGTGGTTTGAGTCGTGTAAATGTTCGGACGCAGGATATTTCTATACGTTTGAAGGCTAAAGATAGTTCAGGTTGTTTATGCGCGATGTTTTTCAGAGCGCCTGGCAGACAGATGTAATTCTCATCCTCAAACGCCTATGCGCCCCGAAAACATCGCGCATTAACTCTTTGAACTATCTTTCGCCTTCATACGTCCAGAACTATTCTGCGTCCTAACATCCTTACGACTCAAACCTCCTTGCACACAGAACTACCTTGTTAAAACGCTCAAGCGCCCTACAGTGTTTTACGCCTAAAACTCGTACTCTTCGAACCACCTCGCGCCTCGATAGGTCAGGCCCTCTGAACGTCCAGACGCCTTGAACACCCAGTGCCCAAAACCAACCTTGCGCTTCGAACAACTGGGCACTCCGACTCTCCCAGCGAAAGAGATTCTAGAATCCTCAAACGCTTAAGCTACTTGAACGTTCCATCATCTGCCAGCCTGAATTACCTAGCAACTGACTGTTCTTCTATACTCATTCTCTTTATTTTTTTCCTCTCCAAAGTCTCTCATTACCTGAAATATCTCATTTACATTCCTTGTGCCTCTACGAACGACTACTTTTACTGAGAATATGAACTTGCATAATCTTCCGCCCTGTCGTTTCGCCAATTGCTTCCGCTCTTTCCTGTAGTTCCTCATTCATGTTCAATACTCTCTAGCCTTTTTCTCTTATTTCACTTACTCACTACTTTCACTAGGCCAAGCTCCCAATTTTCCTCGTCTGGACGTTCAGAGGGCCTGACCTATACAGGCGCGGGGTGGTTCGAAGAGTTCGAGTCTGAGGCGTAATACACTGTGGGGCGCTTGAGCGTTTATAACGAAGTAGTTCTGGGTGCAAGGTGGTTTGAGTCGTGTAAATGTTCGGACGCAAATATTTCTATACGTTTGAAGGCGGAAGATAGTTCAGGTTGTTTATGCGCGATGTTTTTCACAGCGCCTAGGCAGACAGATGTAATTCTCATCCTCAAGTGCCTATGCGCCCCGAAAACATCGCGCATTAACTCTTTGAACTATCTTTCGCCTTCATACGTCCAGAACTATTCTGCGTCCTAACATCCTTACGACTCAAACCTCCTTGCACACAGAACTACCTTGTTATAAACGCTCAAGCGCCCCACAGTGTTTCACTCCTAAAACTCGTACTCTTCGAACCACCTCGCACCTCGATAGGTCAGTCCCTCTGAACGTCCAGACGCCTTGAACACCCAACGCCCAAAACCAACCTTGCGCTTCGAAAAATTGGGCACTCCGACTCTCCCGGCGAAAGTGTTTCTAGAATCCTCAAACGCCTAAGCTACTTGCACGTTCCATCATCTGTCATCCTGAATTACCTAGCAACTGGATGTTCTTCTATACTCATTCTATGTATTTCTTTCCTCTCCAAAGTCTCTCACTACCTGAAATAACTCATTCACATTCCTTGTGCCTCTACGATCGACTATTTTTACTCAGAATATGAACTTGCATAATCTTTCGCCCTGTCGTTTCGCCAATTGCTTCCGCTCTTTCCTATAGTTCCTCATTCATCTTCAATACTCTCTAGCCTTTTTCTCACATTTCACTTACTCCCTACTTTCACTAGGCCAAGCTCCTAATTTTCCTCGTCTGGACGTTCAGAGGGCCTGACCTATACAGGCGCGGGGTGGTTCGAAGAGTACGAGTTTGAGGCGTAATACACTGTGGGGCGCTTGAGCGTTTATTACAAGGTAGTTCTGGGTGCAAGGTGGTTTGAGTCGTGTAAATGTTCGGACACAGGATACTTCTATACGTTTTAAGGCTAAAGATAGTTCAGGGAGATTATGCGCGATGTTTTTTAGAGCGCCTAGGCAAACAGATGTAATTCTCATCCCCAAACGCCTATGCGCCCCGAAAAACATCGCGCATTAACTCTTTGAACTATCTTTCGCCTTCATACGTCCAGAACTATCCTGCGTCCGTACATCCTTACGACTCAAACCACCTTGCACACAGAACTACCTTGTTAAAACGCTCAAGCGCCCCACAGTGTTTTACGCCTAAAACTCGTACTCTTCGAACCACCCCGCGTCTCAATAGGTCAGGCCTTCTGAAGGTCCAGACGCCTTGAACACTCAGTGCCCAAAACCAACCTTGCGCTTCGAAAACTTGGACACTCCGACTCTCCCGGCAAACGTTTTTCTAGTATTCTCAAACGCCTAAGCTACTTGAACGTTCCATCATCTGTCATCCTGAATTACCTAGCAACTGGATGTTCTTCTATACTCATTCTCTGTATTTCTTTCCTCTCCAAAGTCTCTCACTACCTGAAATAACTCATTCACATTCCTTGTGCCTCTACGATCGACTATTTTTACTCAGAATATGAACTTGCATAATCTTTCGCCCTGTCGTTTCGCCAATTGCTTCCGCTCTTTCCTATAGTTCCTCATTCATCTTCAATACTCTCTAGCCTTTATCTCACATTTCACTTACTCCCTACTTTCACTAGGCCAAGCTCCTAATTTTCCTCGTCTGGACGTTCAGAGGGCCTGACCTATACAGGCGCGGGTTGGTTCGAAGAGTACGAGTTTTAGGCGTTATACACTGTGGGGCGCTGGAGCGTTTATAACAAGGTAGTTCTGGGTGCAAGGTGGTTTGAGTCGTGTAAATGTTCGGAAGCAGGATAGTTCTATACGCTTTAAGGCTAAAGATATTTCAGGGAGATTATGCGCGATGTTTTTCAGAGTGCCTAGGCAGACAGATGTAATTCTCATCCCCAAACGCCTATGCACCCCGAAAAACATCGCGCATTAACTCTTTGAACTATCTTTCGCCTTCATACGTCCAGAACTATCCTGCGTCCGTACATCCTTACGACTCAAACCACCTTGCACACAGAACTACCTTGTTATAAACGCTCAAGCGCCCTACAGTGCTTTACGCCTAACACTCGTACTCTTCGAACCACCCCGCGCCTCGACAGGTCAGACTCTCTGAACGTCAAGACGCCTTTAATATCCAGTGCCCAAAACCAACCTTGCGCTTCGAACAACTGGGCACTCCGACTCTCACGGCGAAAGAGTTTCTAGAATCCTCAAACGCCTAAGCTACTTGAACGTTCCATCATCTGCCATCCTGAATTACCTAGCAACTGACTGTTCTTCTATACTCATTCTCTGTATTTTTTTCCTCTCCAAAGTCTCTCATTACCTGAAATATCTCATTTACATTCCTTGTGCCTCTACGAACGACTATCTTTACTGAGAATATGAACTTGCATAATCTTCCGCCCTGTCGTTTCGCCAATTGCTTCCGCTCTTTCCTGTGGTTCCTAATTCCTGTTTAATACTCTCTAGCCTTTCTCTCACATTTCACTTACTCACTACTTTCACTAGGCCAAGCTCCTAATTTTCCTCGTCTGGAAGTTCAGAGGGTCTGACCTAGACAGGCGCGGGGGGGTTCGAAGAGTACGAGTTTGAGGCGTAATACACTGTGGTGCGCTTGAGCGTTTATAACAAGGTAGTTCTGGGTGCAAGGTGGTTTGATTCGTGTAAATGTTCGGACGCAGGATATTTCTATACGTTTGAAGGCTGAAGATAGTTCAGGTTGTTTATGCGCGATGTTTTTCAGAGCGCCTAGGCAGACAGATGTAATTCTCATCCTCAAACGCCTATGCGCCCCGAAAATCATCGCGCATTAACTCTTTGAACTATCTTTCGCCTTCATACGTCCAGAACTATCCTGCGTCCGTACATTGTTACGACTCAAACCACCTTGCACACAGAACTACCTTGTTAAAACACTCAAGCGCCCCACAGTGTTTTACGCCTAAAACTCGTACTCTTCGAACCACCCCGCGTCTCAATAGGTCAGGCCCTCTGAACGTCCAGACGCCTTGAACACCCAGTGCCCAAAACCAACCTCGCGCTTCGAACAACTGGGCACTCCGACTCTCCCAGCGAAAGAGATTCTAGAATCCTCCAACGCTTAAGCTGCTTGAACGTTCCATCATCTGCCAGCCTGAATTACCTAGCAACTGACTGTTCTTCTATACTCATTCTCTTTATTTCTTTCCTCTCCAAAGTCTCTCATTACCTGAAATATCTCATTTACATTCCTTCTTTCCTCACATTTATGTATTTCTCTTATGCATTTTTTGTTGCGTATTCTATGCATGCTCAATAGCAACTAGATCGAATTTATGTTCTCTATTCTGGTTGGCATAGAGATCTAATTGACCCAAATCACATTGCCATAAGTCATCGATTGCCTTTATGACAGTACGTCTACGTGGAAAATTCTTTCGGGTCGAAGAGTACGAGTTTTAGGTGTAAGATACTGTGGGGCGCTTGAGCGTTTATAACAAGGTAGTGGGTGCAACGTGGTTCGAGTCGTAACAATGTTCGGACGTAGGATCGCTCTGGACGTTTGAAGGCGGAAGATAGTTCAGGGAGTTTATGCGCGATGTTTTTCGGGGCGCATAGGCGTTTGGGGATGAGAAGTACATATGTCTGCCTATGCGTTTGATTTGCGAGGTAGATCTGCTCGCTTAAGCGTTTGATATAAAAGGTAGATCTTTCGCCCAAGGCCTTTAATATACAAGGTAGTTCTGTCCGTATAGGTGTTTGCTTTACAAGAAAGATCTGCCGGTCTGCTAGTATATATATATAATTACGTTATGCTTTACTAAGAAGAGAGTAAAGATAAGCACTCCCGGTAGCTGACCCCATAGCCGTCTTCCAGGAATCGACTATCTTCTCAGGTGTCTATGTTCAACACTTGTAGAACCATTTGAATTATTATAAGATTAGATTTGATACTGTTCAGTCCTTTATCGTATTGTACGTTGTGACTTGACTTAAAATAAAATAGTTTTTAAAAACAGTTTTCGAATCTTTTTGTTTATAACTATATACTAAACGCGTGAGGCTTTTTTCGGTCGGAATGGAGTGGATGAAATGTGGTTGAACCGGGACGGGGGCTCTCGAGCAGCAGGCGAAGGCAGGCCGACTAAATTTTTTACGAAACTAGATTTTCCCATGGCTCTCACCTTCCACATTCTCCTCTTGCGCATTTCTTGTACTTACTCTAGTAATGTGTTATCGCACAGATCTAAACACTTACGTCTCTAAAATACAACACTTTTTACGCTGAAGCTTTTGTCCCTCGTTTTAATTTTTATGCTAACCTTAGATCTTGCTAACCGTCAATCATTTCCTTGATTTTCCCGCTGTCCCTCTTTGTTATTCTTCCTAGTAAATTCTTATTGCGCTTCACTTCTCTCTAGATCATTTTCCGCCTTTGTCTTCTCTTATTGCGCTTCTCATTTCCTAGATCATTTCCGCCTTTGCCTTCTGTTCCTACTTCACACTTTGCTGAAGAACTGTTATTTCGTACTCAATCTCTGTCTTTCTAACCTCATCAACGTCTCTTATTACCTGCAATATCTCTTTCGTATTCCTTTCGCCTTAACAAACGACTTTTCTCACTGGAAATTTGAACCTGCATATTCTTTCGCTCTGTCGTTTCGCGAACTACTTCCGCTATTCCCTGTAGTTCTTTATACCTGTTCTATACTCTCTAGGCTTTTTTCACATTTCAACTACTAACTTTTACCTCTAGGCCCATTTCCTCTTTTTTCTCGTTTACTGGCTTCTGAATTTCTGTGCCGCATTTTGGTTCCGTTTTCAATGCATACCACTTCCTCCCAAACTCTCATTTGGTATTTTTCTTTCATTTTGTTGATCGGAATGTTTCTATGAAACAGTTTCCCAAGATTAACTCGAGGCTCTCACCATTAACATTCTCCTGTTGCACATTTCCCGCACGTTCCCAATCAATGTGCTTTCTCACAGTTCAGAACAATTAGGTCCCTTTCATACAGCTCTTTCTAAGCTCATGTTTCTATCTCATCTGACCCATCTAGCTAGGACACTTTACCCTCATATAACTGAGACGGCATGTTCAAGTATACGGAGTGTTAATAAGAGCTTATCAAAGTTATCACGATGGTATACTTTCTGGAAAGGGGTATACGTGGAGGAATATGCCAATGTTCTAACAAATATTCTGAAAGTATTAACAAATATATGAGGGATTTAAACCCTCAAATTCCTACAAAATACATGCTCTTCACTAACATTAATAATCTCTATGGCAGTGCAATGAGTCAAACTCTTCCCTACGGTGGTTTTGAATTTGGTGATACTGACTTTTACGTTACTACCATTCCCGATGAAAATCCAGTTGGTTATTTTCAGGAGGTAAACTTTGAATATCCCAAACATATTCATGATCGTCACAGTGCTAAACCCTTCTGTCCTGAAACTCGTACTCCACCAATTTCCAAACAGAAAAAATTACTCACGACTCTATATGATAAGGAATCTCTTTTTCATTCTTCCTAATAAATTCTTATGGCGCTTTTCATTTCCAAGTTCATTTCCGACTTTTCCTTCTGTTCCTACTTCACACTTTGCTGAAGAACTGTAATTTCGTACTCAATCTCTGTCTTTCTTACCTTATCAACGTCTCATATTACCTGCAATATCCCTTTCGTATTCCTTTCGCCTTAACAAACGACTTTTCTCACTGAGAATTCGAGCCTGCATATTCTTTCACCCTGTCGTTTTGCCAACTACTTCCGCTAGTCCGTGTAGTTCTTTATACCTGTTCTATACTCTCTAGGCTTTTCCTTACATTTCAACTACTAACTTTTACCGCTAGGCCCATTTCCTCATTTTTCTCGTTAACTGGCTTTTGAATTTCTGTGCCGCATTTTGGTTCCGTTTTCAATGCATACCACTTCTCTCCCAAACTCTCATTTGGTAATTTTCTCTCATTTTGTTGATCGGAATGTTTCTATGAAACAGTTTCCCAAGATTAACTCGAGGCTCTCACCATTCACATTCTCCTCTTGCACATTTCCCGCACGTTCCCAATCAATGTGCTATCACACAGTTCAAAACAATTAGGTCCTTTTCATAGAGCACTTTCTAAGCTCATGTTTCTGTCTCATCTGACCCATCTAGCTAGGACACTTTACCCTCATATAACTGAGACGGCATGTTCAAGTATACGAAGTGTAAATAAGAGCTTATCAAAGATATCACGATGGTAAACATTCTGGAAAGGGGTATACGTGGAGAAATATGCCAATATTCTAACTTGCCTAATACAAATCTTTCCTTGATTTTCCCGTTCTCCCTCTTTGTTATTTTTCCTAGTATATTCTTATTGGGCTTCTCTACTTCCTAGATTATTTTTCGCCTTCGTCCCCTGTTCCTTCCTTACACTTTGCTGAAGAACTGTTCTTCCCAACTCATACTCTGTATTTCTTTCCTCTTCAAAGTCTCTCATTACCTGAAATATATCTTTTACATTTCTTTCGCCTCTACGAACGACTTTTTTCACCGAGAATTTGAACCTGCATATTCTTTTCTCCAGCTTTTTTCTCACATTTCACTTACTCACAACTTTCACTAGGCCAAGCTCCTGCGTTTCCTCGTTAACTTACTGCTGTACTTCTGCCACATTTACGTTTCATATTTCTAGCATACCACTTCCTCCCAAACTCTCAGTTGGTATTTTACTCTCATTTGGTATTTTTTTCTCATTTTGTTGATCGGAATATTTCTATAAAACAGTTTCCCAAGACTAACTCGAGGCTCTCACCATTCACATTCTCCTCTTGCACATTTCTTGCACTTACTCTAGCAATGTCCTGTCGCACAGATCTGAACACTTACGTCTCTACCATACAGATTTTTTTACGCTTGACCTCTTGTCTCTCGTTTTAATATTTATGCTATCCTTATATCTTGCTTACCGTCAATTCTTTCTTTAATTTTCACGTTCTCCCTCTTTGTTATTATTCCTAGTGAATTCCTATTTTGCGCTTCTCATCTTCCTAGATCATTTTCTGCCTTTGTTTTCTGTTCCTTTCTCACACTTCGCTGAAGAACTGTTCCTGCATATTCTTACGCCCTGTCGTTTCGCCAATTGCTTCCGCTCTTTCCTGTAGTTCCTCATTCCTGTTCAATACTCTCTAGCCTTTTGCTCACATTTCACTTACTCACTACTTTCACTAGGCCAAGCTCCTAGTTTTCCTCGTTAACTTATTGACTTCTGTCACATTTACGTTGCATATTTCAAGCAGACCACTTCCTTCCAAACCCTCATTTGGCATCATTCTCTCATTTTATCGATCAATATATTTCTCTTACATGTTTTCCAGAGATTTTCCCAAATTACTGATCATTCACATTCTCCTCTCGCATATTTCTTGCACCTTTTCCAGCAATGTGCTATCGCACAGATCTAAACACTTACGTTCTACAATACAGCTTTTTCTACGCTTGAGCTTTTGTCTCACGTTTTAATATTCATGCTAACCTTAGATCTTGCTAACCGTCAATTCTTTCATTGATTTTCACGCTGTCCCTTTTTGTTATTCTTCCAAGTAAATTCTTATTGCGCTTCTCATCTTCCTAGATCATTTTCCTAGGATCTAGTCTGCGAAGTACAGCAGTGAGTTAACGAGGAAAATAAGGAGCTTGGCCTAGTGAAAGTAATGAGTAAGTGAAATGTGGGAAAAAGGCTAGAGAGTATTGAACAGGAAAAAAGAACTACATGAAAGGGCGGAAGTAATTGGCGAAACGACAGGGCGGAAGAAAATGCAGGTTAGATTCTTCCGCTCTGCCGTTTCGCCTAGTACTTCCGCTTTTTTCTGTAGTTCTTTCCTCCTGTTTGATTCTCTCTTGCATTTTCCTCATATCACAAATACTCACTATTTTATCAAGGCCCTGTTCCTCATTTTCCTCGTTTACTCTCTTCTGTACTTCTGCCGAAATTTCGTTCCATATTTTATGCAGACTACTCTTTCCCAAACTCTCATTTGGCATTTTCCTCTCATTTTATTTATCGGGATATTTCTTCGAAACGCTTCACTAAGATTTTTTCAAGGTACTCAATTTTCACATTCTCCTCTTGCACATTTCTCGCACTTTCTCAATCAATATGCTATTACACAGTTCAAAACACTTAGGTCCTTTTCATTCAGCACTTTCTAAGCTCATGTTTCTGTATCATCTCACCCATCTAGCTACGTCACTTCACCCTAGTATACCTGAGACTGCACAAATATTCTGAAAGTAATAACAAATATATGAGGGATTTAAACCCTCAAATACCTACAAAATACACGCTCTTTACTGCATTAATAATTTCTATGACAGTGCAATGAGTCAAAATCTTTCCTATGTTGGTTTTGAATTTGGTGATACTGACTTTTACGTTACTACGATTCCCGATAAAAATCCAGTTGAATATTTTCAGGAGGTAAACTTTGAATATCCCAAACATATTCATGATCGTCACAGAGATGAACCCTTCTGTCCTGAAACTCGTACTCCACCAATTTCCAAACAGCAAAAATTACTCACGACTCTATATGATAAGGAATCTCTTTGTTATTCTTCCTAAGAAATTCTTATTTCGCTTCTCATTTCCTAGATCATTTCCGCCTTTGCCTTCTGTTCCTACTTCACACTTTGCTGAAGAACTGTTATTTCGTACTCAATCTCTGTCTTTCTTACCTCATCAACGTCTCTTATTATCTGCAATATCCCTTTCGTATTCCTTTCGCCTTAACAAACGACTTTTCTCACTGAGAATTTGAACCTGCATATTCTTTGGTCCTGTAGTTTCGCCAACTACTTCCGCTATTCCCTGTAGTTCTTTATAACTGTTCTATAAACTCTAGGCTTTTCCTCACATTTCAACTACTAATTTTCAAAGGTAGATCTTCCCATCTAGGTGTTTGCTTTACAAGGTAAATCTGCCGGGCTGCTAGTATATATATACTAAACGCGTGAGGCATTTTTCGGTCGGAATGGAGTGGATGAAATGTGGTTGAACCGGGACGGGGGCTCTCGAGCAGCAGGCGAAGGCAGGCCGACTAAATTATTTACGAAACAAGATTTTCCCATGGCTCTCACCTTGCACATTCTGCTCTTGCGCATTTCTTGTACTTACTCTAGTAATGTGTTATCGCACAGATCTAAACACTTACGTCTCTAACATACAACATTTTTTACGCTGAAGCTTTTGTCCCTTGTGGTAATATTTATGCTATCCTTAGATCTTGCTAACCGTCAATCATTTCCTTGATTTTCCCGCTGGCCCTCTTTGTTATTCTTCCTAGTATATTCTTATTGCGCTTCTCTTCTCTCTAGATCATTTTCCGCCTTTGTCTTCTCTTATTGCGCTACTCATTTCCTAGATCATTTCCGCCTTTGCCTTCTGTTCCTACTTCACACTTTGCTGAAGAACTGTTATTTTGTACTCAATCTCTGTTTTTCTTACCTCATCAATCACTCTTATTACCTGCAATATCTCTTTCGTATTCCTTTCGCCTTAACAAACGACTTTTCTCACTGAGAATTTGAACCTTCATATTCTTTCGCCCTGTCGTTTCGCGAACTACTTCCGCTATTCCCTGTAAATCTTTATACCTGTTCTATACTCTCTAGGCTTTTCTTCACATTTCAACTACTAACTTTTACCTCTGAGCCCATTTCCTCATTTTTCTCGTTTACTGGCTTCTGAATTTCTGTGCCACATTTTGGTTCCGTTTTCAATGCATACCACTTCCTCCCAAACTCTCATTTGGTATTTTTCTTTCATTTTGTTGATCGGAATATTTCTATAAAACAGTTTCCCAAGACTAACTCGAGGCTCTCACCATTCACATTCTCCTCTTGCACATTTTCCGCAGATTCCCAATCGATGTGCTATCACACAGTTCAAAACAATTAGATCCCTTTCATATAGCACTTTCTTAGGTCATGTTTCTGTCTCATATGACCCATCTAGATGGACACTTTACCCTGATATAACTGAGACTGCATGTTCAAGTATACGAAGTGTAAATAAGAGCTTATCGAAGATATCACGATGGTAAATATTCTGGAAAGGGTTATACGTGGAGGAATATGCCAATGTTCCAACAAATATTCTGAAAGTGTTAACAAATATATGAGGAATGTTCCTTCTTCACACTTTTCTGAAGAACTGTTTTCCCGTTTTCATTCTCTGTATTTCTTTCCTCTTCAAAGTTTCTCATTACCTGAAATATCTCTTTCACATTCCTTTTGCCTCTACGAACGACTTTCTTCAATGAGAATTTGAAGTAGCATATTCTTCCGCCCTTTCGTTTCGCCAATTACTTCCGCTCTTTCATGTAGTTCTTCATTCCTGTTGAATACTCTCTAGCCTTTTCCTACACATTTCACTTACTCATTACTTTCACTAGGCCAAGCTCCTAATTTTCCTCGTTATATTAAACGCCAAGGCGGGAAGATCAACCCCTTTATATAAAACGCTTAGGCGTGCAGATCTACCTCGCAATTCAAACGCCTAGGCCGACAGATATACTTCCCATCCCCAAACGCTTATGCGCCCCGAAAAACGTCGCGCATAAACTTCCTGAAATATCTTTCGCCTTGAAACGTCCAGAACTGTCCTGCGTCCGAACTTCCTTACAACTCAAACAACCTTGCACCCAGAACTAACTTGTTATAATAGTATAATATATATATATAATAATGTAGTATATTCTTATTGGCCTTCTCTTCTTCCTAGATTATTTTCCGCCTTTGTCCCCTGTTCCTTTCCCACACTTCGCTGAAGAACTGTTCTTTCCTACTCATTCTCTGTATTTCTTTCCTAATCTAACCCAGAACAACTTTGTTATAAACGCTCAAGCGCCTCACAGTGTCTTACGTCCAGAAATATCCTGCGTCATAACATCCTTTTGACTCAAACCACCTTGCACACAGAACTACCTTGTTATAAACGCTCAAGCGCCCCACAGGGTTTTACGCCTTAAACTCGTACTCTTCGAATCACCCCGCTCCTCTATAGTTCAGGCCTTCTGAAAGTCCAGACGCTTCGAACACCCAGTGCCCAAAACCAACCTTGCGCTTCGAGCAACTGCGAACTCCGACTCTCCCGGCGAAGGAGTTTCTAGAATCCTCAAACGCCTAAGCTTCTTGAACGTTCCATAGTCTGCCATCCAGAATAACCTAGCAACTGACTGTTCTTCCCTACTAATCCTCTGTATTTCTTTCCTCTTCAAAGCCTCTCATTACCTGAAATATCTTTTACATTCCTTGTGCCTCTACGAAGGACTTTTTTTACCGAGAATATGAACTTGCATATTCTTCCGCCCTGTAGTTTCGCCAATTACTTCTGCTCTTTCATGTAGTTCTTCATTCTTGTTCAATACCCTCTACCCTTTTTCTCAAATTTCGATTACTCACGCTTTTCCATAGGAATAGCTCCTAATTCTCCCCGTTTCCTTACTTTTGTACATCTGCCGAATTTCCGTTACATATTTTAAGCAGACCACTTCCTCCCAAACTCCCATTTGGCATTTTTCTTCCATTTTATTGATCGGGATATTTCTCTGAAACGCTCTACTGATTATTTTCCTAAGGCTCTGACCAATCACATTCTCCTCTTGCACATTTCTTTCACTTACTCTAGCAATGTGCTGTCGCACAGATCTAAACACTTAAGTCCTTACAATACAGCACTTTCTATGCTTGAGCTTCTGACTCTCGTTTTTATTTTTATGTGATTCTTAGATCTTGCTTACCCCACTTCTCTCCTTGATTTTTCCGTTCTCCCTCTTCGTTATTCTTCCGAGTTTATTCTTATTGCGCTTCTCTTCTTCCTAGATTATTTTTCGCCTTTGTCCCCTGTTCCATTCTTACACTTCGCTGAAGAACTGTTCTTCCCTACTCATTCTCTGTAATTCTTTCCTATTCAAAGTCTCTCATTACTTGAAATATCTCTTTTATATTTCTTTCGCCTCTACGAACGACTTTTTTCACCGAGAATTTGAACCTGTATATTCTTCTCTCTAGCTTTTTTCTCACATTTCACTTTCTCACTTTTTTCACTAGGCCAAGCTCCTAGGTTTTCTCATTAACTTACTGCTGTACTTCTGCCACATTTATTAATCGGGTTATTTATCTGAAACGCTTTCACGAGATTATCCTCAGGCTCTCACCATTCACATTCTCCTCTTGCACAATTCTTGCACTTACTCTAGCAATAACCTGTCGGACAGATCTAAACACTTACGTCTCTACCATAAAGATTTTTCTACGCTTTGACTCATTGCGTTGCCATAGAGATTATTAATGTCAGTAAACAGCGTGCATTTTGTAGGAATTTGAGGGTTTAAATCCCTCATATATTTGTTAATACTTTCTGAATATTTGTTAGAACATTGGCATATTCCTCCACGTATACCCCTTTCCAGAAAGTTTACCATCGTGATATCTTTGATAAGCTCTTATTTACACTTCGTATACTTGAACATGCTGTCTCAGTTATATGAGGGTAAAGTGTCCTTGCTTGATGGGTCAGATGAGCCAGAAACATGAGCTTAGAAAGTGCTGTATGAAAGGGACCTAATTGTTTAGAACTGTGAGAAAGCACATTGATTGGGAACGTGCGGGAAATGTGCAAGAGGAAAATGTGAATGGTGGGAGCCTCGAGTTAATCTTGGGAAACTGTTTCATAGAAACATTCCGATCAACAAAATGTGAGAAAAATACCAAATGAGAGTTTGGGACGAAGTGCTATGCATTGAAAACGGAACCAAAATGCGGCACAGAAATTCAGAAGCCAGTAAACTAGAAAAATGAGGAAATGAGCCAAGAGCCTAGAGGTAAAAGTTAGTAGTTGAAATGTGAGGAAAAGCCTAGAGAGTACAGAACAGGTATATTGAACTACAGGGAATAGCGGAAGTAGTTGGCAAAACGACAGGGCGGAAGAATATGCAGGTACAAATTCTCAAGGAGAAAAGTAGTTTGTTAAGGCGAAAGGAATACGAAAGGGATATTGCAGGTAATAAGATACATTGAAGAGGTAAGAGAGACAGAGATTGAGTACGAAATAACAGTTCTTCAGCAAAGTGTGAAGTAGGAACAGAAGGCAAAGGCGGAAATGATCTAGGAAATGAGAAGCGCATTAGGAATTTCTTAGGAGGAATAACAAAGAGATTCCTTATCATCAAATTCTCAGGGTAAAAAGTCGTTCTTAGAGGCAAAAGGAATATGAGAGAGATATTTCAGGTAATGAGAAACTTTGAAGAGGAAACAAATACAGAGAATGCGTCCTTAGTTCTTCAGAAAAGAAGGAACAAAACACAAAGGCGGAACATGATCTAGGGAGATGAGAAGCGCAATGAGAATTTACTAGGAAGAATAACAAAGAGGGACAGCGTCAAAATCTAGGAAATAATTGACGGTTAGCAAGATCTAAGGATAGCTTAAATATTAAAACGAGAGACAAAAGCTCAAGCGCAGAAAGTGCTGTATGGTAGAGATGTAAGTATTCAGAACTGTGCGATAGCACATTGCTAGAGTCAGTGCAAGAAATGTGCAAGAGGAGAATGTGAAAGGTGGGAGCCTTGGTAAAATCTCAGGAAAGCGTTTCAGAGAAATAACCCGATCAATAAAATGAGAGAATGATGCCAAATGAGAGTTTGGGAGGAAGTGGTCTGCTTGAAATATGAATCGTAAATCTGGCAGAAGTACAGCAGTAAGTTAACGAGGAAAATTTGGAGCTTGGCCTAGTGAAAGTAGTGAGTAGGTGAAGAATGAGAGAAAGGCTAGAGAGTATTGAACAGGAATAAAGAACTACATGAAAGAGCGGAAGTATTTCGCGAAACGACAGGGCGGAAGATTATGCAAGTTCATACTCTCGGTAAAAATAAACGTTCGTAGAGGCAGAAGGTGCTAGAAATATGCAAGTTGAGAATGTGAATGGTGAGAGCCTTGGGAAAATCACAGGAAAGCATTGCAGAGAAATATCCCGATTGATAAAATGAGAGAATGATGCCAAATGAGGGTTTCAGAGAAAGTAGTCTGCTTGAAATTTGAAACGTAAATGTGGCAGAAGTACAGCAGTAAGTTAACGAGTAAAAGTAGGAGCTTGGCCTAGTGAAAGTAGTGAGTAAGTGAAAAATGAGAAACAGGCTAGAGAGTATTGAACAGGAATGAAGAACAACATGAACGAGCAGAAGCAATTGGCGAAACGACAGGGCGGAAGAATATGCAAGTTCATATTCTCGGTGAAAAAAAGTCGTTCGTAGAGACAAAAGGAATGTGAAAGAGATATTTCAGGTAATGAACGAGTATTAGGCGTAAGACACTGTGGGGCGCTTGAGCGTTCATAACAAAGTAGTTCTGGGTGCAAGGTGGTTTGAGTCGTGTAGATGTTCGGACGCCGGATGGTTCAGGACGTTTGAAGGCCAAAGATATTTCAGGGAGATTATGCGCGATGTTTTTCAGGGCGCACAGGCGTTTGGGGATGAGAGGTGCATCTGTCTGTCTAGGCGTTTGAATTGCGTGGTAGATATGCACGCCTAAGTGTTTGATATAAAACATCGATCTTCCCGCCTAGGCGTTATATATACAAGGTAATTCTGTCAACCTAGGAATTTGATATACAAGGTAGATCTGCCGGCCTGCTAGTGTATATATACTAAACGCGTGACGCACTTTTCGGTCGAAATGAAGGGGATGGACAGAAGCTCAAGCCTAGAAAGTGCTGTATGGTAGAGACGTAAGTGTTCAGATTTGTGCGATAGCACATTGCTAGGGTAAGTACAAGAAATTCGCAAGATGAGAATGTGAATGGTGAGAGCCTTGCGAAAGTCTTGTTTCGTAAAAAATTTAGTCAGCCTGGCCTACGCCTGCCGCTCGAGAGAACCTGTAAAGGTTCAACCACATTCCATCCCTCCATTTTGACCGAAAAGTGTCTCACGCGTTTAGTATATATACACTAGCAGGCCGGCAAATCTACCTTGCACCCAAAAACGCCTATGTGGGCAGATCTACCTTGTATATCAAACTACTGGGCGGACAGATCAACCTTGTAAATTAAACACCTAGGCGGGAAGATCTACCTTTTATATCCAACGCTTGGTTGTGCAAATCTACCTCGAAATTCAAACGCGTAGGCAGTCAGATAAAACCCTCATCCCCAAACGCCTATGCAGCTTGGCCTAGTGAAAGTAGTGAGTAAGTGAAATGTGCAAGGTGATTTGAGTCGTAAGGATGTTAGGACGCAGAATATTTCTGGACGTATGAAGACGAAAGAGTGTTCAAACAGTTTATGCGCGATGTTTTTCGGCCGCATAGGCGTTTGGGGATAAGAAGTACATTTGTCTGCATAAGCGCTCTTATAAACATCGCGCATAAACAACCTGAATTATATTTAGCCTTCAACCGTATAGAAATATCCTGTGTCCGAACATTTACACGACTCAAACCACCTTGCACCCAGAACTACCTTGTTATAAACGCTCAAGCGCCCCACAGTGTATTACGCCTAAAACTCGTACTATTCGAACCACCGCGCGCCTGGATACCTAAGGCCCTCTGAACTTCCAAACGAGGAAAATTAGGTGCTTGGCCTAGTGAAAGTAGTGAGTAAGTGAAATGTGAGAAAAAGGCTAGAGAGTATTGAACAGGAATGAGGAACTACAGGAAAGAGCGGACGCAATTGGCGAAACGACATGGCAGAAGATTATGCAAATTCATATTCTCACTAAAAATAGTGGTTCGTAGAGGCACAAGGATTGTAAATGAGATATTTCAGGTAATGAGAGACTTCGGAGGGAAAAGAAATACAGAGAATGAGTATAGACGAACAGTCAGTTACTAGGTAATTCAGGATGGCAGATGATGGA
Source organism: Cryptolaemus montrouzieri (assembly GCA_013387265.2). Taxonomy (NCBI): domain Eukaryota; kingdom Metazoa; phylum Arthropoda; class Insecta; order Coleoptera; family Coccinellidae; genus Cryptolaemus; species Cryptolaemus montrouzieri. The sequence continues at coordinate 84,466 of JABFTP020000086.1, forward strand.
ACGTTCAAGTAGCTTAGGCGTTTGAGGATTCTAAAACTCTCTCGCCGGGAGAGTCGGAATGCCCAGTTGTTCGAAGCGCAAGGTTGGTTTTGGGCACAAGGTGTTCAAGGCGTCTGGACGTTCAGAGGGCACGATCTATCGAGGTGCGGGGTGGTTCGAAGAGTACGAGTTTTAGGCGTAGAACACTGTTCGGCGCTTGAGCGTTTATAACGAGGTAGTTCTGTGTGCAAGGTGGTTTGTTTCGTAAGGATGTACGGACGCAGGATAGATCTGGACGTATGAAGACGAAAGATAGTTCAAAGAATTTATGTGCGATGTTTTTCGGGCGCATAGGCGTTTGGGGATGAGAAGTACATCTGTCTGCCTAGGCGCTCTTATAAACATCGCGCATAAGCAACCTGAACTATCTTTAGCCTTCAAACATAGAGAAACATCCTGCGTCCGAACATTTACATGACTCAAACCACCTTGCACCCAGAACTACTTTGTTATAAACGCTCAAGCGCCCCACAGTGTATTACGCCTAAAACTCGTACTCTTCGAACCACCCCGCGCCTGTATATGTCAGGACCTCTGAACGTCCAGACGAGGAAAATTAGGAGCTTGGCCTAGTGAAAGTAGTGAGTAAGTGAAATGTGAGAAAAAGGCTAGAGAGTAATGAACAGGAATAAGGAACTACAGAAAAGAGCGGAAGCAATTGGCGAAACGACAGGGCGGAAGATTATGCAAGTTTATATTCTCAGTAAAACTAGTCGTTCGTAGAGGCACAAGGATTGTAAATGAGATATTTCAGGTAATGAGAGACTTTAGAGAGGTAAGAAATACAGGGATCGAGTATAGAAGAACAGTCAGTTGCTAGGTAATTCAGGATGGAAGATGATGGAATGTTCAAGTAGCTTAGGCGTTTGAGAATTCTAAAAACTCTTTCGCCGGGAGAGTCGGAGTGCCCAGTTGTTCGACACATGTAATTCTCATCCCCAAACGCCTATGCGCCCCGAAAAACATCGCGCATAAACTCTTTGAACAATCTTTCGCCTTCATACGTCCAGGAGTATCCTGCATCCGAACATCCTTACCACTCAAACCACCTTGCACACAGAACTACCTTGTTTATAACGCTCAAGCGCCCCACAGTGTTTTACGCCTAAAACTCGTACTCTTCGAACCACCTCGCGCCTCGACAGGCAGGCCCTCTGAACGTCAAGACGCCTGTAACACCCAGTGCCTAAAACCAACCTTACGCTTCGAACAACTGGGCATTACGACTCTTCCGGCGAAAGAGTTTCTAGAATCCTCAAACGCCTAAGCTACTTGAACGTTCCATTATCTGCCATCCTGAATAGCCTAGCAACTTACTGTTCTTCTATACTCATTCTCTGTATTTCTTTCCCCTTCTAAGTCTCTCATCACCTGAAATATCTCATTTACAATCCTTGTGCCTCTACGAACGACTCTTTTAAGTGAGAATATGAACTTGCATAATCTTCCGCCCTGTCGTTTCGCCAATTGCTTCCGCTCTTTCCTGTAGTTCCTCATTCCTGTTCAATACTCTAGCCTTTTTCTCACAATTCACTTACTACTTTCACTAGGCCAAGCTCCTAATTTTTCTCGTCTGGACGTTCAGAGGGCCTAACCTATACAGGCGCGGGGTGTTTCGAAGAGTACGAGTTTTAGGCGTAATACACTGTGGGGCGCTTGATCGTTTATAACATGGTAGATCTGGGTGCAAGGTGGTTTGAGTCGTGTAAATGTTCGGACGCTGGATATTTCTATACGTTTGAAGGCTAAAGATAGTTCAGGTTGTTTATGCGCGATGTTAATAAGAGTGCTTAGGCAAACAGATGTACTTCTCATCCCCAAACGCCTTTGCGCCCCGAAAAACATCGCGCATAAACTCTTTGAACACTCTTTCGCCTTCATACGTCCAGAACTATTCAGCGTCCTAACATCCTTACGACTCAAACCACCTTGCACACGGAACCACCTTGTTAAAAACGCTCAAGCGCCCCACAGTGTTTCACGCCTAAAACTCGTACTCTTGGAACCACCCCGCGCCTCGACAGGTCAGGCCCTCTAAACGTCAAGACGCCTTTAACACCCAGTGCCCAAAACCAACCTTGCGCTTCGAAAAACTGGGCACTCCGACTCTCCCGGCGAAAGAGTTTATAGAATCCTCAAACGCCTAAGCTACTTGAACGTTCAATCATCTGCCATCCTGAATTACCTAGCAACTGACTGTTCTTCTATACTCACTCTCTGTATTTCTTTCCTCTCCAAAGTCTCTCATTACCTGAAATATCTCATTTTCAATCCTTGTGCCTCTACGAACGACTATTTTTACTGAGAATATGAACTTGCATAATCTTCCGCCCTGTCGTATCGCCAATTTATTCCGCTCTTTCCTGTAGTTCATCATTCCTGTTCAATACTTTCTAGCCTTTTTCTCGCATTTCATTTACTTACTTCTTTCACTAGGCCAAGCTCCTAATTTTCCTCGTCTGGACGTTCAGAGGGCCTGACCTATACATGAGCCGGGCTGTTCGAAGAGTACGAGTTTGAGGCGTAATACTCTGTGGGGCGCTTGAGCGTTTATAACAAGGTAGTTCTGGGTGCAAGCTGGTTTGAGTCGTGTAAATGTTCAGACGCAGGATAGTTCTATATGTTTGAAGGCTAAAGATAGTTCAGGAAGTTTATGCGCGATGTTTTTCAGAGCGCCTAGGCAGACAGATATAATTCTCATCCCCAAACGCCTATGCGCCCCGAAAAACATCGCGCATAAACTCTTTGAATTATCTTTCGCCTTCATACGTCCATGAGTATCCTGCATCCGAACATCCTTACGACGCAAACCAACTTGCACACAGAACTACCTTGTTAAAAAGCTCAAGCGCCCCACAGTGTTTTACGCCTAAAACTCGTACTCTTCGAACCACCCCGCGCCTCGATAGGTCAGGCCCTCTGAACGTCCAGACGCCTTGAACACCCAGTACCCAAAACCAGCCTTACGCTTCGAACAACTGGGCACTCCGACTCTCCCGGCGAAAGTGTTTCTAGAATCCTCAAACGCCTGAGCTACTTGAACGTTCCATCATCTGTCATCCTGAATTACCTAGCAACTGACTGTTCTTCTACACTTATTCTCTGTATTTCTGTCCTCTCCAAAGTCTCTCATTACCTGAAATAGCTCATTTACATTCCTTGTGCCTCTACGAACGACTATTTTTTCTCAGAATATGAACTTGCATAATCTTCCGCCCTGTCGTTTCGCCAATTGCTTCCGCTCTTTCCTGTAGTTCCTCGTTCATGATCAATACTCTCTATCCTTTTTCTCACATTTCACTTACTCACTACTTGCACTAGGCCAAGCTCCTGATTTTCCTCGTCTGGACGTTCAGAGGGCCTCACCTATACAGGCGCGGGGTAGTTCGAAGTGTACGAGTTTTAGGCGTTATACACTGTGGGGCGCTTGAGCGTTTATAACAAGGTAGTTCTGGGTGCAAGGTGGTTTGAGTCGTGTAAATATTCGAAAGCAGGATATTTCTATACGTTTGAAGGCTGAAGATAGTTCAGGTTTTTTATGCGCGATGTTTTTCAGAGTGCCTAGGCAGACAGATGTATTTCTCATCATCAAACGGCTATGCGCCCCGAAAAACATCGCGGATTAACTCTTTGAACTATCTTTTGCCTTCATACGTCCAGGAGTATCCTGCATCCGAACATCCTTACGACTCAAACCACCTTGCACACTGAACTACCTTGTTATAAACGCTCAAGCGCCCCACAGTGTTTTACGCCTAATACTCGTACTCTTCGAACCACCCCGCGCCTCGACAAGTCAGGATTTCTGAACGTCAAGACGCCTTTAACATCCAGTGCCCAAAACCAACCTTGCGCTTCGAACAACTGGGCACTCCGACTCTCCCGGCGAAAGTGTTTCTAGAATCCTCAAACGCCTGAGCTACTTGAACGTTCCATCATCTGCCATCCTGAATTACCTAGCAACTGACTGTTCTTCTATACTCATTCTCTGTATTTCTTTCCTCTCCAAAGTCTCTCATTACCTGAAATATCTCATTTACATTCCTTGTGCCTCTACGAACGACTATTTTACTGAGAATATGAACTTGCATAATCTTCCGCCCTGTCGTTTCGCCAATTGCTTCCGCTCTTTCCTGTAGTTCCTCATTCCTGTTCAATACTCTCTAGCCTTTTTCTCACATTTCACTTACTACTTTCACTAGGCCAAGCTCCTAATTTTCCTCGTCTGGACGTTCAGAGGGCCTGACCTATACAGGCGCGGGGTGGTTCGAAGAGTACGAGTTTTAGGCGTAATACACTGTGGGGCGCTTGAGCGTTTATAACAAGGTAGTTCTGGGTGCAAGGTGGTTTGAGTCGTGTAAATGTTCGGACGCAGGATATTTCTATACGTTTGAAGGCTAAAGATAGTTCAGGTTGTTTATGCGCGATGTTTATAAGAGCGCCTAGGCAGACAGATGTACTTCTCATCCCCAAACGCCTATGCGCCCGAAAAACATCGCGCATAAACTCTTTGAACTATCTTTCGCCTTCATACGTCCAGAACTATCCTGCGTCCGTACATCCTTACGAAACAAACCACCTTGCACACAGAACTACCTCGTTATAAACGCTCAAGCGCCCCACAGTGTTTTACGCCTAAAACTCGTACTCTTCGAACCACCCGCGCCTCGATAGGTCAGGCCCTCTGAACGTCCAGACGCCTTGAACACCCAGTGCCCAAAACCAACCTTGCGCTTCGAACAACTGGGCACTCCGACTCTCCCGGCGAAAGAGTTTCTAGAATCCTCAAACGCCTAAGCTACTTGAACGTTCCATCATCTGCCATCCTGAATTACCTAGCAACTGACTGTTCTTCTATACTCATTCTCTGTATTTCTTTCCTCTCCAAAGTCTCTCATTACCTGAAATATCTCATTTACAATCCTTGTGCCTCTACGAACGACTATTTTTACTGAGAATATGAACTTGCATAATCTTCCGCCCTGTCGTTTCGCCAATTGCTTCCGCTCTTTCCTGTAGTTCCTCATTCCTGTTCAATACTCTCTAGCCTTTTCTCACATTTCACTTACTCACTACTTTCACTAGGCCAAGCTCCTAATTTTCCTCGTCTGGACGTTCAGAGGGCCTGACCTATACAGGCGCGGGGTGGTTCGAAGAGTACGAGTTTTAGGCGTAATACACTGTGGGGCGCTTGAGCGTTTATAACAAGGTAGTTCTGGGTGCAAGGTGGTTTGAGTCGTGTAAATGTTCGGACGCAGGATAGTTCTATACGTTTGAAGGCTAAAGATAGTTCAGGAAGTTTATGCGCGATGTTTTTCAGAGCGCCTAGGCAGACAGATGTACTTCTCATCCCCAAACGCCTATGCGCCCGAAAAACATCGCGCATAAACTCTTTGAACTATCTTTCGCCTTCATACGTCCAGAACTATCCTGCGTCCGAACATCCTTACGACTCAAACCACCTTGCACACAGAACTACCTTGTTATAAACGCTCAAGCGCCCCACAGTGTTTTACGCCTAAAACTCGTACTCTTCGAACCACCTCGCGCCTCGATAGGTCAGGCCCTCTGAACGTCCAGACGCCTTGAACACCCAGTGCCCAAAACCAACCTTGCGCTTCGAACAATTGGGCACTCCGACTCTCCCGGCGAAAGAGTTTCTAGAATCCTCAAACGCCTAAGCTACTTGAACGTTCCATCATCTGCCATCCTGAATTACCTAGCAACTGACTGTTCTTCTATACTCATTCTCTGTATTTCTTTCCTCTCCAAAGTCTCTCATTACCTGAAATATCTCATTTACAATCCTTGTGCCTCTACGAACGACTATTTTTACTGAGAATATGAACTTGCATAATCTTCCGCCCTGTCGTTTCGCCAATTGCTTCCGCTCTTTCCTGTAGTTCCTCATTCCTGTTCAATACTCTCTAGCCTTTTTCTCACATTTCACTTACTCACTACTTTCACTAGGCCAAGCTCCTAATTTTCCTCGTCTGGACGTTCAGAGGGCCTGACCTATACAGGCGCGGGGTGGTTCGAAGAGTACGAGTTTTAGGCGTAATACACTGTGGGGCGCTTGAGCGTTTATAACAAGGTAGTTCTGGGTGCAAGGTGGTTTGAGTCGTGTAAATGTTCGGACGCAGGATATTTCTATACGTTTGAAGGCTAAAGATAGTTCAGGTTGTTTATGCGCGATGTTTATAAGAGCGCCTAGGCAGACAGATGTACTTCTCATCCCCAAACGCCTATGCGCCCGAAAACATCGCGCATAAACTCTTTGAACTATCTTTCGCCTTCATACGTCCAGAACTATCCTGCGTCCGTACATCCTTACGACTCAAACCACCTTGCACACAGAACTACCTTGTTATAAACGCTCAAGCGCCCCACAGTGTTTTACGCCTAAAACTCGTACTCTTCGAACCACCCCGCGCCTCGATAGGTCAGGCCCTCTGAACGTCCAGACGCCTTGAACACCCAGTGCCCAAAACCAACCTTGCGCTTCGAACAACTGGGCACTCCGACTCTCCCGGCGAAAGAGTTTCTAGAATCCTCAAACGCCTAAGCTACTTGAACGTTCCATCATCTGCCATCCTGAATTACCTAGCAACTGACTGTTCTTCTATACTCATTCTCTGTATTTCTTTCCTCTCCAAAGTCTCTCATTACCTGAAATATCTCATTTACAATCCTTGTGCCTCTACGAACGACTATTTTTACTGAGAATATGAACTTGCATAATCTTCCGCCCTGTCGTTTCGCCAATTGCTTCCGCTCTTTCCTGTAGTTCCTCATTCCTGTTCAATACTCTTTAGCCTTTTTCTCACATTTCATTTACTCACTACTTTCACTAGGCCAAGCTCCTAATTTTCCTTGTCTGGACGTTCAGAGGGACTGACCTATACAGGCGCGGGGTGGTTCGAAGAGTACGAGTTTTAGGCGTAACACACTGTGGGGCGCTTGAGCGTTTATAACAAGGTAGTTCTGGGTGCAAGGTGGTTTGACTCGTGTAAATGTTCGGACGCAGGATATTTCCATACGTTTGAAGGCTAAAGATAGTTCAGGTTGTTTATGCGCGATGTTTATAAGAGCGCCTAGGCAGACAGATGTACTTCTCATCCCCAAACGCCTATGCGCCCGAAAAACATCGCGCATAAACTCTTTGAACTATCTTTCGCCTTCATACGTCCAGAACTATCCTGCGTCCGTACATCCTTACGAAACAAACCACCTTGCACACAGAACTACCTCGTTATAAACGCTCAAGCGCCCCACAGTGTTTTACGCCTAAAACTCGTACTCTTCGAATCACCCCGCGCCTCGATAGGTCAGGCCTTCTGAACGTCCAGACGCCTTGAACACCCAGTGCCCAAAACCAACCTTGCGCTTCGAACAATTGGGCACTCCGACTCTCCCGGCGAAAGAGTTTCTAGAATCCTCAAACGCCTAAGCTACTTGAACGTTCCATCATCTGCCATCCTGAATTACCTAGCAACTGACTGTTCTTCTATACTCATTCTCTGTATTTCTTTCCTCTCCAAAGTCTCTCATTACCTGAAATATCTCATTTACAATCCTTGTGCCTCTACGAACGACTATTTTTACTGAGAATATGAACTTGCATAATCTTCCGCCCTGTCGTTTCGCCAATTGCTTCCGCTCTTTCCTGTAGTTCCTCATTCCTGTTCAATACTCTCTAGCCTTTTTCTCACATTTCATTTACTCACTACTTTCACTAGGCCAAGCTCCTAATTTTCCTCGTCTGGACGTTCAGAGGGCCTGACCTATACAGGCGCGGGGTGGTTCGAAGAGTACGAGTTTTAGGCGTAATACACTGTGGGGCGCTTGAGCGTTTATAACAAGGTAGTTCTGGGTGCAAGGTGGTTTGAGTCGTGTAAATGTTCGGACGCAGGATATTTCTATACGTTTTAAGGCTAAAGATAGTTCAGGGAGATTATGCGCGATGTTTTTCAGAGCGCCTAGGCAGACAGATGTAATTCTCATCCCCAAACGCCTATGCGCCCCGAAAAACATCGCGCATAAACTCTTTGAACTATCTTTCGCCTTCATACGTCCAGAACTATCCTGCGTCCGTACATCCTTACGACTCAAACCACCTTGCACACAGAACTACCTCGTTATAAACGCTCAAGCGCCCCACAGTGTTTTACGCCTAAAACTCGTACTCTTCGAACCACCCCGCGCCTCGATAGGTCATCCCTCTGAACGTCAAGACGCCTTGAACACCCAGTGCCCAAAACCAACCTTGCGCTTCGAACAATTGGGCACTCCGACTCTCCCGGCGAAAGAGTTTCTAGAATCCTCAAACGCCTAAGCTACTTGAACGTTCCATCATCTGCCATCCTGAATTACCTAGCAACTGACTGTTCTTCTATACTCATTCTCTGTATTTCTTTCCTCTCCAAAGTCTCTCATTACCTGAAATATCTCATTTACAATCCTTGTGCCTCTACGAAAGACTATTTTTACTGAGAATATGAACTTGCATAATCTTCCGCCCTGTCGTTTCGCCAATTGCTTCCGCTCTTTCCTGTAGTTCCTCATTCCTGTTCAATACTCTCTAGCCTTTTTCTCACATTTCACTTACTCACTACTTTCACTAGGCCAAGCTCCTAATTTTCCTCGTCTGGACGTTCAGAGGGCCTGACCTATCCAGGCGCAGGGTGGTTCGAAGAGTACGAGTTTTAGGCGTAATACACTGTGGGGCGCTTGAGCGTTTATAACAAGGTAGTTCTGTGTGCAAGGTGGTTTGAGTCGTGTAAATGTTCGGACGCAGGATATTTCCATACGTTTGAAGGCTAAAGATAGTTCAGGTTGTTTATGCGCGATGTTTATAAGAGCGCCTAGGCAGACAGATGTACTTCTCATCCCCAAATGCCTATGCGCCCGAAAGACATCGCGCATAAACTCTTTGAACTATCTTTCGCCTTCATACGTCCAGAACTATCCTGCGTCTGTACATCCTTACGAAACAAATCACCTTGCACACAGAACTACCTCGTTATAAACGCTCAAGCGCCCCACAGTGTTTTACGCCTAAAACTCGTACTCTTCGAACCACCCGCGCCTCGATAGGTCAGGCCCTCTGAACGTCCAGACGCCTTGAACACCCAGTGCCCAAAACCAACCTTGCGCTTCGAACAATTGGGCACTCCGACTCTCCCGGCGAAAGAGTTTCTAGAATCCTCAAACGCCTAAGCTACTTGAACGTTCCATCATCTGCCATCCTGAATTACCTAGCAACTGACTGTTCTTCTATACTCATTCTCTATATTTCTTTCCTCTCCAAAGTCTCTCATTACCTGAAATATCTCATTTACAATCCTTGTGCCTCTACGAATGACTAGTCTTAGTGAGAATATGAACTTGCATAATCTTCCGCCCTGTCGTTTCGCCAATTGCTTCCGCTCTTTCCTGTAGTTCCTCATTCCTGTTCAATACTCTCTAGCCTTTTTCTCTTATTTCACTTACTCACTACTTTCACTAGGCCAAGCTCCTAATTTTCCTCGTCTGGACGTTCAGAGGGCCTGACCTATACAGGCGCGGGGTGGTTCGAAGAGTACGAGTTTTAGGCGTAATACACTGTGGGGCGCTTGAGCGTTTATAACAAGGTAGTTCTGGGTGCAAGTTTGACTCGTGTAAATATTCGGACGCAGGATATTTCCATACGTTTGAAGGCTAAAGATAGTTCAGGTTGTTTATGCGCGATGTTTATAAGAGCGCCTAGGCAGTCAGATGTACTTCTCATCCCCAAACGCCTATGCGCCCGAAAAACATCGCGCATAAACTCTGAACTATCTTTCGCCTTCATACGTCCAGAACTATCCTGCGTCCGTACATCCTTACGAAACAAACCACCTTGCACACAGAACTACCTCGTTATAAACGCTCAAGCGCCCCACAGTGTTTTACGCCTAAAACTCGTACTCTTCGAACCACCCCGCGCCTCGATAGGTCATCATTCTGAACGTCCAGACGCCTTGAACACCCAGTGCCCAAAAACAACCTTGCGCTTCGAACAATTGGGCACTCCGACTCTCCCGGCGAAAGAGTTTCTAGAATCCTCAAACGCCTAAGCTACTTGAACGTTCCATCATCTGGCATCCTGAATTACCTAGCAACTGACTGTTCTTCTATACTCATTCTCTGTATTTCTTTCCTCTCCAAAGTCTCTCATTACATGAAATATCTCATTTACAATCCTTGTGCCTCTACGAACGACTATTTTTACTGAGAATATGAACTTGCATAATCTTCCGCCCTGTCGTTTCGCCAATTGCTTCCACTCTTTCCTGTAGTTCCTCATTCCTGTTCAATACTCTTTAGCCTTTTTCTCACATTTCACTTACTCACTACTTTCACTAGGCCAAGCTCCTAATTTTCCTCGTCTGGACGTTCAGAGGGCCTGACCTATCCAGGCGCGGGGTGGTTCGAAGAGTACGAGTTTTAGGCGTAATACACTGTGGGGCGCTTGAGCGTTTATAACAAGGTAGTTCTGGTTTGAGTCGTGTAAATGTTCGGACGCAGGATATTTCCATACGTTTGAAGGCTAAAGATAGTTCAGGTTGTTTATGCGCGATGTTTATAAGAGCGCCTAGGCAGACAGATGTACTTCTCATCCCCAAACGCCTATGCGCCCGAAAAACATCGCGCATAAACTCTTTGAACTATCTTTCGCCTTCATACGTCCAGAACTATCCTGCGTCCGTACATCCTTACGAAACAAACCACCTTGCACACAGAACTACCTCGTTATAAACGCTCAAGCGCCCCACAGTGTTTTACGCCTAAAACTCGTACTCTTCGAATCACCCCGCGCCTCGATAGGTCAGGCCCTCTGAACGTCCAGACGCCTTGAACACCCAGTGCCCAAAAACAACCTTGCGCTTCGAACAATTGGGCACTCCGACTCTCCCGGCGAAAGAGTTTCTAGAATCCTCAAACGCCTAAGCTACTTGAACGTTCCATCATCTGCCATCCTGAATTACCTAACAACTGACTATTCTTCTATACTAATTCTCTGTATTTCTTTCCAGTCCAAAGTCTCTCATTACCTGAAATATCTCATTTACAATCCTTGTGCCTCTACGAACGACTATTTTTACTGAGAATATGAACTTGCATAATCTTCCGCCCTGTCGTTTCGCCAATTGCTTCCGCTCTTTCCTGTAGTTCCTCATTCCTGTTCAATACTCTTTAGCCTTTTTCTCACATTTCATTTACTCACTACTTTCACTAGGCCAAGCTCCTAATTTTCCTCGTCTGGACGTTCAGAGGACTGACCTATACAGGCGCGGGGTGGTTCGAAGAGTACGAGTTTTAGGCGTAATACACTGTGGGGCGCTTGAGCGTTTATAACAAGGTAGTTCTGGGTGCAAGGTGGTTTGACTCGTGTAAATGTTCGGACGCAGGATATTTCCATACGTTTGAAGGCTAAAGATAGTTCAGGTTGTTTATGCGCGATGTTTATAAGAGCGCCTAGGCAGTCAGATGTACTTCTCATCCCCAAACGCCTATGCGCCCGAAAAACATCGCGCATAAACTCTTTGAACTATCTTTCGCCTTCATACGTCCAGAACTATCCTGCGTCCGTACATCCTTACGAAACAAACCACCTTGCACACAGAACTACCTCGTTATAAACGCTCAAGCGCCCCACAATGTTTTACGCCTAAAACTCGTACTCTTCGAACCACCCCACGCCTCGATAGGTCATCATTCTGAACTTCTAGACGCCTTGAACACCCAGTGCCCAAAAACAACCTTGCCCTTCGAACAATTGGCACTCTGACTCTCTCGGCGAAAAAGTTTCCAGAATCCTCAAACGCCTAAGCTACCTGAACGTTCCATCATCTGGCATCCTGAATTACCTAGCAACTGACTGTTCTTCTGTACTCATTCTCTAAATTTCTTTCCTCTCCAAGGTCTCTCATTACCTGAAATATCTCATTTACAATCCTTGTGCCTCTACGAACGACTATTTTTACTGAGAACATGAACTTGCATAATCTTCCGCCCTGTCGTTTCGCCAATTGCTTCCACTCTTTCCTGTAGTTCCTCATTCCTGTTCAATACTCTTTAGCCTTTTTCTCACGTTTCACTTACTCTCTACTTTCACTAGGCCAAGCTCCTAATTTTCCTCGTCTGGACGTTCAGAGGGCCTGACCTATACAGGCGCGGGGTGGTTCGAAGAGTACGAGTTTTAGGCGTAATACACTGTGGGGCGCTTGAGCGTTTATAACAAGGTAGTTCTGGGTGCAAGGTGGTTTGACTCGTGTAAATGTTCGGACGCAGGATATTTCCATACGTTTGAAGGCTAAAGATAGTTCAGGTTGTTTATGCGCGATGTTTATAAGAGCGCCTAGGCAGTCAGATGTACTTCTCATCCCCAAACGCCTATGCGCCCGAAAGACATCGCGCATAAACTCTTTGAACTATCTTTCGCTTTCATACGTCCAGAACTATCCTGCGTCTGTACATCCTTACGAAACAAACCACCTTGCACACAGAACTACCTCGTTATAAACGCTCAAACGCCCACACAGAGTGCAAGTTCATATTCTCAGTAAAACTAGTCGTTCGTAGAGGCAGTGCCCAAAAACAAGATATTTCAGGTAACGAGCATTTCGACTCTCCCGGGAAAGAAATTCAGAATCCTCAAACGAAGCTAGTATGAACGAACAGCCATCCTGAATTTGCTACTGTTCTTCTATACTAATTCAGTATGGAAATCTCACCTGAAATATCTCATTTACAACGTTGTGCCTCTACGAAACTAGTTTTACTGAGGAACTTCATAATCTTCCGCCCTGTCGTTTCGCCAATTGGGAGCTCTTTCTGTAGATTCCTGTTCAATATTAGCCTTTTTCTCACATTTCACTTACTCACTACTTTCACTAGGCCAAGCTCCTAATTTTCCTCGTCTGGACGTTCAGAAGGCCTGACCTATATAGGCGCGGGGTGGTTCGGAGAGTACGAGTTTTAGGCGTAATACACTGTGGGGCGCTTGAGCGTTTATAACTAGGTAGTTCTGGGTGCAAGGTGGTTTGAGTCGTGTAAATGTTCGGACGCAGGATATTTCCATTCGTTTGAAGGCTAAAGATAGTTCAGGTTGTTTATGCGCGATGTTTATAAGAGCGCCTAGGCAGACAGATGTACTTCTCATCCCCAAACGCCTATGCGCCCGAAAGACATCGCGCATAAACTCTTTGAACTATCTTTCGCCTTCATACGTCCAGAACTATCCTGCGTCCGTACATCCTTACGAAACAAACCACCTTGCACACACAACCACCTCGTTATAAAAGCTCAAGCGCCCACAGTGTTTAACGCCTAAAACTCGTACTCTTCGAACCACCCCGCGCCTCGATAGGTCATCATTCTGAACCTCCAGACGCCTTGAACACCCAGTGCCCAAAAACAACCTTGCGCTTCGAACAATTGGGCACTCCGACTCTCCCGGCGAAAGAGTTTCTAGAATCCTCAAACGCCTAAGCTACTTGAACGTTCCATCATCTGCCATCCTGAATTACCTAGCAACTGACTGTTCTTCTATACTAATTCTCTGTATTTCTTTCCTGTCCAAAGTCTCTCATTACCTGAAATATCTCATTTACAATCCTTGTGCCTCTACGAACGACTATTTTTACTGAGAATATGAACTTGCATAATCTTCCGCCCTGTCGTTTCGCCAATTGCTTCCGCTCTTTCCTGTAGTTCCTCATTCCTGTTCAATACTCTCTAGCCTTTCTCTCACATTTCACTTACTACTTTCACTAGGCCAAGCTCCTAATTCTCCTCGTCTGAACGGTCAGAAGGACTGACCTATAGAGGCGCGCGGTGTTTTAAGCGTAACACACTGTGGGGCGCTTGAGCGTTTATAACAAGGTAGTTCTGGGTGCAAGGTAGTTTGACTCGTGTAAATGTTCGGACGCAGGATATTTCCATTCGTTTGAATTCTAAAGATAGTTCAGGTTGTTTATGCGCGATGATTATAAGAGCGCCTAGGAAGACAGATGTACTTCTCATCCCCAAACGCCTTTGCGCCCGAAAAACATCGCGCATAAACTCTTTGAACTATCTTTCGCCTTCATACGTCCAGAACTATCCTGCGTCCATACATCCTTACGAAACATACAACCTTGCACACAGAACTACCTCGTTATAAAAGCTCAAGCGCCCCTCAGTAACTTACGCCTAAAACTCGTACTCTTCAAACCACTCCGCGACTCGATAGGTCATCCCACTGAACGTCCATTCGCCTTGAATACCCAGTGCCCAAAAACAACCTTGCGTTTCGAACAATTGGGCACTCCGACTCTCCCGGCGAAAGAGTTTCTAGAATCCTCAAACGCCTATGCTACTTGAACGTTCCATCATCTGCCATCCTGAATTACCTAGCAACTGACTGTTCTTCCATACTCATTCTCTGTATTTCTTTCCTCTCCAAAGTCTCTCATTACCTGAAATTTCTCATTTACAATCCTTGTGCCTCTACGAACGACTATTTTTACTGAGAATATGAACTTGCATTATCTTCCGCTCTGTCGTTTCGCCAATTGCTTCCGCTCTTTGCTGTAGTTCCTCATTCCTGTTCAATACTCTAGCCTTTTTCTCACATTTCACTTACTCACTACTTTCACTAGGCCAAGCTCCTAATTTTCCTCTTTCGGACGTTCAGAGGGCCTGACCTATAATGGCGCAGGGTTGTTCGAAGAGTACGAGTTTTAGGCGTAATACACTGTGGGGCGCTTGAGCGCTTATAACAAGGTAGTTCTGGGTGCAAGGTGGTTTGAGTCGTGTAAATGTTCGGACGCAGGATATTTCCATACGTTTGAAGGCTTAAGATAGTTCAGGTTGTTTATGCGCGATGTTTATAAAAGCGCCTAGGCAGACAGATGTACTTCTCATCCCCAAACGCCTATGCGCCCGAAAAACATCGCGCATAAACTCTTTGAACTATCTTTCGCCTTCATACGTCCAGAACTATCCTGCGTCCGTACATCCTTACGAAACATACAACCTTGCACACAGAACTACCTCGTTATAAACGCTCAAGCGCCCCACAGTGTCTTACGCCTAAAACTCGTACTCTTCAAACCACCCCGCGCCTCGATAGGTCATCCCTCTGAACGTCCAGACGCCTTGAACACCCAGTGCCCAAAAACAACCTTGCGCTTCGAACAATTGGGCACTCCGACTCTCCCGGCGAAAGAGTTTCTAGAATCCTCAAACGCCTAAGCTACTTGAACGTTCCATCATCTGCCATCCTGAATTACCTAGCAACTGACTGTTCTTCCATACTCATTCTCTGTATTTCTTTCCTCTCCAAAGTCTCTCATTACCTGAAATTTCTCATTTACAATCCTTGTGCCTCTACGAACGACTATTTTTACTGAGAATATGAACTTGCATTATCTTCCGCTCTGTCGTTTCGCCAATTGCTTCCGCTCTTTGCTGTAGTTCCTCATTCCTGTTCAATACTCTAGCCTTTTTCTCACATTTCATTTACTCACTACTTTCACTAGGCCAAGCTCCTAATTTTCTCCGTCTGGACGTTCAGAAGGCCTGACCTATACAGGCGCGGGGTGGTTCGAAGAGTACGAGGTTTAGGCGTAATACACTGTGGGGCGCTTGAGCGCTTATAACAAGGTAGTTCTGGGTGCACGGTGGTTTGAGTCGTGTAAATGTTCGGACGCAGGATATTTCCATTCGTTTGGAGGCTGAAGATAGTTCAGGTTGTTTATGCGCGATGTTTATAAGAGCGCCTAGGCAGACAGATGTACTTCTCATCCCTAAACGCCTATGCGCCAGAAAGACATCGCGCATAAACTCTTTGAACTATCTTCCGCCTTCATACGTCCAGAACTATACTGCGTCTGTACATCCTTACGAAACAAACCACCTTGCTAACAGAACTACCTCTTTATAAACGCTCAAGCGCCCCTCAGTGTTTTACGCCTAAAACTCGTACTCTTCGAACCACCCTGCGCCTCGATAGGTCATCCCTCTGGACGTCCAGACGCCTTGAACACCCAGTGCCCAAAACCAATCTTGCGCTTCGAACAATTGGGCACTCCGACTCTCCCGGCGAAAGAGTTTCTAGAATCCTCAAACGCCTAAGCTACTTGAACGTTCCATCATCTGCCATCCTGAATTACCTAACAACCGACTATTCTTCCATACTCATTTTCTGTATTTCTTTCCTCTCCAAAGTCTCTCATTACCTGAAATATCTCATTTACAATCCTTGTGCCTCTACGAACCACTATTTTTACTGAGAATATGAACTTGCATAATCTTCCGCCCTGTCGTTTCGCCAATTGCTTCCGCTCTTTCCTTTAGTTCCTCATTCCTGTTCAATACTCTCTAGCCTTTTTCTCACATTTCACTTACTATTTTCACTAGGCCAAGCTCCTAATTTTCCTCGTCTGGACGTTCAGAGGGCCTGACCTATACAGGCGCAGGGTGGTTCGAAGAGTACGAGTTTTAGGCGTAACACACTGTGGGGCGCTTGAGCGTTTATAACAAGGTAGTTCTGGGTGCAAGGTGGTTTGACTCCTGTAAATGTTCGGACGCAGCATATTTCCATTCGTTTGAAGGCTAAAGATAGTTCAGGTTGTTTATGCGCGATGATTATAAGAGCAACTAGGCAGACAGATGTACTTCTCACCCCCAAACGCCTATGCGCCCGAAAAACATCGCGCATAAACTCTTTGAACTATCTTTCCCCTTCATACGTCCAGAACTATCCTGCGTCCGTACATCCTTACGAAACAAACCACCTTGCACTCAGAACTACCTCGTTATAAACGCTCAAGCGCCCCTCAGTGTCTTACGCCTAAAACTCGTACTCTTCAAACCACCCCGCGCCTCGATAGGTCATCCCTCTGAACGTCTATTCGCTTTGAACACCCAGTGCCCAAACACAACCTTGCGCTTCGAACAAATGGGCACGCCGACTCTCCCGGCGAAAGAGTTTCTAGAATCCTCAAACGCCTAAGCTACTTGAACGTTCCATCATCTGCCATCCTGAATTACCTAGCAACTGACTGTTCTTCTATACTCATTCTCTGTATTTCTTTCCTCTCCAAAGTCTCTCATTACCTGAAATATCTCAATTACAATCCTTGTGCCTCTACGAACCACTATTTTTACTGAGAATATGAACTTGCATAAGACAAAGGCAGAAAATGATCTAGGAAGATGAGAAGCGCAATAGGAATTCACTAGGAATAATAGCAAAGAGGAAGAGCGTGAAAATCAAGGAAAGAATTGACGGTAAGCAAGATCTAAGGATAGCATAAATATTAAAACGAGAGACAAGAGCTCAAGCTTAGAAAGTGCTGTATGGTAGAGACGTAAGTGATTAGTGCGACAGCACATTGCTAGAGTAAGTGCAAGAAATGTGCAAGAGGAGAATGTGAATGGTGAGAGCCTTAGGAAAATCTCGTGAAAGCGTTTCAGATAAATAACCCGATCAATAAAATGAGAGAATTATGCCAAACGAGGTGTTGGGAGGAAGTGGTCTGCTAGAATTATGAAACGTAAATGTGGCAGAATTACAGCAATAAGTTAACAAGGAAACCTAGGAGCTTGGCCTTGTGAAAGTAGTGAGTAAGTGAAATGTGAGAAAAAAGCTAGAGAGAAGAATATGCAGGTTCAAATTTTCGGTGAAAAAAGTCGTTCGTAGAGGCGAAAGAAATGTAAAAGAGATATTTCATGTTATGAGAGACTTTGAAGAGGAAAGAAATACAGAGAATGAGTATGGAAGAACAGTTCTTTAGCGAAGTGTGAGAAAGGAACAGGGGACAAAGGCGAAAAATAATCTAGGAAGAAGAGAAGCCCAATAAGAATATACTAGGAGGAATAACGAAGAGGAAGAGCGGTAAAATCATGAAAAAATTGTGGTAAGCAAGATCTAAGAATAACATAAAAATTAAAACGAGTGTCAGAAGCTCTAGCATAGAAATTGCTGTATTGTAGAGACGTAAGTGTTTAGATCTGTGCGACAGCACATTGCTAGAATAAGTGCAAGAAATGTGCAAGTCGAGAATGTGAATGGTGAGAGCTTAAGGAAAATACTCAGTAGAGCGTTTCAGAGAAATATCCCGATCAATAAAATGAAAGAAAAATGCCAAATGAGAGTTTGGTAGGAAGAGGTCTGCTTAAAATATGAAACGGAAATTTGGCAGAGGTACAAAAGTGAGGAAACGAGGAAAATTAGGAGCTATTCCTATGGAAAAGAGTGAGTAAATGAAATTTGAGAAAAAGGGTAGTGAGTATTAAACAGGAATATAGAACTACATGAAAGAGCAGAAGTAATTGGCGAAACGACAGGGCGGAAGAATATGCAAGTTCATATTCTCGGTAGAAAAAGTCCTTCGTAGAGGCACAAGGAATGTAAAAGAGATATTTCAGGTAATGAGAGGCTTTGATGAGGAAAGAAATACGGAGAATGTAGGAAGTAGGGAAGAACAGTCTTGCTTACCACAATTTTTTCATGATTTTACCGATCTTCCTCTTCGTTATTCCTCCTAGTATATTCTTATTATTCTTATTCTTATCTTCCTAGATTATTTTTTGCCTTTGTCCCCTGTTCCTTTCTCACACTTCGCTGAAGAACTGTTCTTCCATACTCATTCTCTGTATTTCTTTCCTCTTCAAAGTCTCTCATTACCTGAAATATCTCTTTTACAATTCTTTCGCCTCTACGAACGACTTTTTTCACCGAGAATTTGAACCTGCACATTCTTCTCTCTAGCTTTATTCTCACATTTCACTTACTCACTACTTTCACTAGGCCAAGCTCCTAGGTTTCCTCGTTAACTTACTGCTGTACTTCTGCCACATTTACGTTTCATAATTCTAGCAGACCACTTCCTCCCTACACCTCATTTGGCATAATTCTCTCATTGTATTGATCGGGTTATTTATCTGAAACGCTTTCACGAGATTTTCCTATGGCTCTCACCATTCACATTCTCCTCTTGCACATTTCTTGCACTTACTCTAGCAATGTGCTGTCGCACAGATCTAATCACTTACGTCTCTACCATATAGCACTTTCTACGCTTGAGCTCTTGTCTCTCGTTTTAAGATTTATGCTATCCTTATATCTTACTTACCGACTATTCTTTCCTTGATTTTCACGCTCTTCCTCTTTGCTATTATTCCTAGTGAATTCCTATTGCGCTTCTCATCTTCCTAGATCATTTTCTGCCTTTGTCTTCTGTTCCTTCCTCACACTTCGCTTAAGAACTGTTCTTACTTACTCATTCTCTGTATATCTCTACTCTTCAAAGTCTCTCTTAACATGAAATATCTCTTTTACTTTTAAGTTCAAACATGGTATTACTAGTCGTGTGACTGCACTGGAAACTGATGTACTTGAAATCGATAAAATGATAATATCAAATGAAAAACAAACGAGGAAACTATTGAAACATATTCAGGATGTTGAAGAAACAATTAAACCTTCATCAAGCATTGAAGAGAGATTGGAATCACTCTTCATTACTATTAATACAATGAATGATGAACTTAAGAAGTTGAGTAGTGGGTTTTCATCTTGTGCCTCTAAAGCTACTATGCTGAGTGTTCTACCACCAATTCGGTCTAACAATGAACCTCTCGCATGAAAAAATACAAGTTGTTAACGAACAACATAAGCCGACCCGAAATAATTTTCCACGTAGATGTACTGTCATGAAGGAAATCGATGACTTATGGCAATGTGATTTGGGTCAATTAGATCTCTATGCCAACCAGAATAGAAAACATAAATTCATTCTAGTTGTTATTGAGCACGCATAGAATACGCAACAAAAATGCGTCAGAGAAATACAGAAATGTGAGGAAAAGGCTAGAGAGTATAGAACAGGTATAAAGAAATACATTGAATAGCGGAAGTAATTGGCGAAACGACATGGCGGAAGAATATGCAAGTTCAAATTCTCGGTGAAAAAAGTCGTTCGTAGAGGCAGAAGGAATATGAAAGAGATATTTCCGGTAATGAGAAACTGATAATGAGGAACAGCGTGATAATGAGGAACAGCGTGAAAATCAAGGAAAGAATTGAGGGTAAGCAAGATCTAAGGATAGAGTAAACTTTCTGGAAAGGAGTATACGTAGAGGAATATGCAAATGTTCAAACAATTACTCTGAAAGTAATAACAAATTGAATGAGCGATTTAAACCGTCAAACTCCTACAAAATACACACTCTTTACTGACATTATAAATCTTTCTGGCGAAGCAATGAGCCAAAGTTTTCTTATGGTGGTTCTGAATTTTGTGATACTAATATTGACGTTACTACGATTCCCGATGAGAATCCAGTTGGTTATTTTCCAGAGGTAAACTTGGAATATCCCAAACATTCTCATGATCGTCAGATCTGTCTTTCTATCCTGAAACTCGTACTCCACCAAATTCCATACAGAAAAAATTACTCACGACTCTATGTAATAAGGAACCCTATTTGTTATTCTTCCTTAGAAATTCCTATTGCGCTTCTCATCTTCTTATATCATTTTCTGCCTTTGTCTTCTGTTCCTTCCTCACACTTCGCTTATGAACGGTTCTTACTTACTCATTCTCTGTATTTCTCTACTCTTCAAAGTCTCTATTATCATGAAATATCTCTTTTACTTTTTGAGTTCTAACATGGTATTACTAGTCGAGTGACTGCACTGGAAACTGATGTACTTGAAATCGATAAAATGATAATATCCAACGAAAAACAAACGAGGAAACTATTGAAGAATATTCAGGATGTTGAAGAAACAACTAAACCTTTATCAAGGATTGAAGAGAGATTGGAATTACTCTACATTACTATTAATACAATGAATGATGAATTTAAGGAGTTGAGTAGTGAGTTTTCATCTAGTGCCTCTAAAGCTACTATGTTGAGTGTTCTATCACCAATTCAGAGAATAAGAGACGTTGATGAGGTAAGAAAGACAGAGATTGAGTACGAAATAACAGTTCTTCAGCAAAGTGTGAAGTAGGAACAGAAGGCAAAGGCGGAAGTGATCTAGGAAATGAGAAGCGCAATAAGAATTTCTTAGGAACAATAACAAAGAGATTCCTTATCATATAGAGTCGTGAGTAATTTTTTCTGTTTGGAAATTGGTGGAGTACGAGTTTCAGGACAGAAGGGTTTAGTACTGTAACGATTATGAATATGTTTGGGATATTCAAAGTTTACCTCCTGAAAATAACCAACTGGATTTTCATCGGGAATGGTAGTAACGTGAAAGTCAGTATCACCAAATTCAAAACCACCGTAGGGAAGAGTTTGACTCATTGCACTGCCATAGAGATTATTAATGTCAGTAAAGAGCGTGTATTTTGTAGGAATTTGAGGGTTTAAATCCCTCATATATTTGTTAATACTTTCAGAATATTTGTTAGAACATTGGCATATTTCTCCACGTATACTCCTTTCCAGAAAGTTTACCATCGTGATATCTTTGATAAGCTCTTATTTACACTTCGTATACTTGAACATGCCGTCTCAGTTATATGAGGGTTAAGTGTCCTAGCTAGATGGGTCAGATGAGACAGAAACATGAGCTTAGAAACTGCTGTATGAAAGGGACCTAATTGTTTTGATCTGTGAGAAAGCACATTGATTGGGAATGTGCGGGAAATGTGCAAGAGGAGAATGTGAATGGTGAGAGCCTCGAGTTAATCTTGGAAATTTGTTTCATAGAATCATTCCGATCAACAAAATGAGTGAAAAATACCAAATGAGAGTTTAGGAGGAAGTGGTATGCATTGAAAACGGAACCAAATTGCGGCACAGAAATTCAGAAGCCAGTAAACGAGAAAAATGAGGAAATGGGCCTAGAAGTAAAAGTTAGTAGTTGAAATGTGTAGAAAAGCCTACAGAGTATAGAACAGGTATAAAGAACTACAGGGAATAGCGGAAGTAGTTTGCAAAACGACAGGGCGAAAGAATATGCAGGTTCAAATTTTCAGTGAGAAAAGTCGTTTGTTAAGGCGAAAGGAATACGAAAGGGATATTTCAGGTAATAAGAGACGGTGATGAGGTAATAAAGACAGAGATTGAGTACGAAATAACAGTTCTTCAACAAAGTGTGAAGTAGGAACAGAAGGCAAAGGCGGAAATGATCTAAGAAATGAGAAGCGCAATAAGAATTTCTTAGAAAGAATAACAAAGAGATTCCTTATCATATAGAGTCGTGAGTATATTTTTCTGTTTGGAAATTGGTGGAGTACGAGTTTCAGGACAGAAGGGTTTATCACTGTGTCGATCATGAATATGTTTGGGATATTCAAAGTTTACCTCCTGAAAATAACCAACTGGATTTTCTTCGGGAATGGTAATAACGTAAAAGTCAGTATCGCCAAATTCAAAACCACCGTAGGGAAGAGTTTGACTCATTGCACTGACATAGAGATTATTAATGTCAGTAAAGAGCGTGTATTTTGTAGGAATATGAGGGTTTAAATCCCTCATATATTTGTTAATACTTTCAGAATATTTGTTAGAACATAGGCATATTCCTCCACGTCTAACCCTTTCCAGATAGTTTACCATCGTGATATCTTTGATAATCTCTTATTTACACTTCGTATACTTGAACATGCCGTCTCAGTTATATGAGGGTAAAGTGTCCTAGCTAGATGGGTCAGATGAGACAAAAACATGAGCTTAGAAAGTGCTGTATGAAAGGGACCTAATTGTTTTGAACTGTGAGAAAGCACATTGATTGAGAACGTGCGGGAAATGTGCAAGAGGAGAATGTGAATGGTGAGAGCCTCGAGTTAATCTTGGGAAACTGTTTCATAGAAACATTCCGATCAACAAAATGAGAGAAAAATACCAAATGAGAGTTTGGGAGGAAGTGGTATGCATTGAAAACGGAACCAAAATGCGGCACAGAAATTCAGAAGCCACTAAACGAGAAAATTGAGGAAATGGGCCTAGAGGTAAAAGTTAGTAGTTGAAATGTGAAGAGAAGCCTAGGGAGTATAGAACAGGTATAAAGATCTACAGGGAATAGCGGAAGTAGTTTGCGAAACGACAGGGCGAAAGAATATGCAGGTTCAATCTCAGTGAGAAAAGTCGTTTGTTAAGGCGAAAGGAATACGAAAAGGATATTGCAGGTAATAAGAGACGTTGATGAGGTAAGAAAGACAGAGATTGAGTACGAAATAACAGTTCTTCAGCAAAGTGTGAAGTAGGAACAGAAGGCAAAGGCGGAAATGATCTAGGAAATGAGAAGCGCATCAAGAATTTCTCAGGAAGAAAAACAAAGAGATTCCTTATCATATAGAGTTGTGAGTAATTTTTTCTGTTTGGAAATTGGTGGAGTACGAGTTTCAGGTAAGAAGGGTTTATCACTGTAACGATCATGAATATGTCTGGGATATTCAAAGTTTACCTCCTGAAAATAACCAACTGGATTTTCATCGGGAATGGTAGTAACGTAAAAGTCAGTATCACCAAATTCAAAACCACCGTAGGGAAGAGTTTGACTCATTGCACTGCCATAGAGATTATTAATTAAGTCATCAAATTATTGTTAGATTCTTTGAGCTTCAGTTCAATTTTATCCGATAAATGTTTCATAGCTTCATTAATATTTTCAATTGAGTTTAGGGTATATAAAAGTGTTCTGGAATTAGCTGATATATCCGAATTCTTTTTATTTATTGTACCTTCAAAATCATTTTGCGATAAGTTCAATGTTTAAATTAAATGTAATTGCTTCTTTAGTTGATCGCTAACAACTTAGCTAGATGGGTGAGATGAGACAGAAACATGAGCTTAGAAAGTGCTGTATGAAAAGGAACTAAGTGTTTTCAATTGTGAGATAGCATATTGATCGAGAAAGTGCAGAAAATGTGAAACGGGAGTGCCTCGAGAAAATCTTAGGAAAGCGTTTCGGAGAAATATCCCGATAAATAAAATGAGAGAAAAATGCCAAATGAGAGTTTGGGAAGAAAAATTCTGCTTAAAATATGGAACGAAAATTCGGCAGAAGTACAGAATTGAATAAACGGGGAAAATGAGGAACTGTGCCTAAATAAAATAGTGAGTATTTGTGATATGAGGAAAATGCAAGAGAGAATCAAACAGGAGAAAAGAACTACAGGAACGAGCGGCCTAGAGGAAATAGTGAGTAGTTGAAATGCAAGCAAAAGGCTAGAGAGTATAGAACAGGTATAAGGAACTGCAGGGAATAGTCGAGTTCGTAGAGGCGAAAGAAATGTAAAAGAGATATTTCATGTAATGAGAGACTTTGAAGAGGAAAGAAATACAGAGAATGAGTATGGAAGAACAGTTCTTCAGCGAAGTGTGAGAAAGGAACAGGGGACAAAGGCGAAAAATAATCTAGGAAGAAGAGAAGCCCAATAAGAATATACATGGAGGAATAACGAAGAGAAAGAGCGGTAATATCATGAAAAAATTGTGGTAAGCAAGATCTAAGAATAACATAAAAATTATAACGAGTGTCAGAAGCTCTAGCGTAGAAATTGCTGTATTGTAGAGACGTAAGTGTTTAGATCTGTGCGACAGCACATTGCTAGAATAAGTGCAAGAAATGTGCAAGACGAGAATGTGAATGGTGAGAGCCTTGGGAAAATACTCAGTAGAGCGTTTCAGAGAAATATCCCGATAAATAAAATGAAAGAAAAATGCCAAATGAGAGTTTGGTAGGAAGAGGTCTGCTTAAAATATGAAACGGAAATTTGGCAGAGGTACAAAAGTGAGGAAACGAGGAAAATTAGGAGCTATTCCTATGGAAAAGAGTGAGTAAGTGAAATTTGAGAAAAGGGTAGTGAGTATTGAACAGGAATAAAGAACTACATGAAAGAGCGGAAGTAATTGGCGAATCGACAGGGCGGAAGAATATGCAAGTTCATATTCTCGGTAAAAAAAGTCCTTCGTAGGCACAAGGAATGTAAAAGAGATATTTCAGGTAATGAGAGGCTTTGAAGTGGAAAGAAATACGGAGAATGTAGGACGAAGGGAAGAACAGTCTTGCTTACCACAAATTTTTCATGATTTTACCGCTCTTCCTCTTCGTTATTCTTCCTAGTATATTATTATTATTCTTATTCTTATCTTCCTAGATTATTTTTTGCCTTTGTCCCCTGTTCCTTTCTCACACTTCTCTGAAGAACTGTTCTTCCATACTCATTCTCTGTATTTCTTTCCTCTTCAAAGTCTCTCATTACCTGAAATATCTTTTTTACAATTCTTTCGCCTCTACGAACGACTTCTTTCACCGAGAATTTGAACCTGCATATTCTCTCTAGCTTTATTCTCACATTTCACTTACTCACTACTTTCACTAGGCCAAGCTCCTAGGTTTCCTTGTTAACTTACTGCTGTACTTCTGCCACATTTACGTTTCATAATTCTAGCAGACCACTTCCTCCCTACACCTAATTTGGCATATTTCTCTCATTTTATTGATCGGGTTATTTATCTGAAACGCTTTCAAGAGATTTTCCTATGGCTCTCACCATTCACATTCTCCTCTTGCACTTACTCTAGCAATGTGCTGTCGCACAGATCTAATCTTTTACGTCTCTACCATACAGCACTTTCTACGCTTGGGCTCTTGTCTCTCGTTTTAATATTTATGCTATCCTTAGATCTTGCTTACCGTCAATTCTTTCCTTGATTTTCACGCTCTTCCTCTTTGCTATTATTCCTAGTGAATTCCTATTGCGCTTCTCATCTTCCTAGATCATTTTCTGCCTTTGTCTTCTGTTCCTTCCTCACACTTCGCTTAAGAACTGTTCTTACTTACTCATTCTCTGTATTTCTCTACTCTTCGAAGTCTCTCTTTACATGAAATATGTCTTTTACTTTTTAAGTTCAAACATGGTTTTACTAGTCGTGTGACTGCTCTGGAAACTGATGTACTTGAAATCGATAAAATGATAATATCAAATGAAAAATAAACGAGGAAACTATTGAAAAATATTCAGGATGTTGAAGAAACAATTAAACCTTCATCAAGCATTGAAGAGAGATTGGAAATACTCTTCATTACTATAATTACAATGAATGATGAACTTAAGATGTTGCGTAGTGGGTTTTCATCTTGTGCCTCTAAAGCTACTATGCTGAGTGTTCTACCACCAATTCGGTCTAACAATGAACCACTCGCATGAAAAAATACAAGTTGTTAACGAACAACATAAGCCGAACCGAAATAATTTTCCACGTAGATGTACTGTCATAAAGGAAATCGATGACTTATGGCAATGTGATTTGGGTCAATTAGATCTCTATGCCAACCAGAATAGAAAACATAAATTTATTCTAGTTGTTATTGAGCACGGATAGAATACGCAACAAAAATGCGTCAGAGAAATACAGAAATGTGAGGAAAAGGCTAGAGAGTATAGAACAGGTATAAAGAAATACATTGAATAGCGGAAGTAATTGGCGAAACGACATGGCGGAAGAATATGCAAGTTCAAATTCTCGGTGAAAAAAGTCGTTCGTAGAGGCAGAAGGAATATGAAAGAGATATTTCCGGTAATGAGAAACTGATAATGAGGAACAGCGTGATAATGAGGAACAGCGTGATAATGAGGAACAGCGTGAAAATCAAGGAAAGAATTGAGGGTAAGCAAGATCTAAGGATAGAGTAAACTTTCTGGAAAGGAGTATACGTAGAGGAATATGCCAATGTTCAAACAATTACTCTGAAAGTAATAACAAATTGAATGAGCGATTTAAACCGTCAAATTCCTACCAAATACACACTCTTTACTGACATTATTAATCTTTCTGGCGAAGCAATGAACCAAAGTCTTCTTATAGTGGTTCTGAATTTTGTGATACTGATATTGACGTTACTACGATTCCCGATGAGAATCCAGTTGGTTATTTTCCAGAGGTAAACTTGGAATATCCCAATTATTCTCATGATCGTCATATTTATCTTTCTATCCTCAAACTCGTACTCCACCAGATTCCATACAGAAAAAATTACTCACGACTCTATGTAATAAGAAACCCTATTTGTTATTCTTCCTTAGAAATTCCTATTGCGCTTCTCATCTTCCTATATCATTTTCTGCCTTTGTCTTCTGTTCCTTCCTCACACTTCGCTTATGAACGGTTCCTACTTACTCATTCTCTGTATTTCTCTACTCTTCAAAGTCTCTATTTACATGAAATATCTCTTTTACTTTTTAAGATCCAACATGGTATTACTAGTCGAGTGACTGCACTGGAAACTGATGTACTTGAAATCGATAAAATGATAATATCCAATGAAAAACAAACGAGGAAACTATTGAAGAATATTCAGGATGTTGAAGAAACAATTAAACCTTTATCAAGGATTGAAAAGAGATTGGAGTTACTGTAATTTACTATTAATACAATGAATGAAGAATTTAAGAAGTTGAGTAGTGAGTTTTCATCTAGTGCCTCTAAAGATACTATGCTGAGTGTTCTATCACCAATTCGGTCTAATAATGAACCACTCGCATGAAAAAATACAAGTTGTTAACGGCCAACATAAGCCGACCCGAAATAATTTTCCTCGTAGACGTACTGTCATAAAGGAAATCGATGATATATGGCAATGTGATTTGGGTCAATTAGATCTCTATGCCAACCAGAATAGAAAACATAAATTCATTCTAGTTGTTATTGAGCATGCATAGAATACGCAACAAAAAAGCGTCAGAGAAATACAGAAATGTGAGGAAAAGGCTAGAGAGTATAGAACAGGTATAAAGAAATACATTGAATAGCGGAAGTAATTGGCGAAACGACAGGGCGGAAGAATATGCAGGTTCAAATACTCAGTGAAAAAAGTCGTTTGTTAAGGCGAAATGAATGCGAAAGAGATATTGCAGGTAAATTCTCATTACGCTTCTCATCTTTCAAGATCATTTTCCTAGGATCTAGACTGCGAAGTACAGCATTGAGTTAACGAGGAAAATTAGGAGCATGGCCTAGTGAAATTAATGATTAAGTCAAATGTGGGAAAAAAGCTAGAGAGTATTGAACAGGAATAAAGAACTACATGAAAGGGCGGAGGTAATTAGCGAAACGACAGGGCGGAAGAAAATGCAGGTTCAAATACTCAGTGAAAAAAGTCGTTTGTGAAGGCGAAAGTAATACGAAAGAGATATTGCAGGTAAATTCTTATTACGCTTCTCATTTTCCAAGATCATTTTCCTAGGATCTAGACTGCGAAGTACAGCAGTGAGTTAACGAAGAAAATTAGGAGCATGGCCTAGTGAAATTAATGAGTAAGTGAAATGTGGGAAAAAAGCTAGAGAGTATTGAAAAGGAATAAAGAACTACATGAAAGGGCGGAAGTAATTAGCGAAACGAAAGGGCGCAAGAAAATGCGAGTTCAAATTCTTGGTGAAAACAGTCGTTCGTAGAGGCAGAAGGAATATGAAAGAGATATTTCCGGTAATGAGAAACTGATAATGAGGAACAGCGTGATAATGAGGAACAGCGTGATAATGAGGAACAGCGTGAAAATCAAGGAAAGAATTGAGGGTAAGCAAGATCTAGAGATAGAGTTAACCTTCTGTAAAGGAGTATACGTAGAGGAATATGCCAATGTTCAAACAATTACTCTGAAAGTAATTACAAATTGAATGAGCGATTTAAACCCTCAAAATCCTACAAAATACACACTCTTTACTGACATTATTAATCTTTCTGGCGAAGCAATGAGCCAAAGTCTTCTTATGGTGGTTCTGAATTTTGTGATACTGATATTGACGGTACTACGATTCCCGATGAGAATCCAGTTGGTTATTTTCCAGAGGTAAACTTGGAATATCCCAAACATTCTCATGATCGTCATATTTATCTTTCTATCCTCGAACTCGTACTCCACCAAATTCCATACAGAAAAAATTACTCACGACTCTATGTAATAAGGAACCCTATTTGTTATTCTTTCTAAGAAATTCTTATTGCGCCTCTCATATTCCTAGATCATTTTCGCCTCTGTCATCTGCACGTACTTCACACTTTTCTGAAGAACTGTTCCTCAATACTCAATCTCTGTCTTTCTTATCTTTTCAAAGTCTCTTATTACCTGCAATATCTCTTTCGTATTCCTTTCTCCTTAGCAAACGACTTTTTTCACAGAGAATTTGAACCTGCATATTCTTCCGTCCTGTCGTTTCGTCAATTAACTCCACTATTCCCTGCAGTTCCTTATACCTGTTCTATACTTTCTAGCCTTTTCCTTGCATTTCATCTACTCACTATTTCCCCTAGGCCCAGTTCCTCAATTTCCTCGTTTACACGCTTCTGTATGTCTCTGCCGCATTTTTGTTTCGTATTCAATGCATACCACTTCCTTTCATAACCTGATTTGGCCTCCTCCCTCCTCTTGTACATTTTTTTCTCTTACACAAGCTATGGACTGTCGCACAGATCTTAACTCTTACGTCTCTTTCATTCAGCAGTTTCTAAGTTCATTCTTTTATCCCTTGTTTTAATATTTTAGCCTTCCTTTGAGCTTGCTTACCGTCAATTCTTTTTTTGATGTTAACACTGTCCCTCTTTGTAAATTTTCCTAAATAATTCTCATTGCGCATCTCATATTCCTTGATCATTTTCCGACGTCTGTTCCTACTTCACACTTTTCTGAAGACCTTGTCTTTCGTACTCAATCTCTGTCTTTCTTACCACTTCAAAGTCTCCTATCACCTGCAATATCTCTTTCGTATTCCTTTCGCCTCAAAAAACGACTTTTTTCACTGAGAATTTGGTCCTACATATTCTTCCGCTCTGCCGTTTCACCTATTACTTCCGCTCGTTCCTGTAGTTCTTCCCTCCTGTTTGATTCTCTCTTGCATTTTCCTCGTATCACAAATACTCACTATTTTATCTAGGCACAGTACCTCATTTTCCCCGTTTATTCAATTCTGTACTTCTGCCGAATTTTCGTTTCATATTTTAAGCAGAATTTTCCTTCCCAAACTCTCATTAGGCATTTTCCTCTCATTTTATTTATCGGGATATTTCTCCAAAACGCTTTCCTAAGATTTTCTCAAGGCACTCACGTTTCACTATCTCCTCTTGCACACGTCCTGCACTTTCTTGATCAGTATGCTATCACACAGTTGAAAACACTTAGTTCCTTTTCATGGAGCACTTTCTAAGCTCATGTTTCTGTCTCATCTCACCCATCTAGCTAAGTAGTTAGCGATCAACTAAAGAAGCAATTAGATTTAATTTAAACATCGAACTCATCGCAAAATGATTTTGAAGGTACAATAAATAAAAAGAATTCAGATATATCAGCTAATTCCAGAACACTTTTATATACCCTAAACTCAATTGAAAATATAAGTGAAGCTATGAATCATTTATCGGATAAAATTGAACTGAAGCTGAAAGAATCTAACAATAATTTGATGACTTTTGGGTTAGCCTATCATAAGTTCAAAGATGGTATTACTAATCGTGTGACTGCACTGGAAACTGATGTACTTGAAAACGATACAATGATAATATCCAATGAAGAACAAACGAGGAAGCTATTGAAAAATATTCAGGATGTTGAAGAAACAATTAAACCTTTATGAAGCATTGAAGAGAGATTGGAAATACTCTACATTACTATTAATACAATGAATGATGAATTTAAGAAGTTGAGTTGTATGTTTTCATCTAGTGCCTCTAAAAGTACTCCGCTGAGTGTTCTATCACCAATTCGGTCTAGCAACGAACCACTCGAATGAAAAAATACAAGTTGCTAACGAACAACATAAGCCGACCTGAAAGAATTTTCCACGTTGACGTACTGTCATAAAGGCAATCGATGACTTATGGCAATGTGATTTGGGTCAATTAGATCTCTATGCCAACCAGAATAGAGAACGTAAATTCTTTCTAGTTGTTATTGAGCTTGCATAGAATACGCAACAAAAATGCGTCATGGAAATACTTAAATGTGAGGAAAAGGCTAGAGAGTATAGAACAGGTTTAAAGAAATACATTGAATAGCGAAAGTAATTGGCGAAGCGACAGGGCGGAAGAATATGCAGGCTCAAATGCTCAGTGAAAAAAGTCGTTTGTTAAGGCGAAATGAATGCGAAAGAGTTATTGCAGGTAAATTCTTATTACGCTTCTCAATTTCCTAGATCATTTTGCTAGGATCTAGACTGCGAAGTACATCAGTGAGTTAACGAGGAAAATTAGGAGCTTTGCCTAGTGAAATGAATGAGTAAGTGAAATGTGGGAAAAAGGCTAGAAAGTATTGAACTGTAATAAAGAACTACATGGAAGAGCGGAAGTAATTGGCGAAACGACAGGGCGGAAGAATATGCAGGTTCAAATTCTCGGTGAAAAATTCGTTCATAGAGGCGAAAGAAATGTAAAAGAGATATTTCAGGTGATGAGAGACTTTGAAGAGGAAATAAATTCACAGTATGAGAGGGGAAGAACAGTTCTTCAGCAAAGTGTGAGAAAAGAACAAGGGACAAAGTCAAAAAATAATCTAGGAAGATGAGAAGCCCAATAAGAATATAATAGGAAGCTTAGAAAGTGCTGTATGAAAGGGACCTAATTGTTTTGAACTGTGTGATAGCACATTGATTGGTAACGTGCGGGAAATGTGCAAGAGGAGAATGTGAATGGTGAGAGCCTCGAGTTAATCTTGGGAAACTGTTTCATAGAAACATTCCGATCAACAAAATGAGAGAAAAATACCAAATGAGAGTTTGGGAGGAAGTGGCATGCATTGAAAACGGAACCAAAATGCAGCACAAAAATTGAGAAGCCAGTTAACGAGAAAAATGAGGAAATCGGCCTAGAGGTAAAAGTTAGTAGTTGAAATGTGAGGAAAAACCTAGAGAGTATAGAACAGGTATAAAGAACTACAGGGAATAGCGGAAGTAGTTTGCGAAACGACAGGGCGAAAGAATATGCAGGTTCAAATTCTCAGTGAGAAAAGTCGTTTGTTAAGGCGAAAGGAATACGAAAAGGATATTGCAGGTAATAAGAGACGTTGATGAGGTAAGAAAGACAGAGATTGAGTACGAAATAACAGTTCTTCAGCAAAGTGTGAAGTAGGAACAGAAGGCAAAGGCGGAAATGATCTAGAAAATGAGAAGCGCATTAAGAATTTCTTAGGAAGAATAACAAAGAGATTCCTTAACATATAGAGTCGTGAGAAATTTTTTCTGTTTGGAACTTGGTGGAGTACGAGTTTCAGGACAGAAGGGTTTATCACTGTAACGATCATGAATATGTTTTGGTTATTCAAAGTTTACCTCCTGAAAATAACCAACTGGATATTCTTCGGGGAATAATAGTTACGTAAAAGTCAGTATCACCAAATTCAAAACCACCGTAGAAGAGTTTGACTTATTGCACTGCCATAGAGATTATTAATGTCAGTAAGGAGCGTGTATTTTGTAGGAATTTGAGGGTTTAAATCCCTCATATATTTGTTAATACTTTCAGTATATTTGTTAGAACATTGGCATATTCCTCGACGTATACCCCTTTCCAGAAAGTTTACCATCGTGATATCTTTGATAATCTCTTATTTACACTTCGTATACTTGAACATGCCGTCTCAGTTATATGAGGGTAAAGTGTCCTAGCTAGATGGGTCAGATGAGACAGAAACATGAGCTTAGAAAGTGCTGTATGAATGGGACCTAATTGTTTTGGACTGTGTGATAGCTTATTGATTGGGAACGTGCGGGAAATGTGCAAGAGGAGAAAGTGAATGGTAAGAGCCTCGAGTTAATCTTGGGAAACTGTTTCATAGAAACATTCCGATCACCAAAATGAGAGAAAAATACCAAATGAGAGTTTGGGAGGAAGTGGTATGCATTGAAAACGGAACCAAAATGCGGCACAGAAATTCAGAAGCCACTAAACGAGAAAATTGAGGAAATGGGCCTAGAGGTAAAAGTTAGTAGTTGAAATGTGAAGAAAAGCCTAGGGAGTATAGAACAGGTATAAAGAACTACAGGGAATAGCGGAAGTAGTTTGCGAAACGACAGGGCGAAAGAATATGCAGGTTCAAATTCTCAGTGAGAAAAGTCGTTTGTTAAGGCGAAAGGAATACGAAAAGGATATTGCAGGTAATAAGAGACGTTGATGAGGTAAGAAGGACAGAGATTGAGTACGAAATAACAGTTCTTCAGCAAAATGTGAAGTAGGAACAGAAGGCAAAGGCGGAAATGATCTAGGAAATGAGAAGCGCATTAAGAATTTCTTAGGAAGAATAACAAAGAGATTCCTTATCATATAGAGTCGTGAGTAATTTTTTCTGTTTGGAAATTGGTGGAGTACGAGTTTCAGGACAGAAGGGTTTATCACTGTAACGATCATGAATATGTTTTGGATATTCAAAGTTTACCTCCTGAAAATAACCAACTGGATTTTCATCGGAAATGGTAGTAACGTAAAAGTCAGTATCACCAGATTCAAAACCACCGTAGGGAAGAGTTTGACTCATTGCACTGCCATAGAGATTATTAATTAATTCATCAAATTATTGTAAGATTCTTTCAGCTTCAGTTCAATTTTATCCGATAAATGTTTCATAGCTTCATTAATATTTTCAATTGAGTTTAGGGTATATAAAAGCGTTCCTGAATTAGCTGATATATCCGAATTCTTTTTATTTATTGTACCTTCAAAATCATTCTGCGATAAGTTCAATGTTTAAATTAAATCTAATTGCTTCTTTAGTTGATCGCTAACTACTTAGCTAGATGGGTGAGATGAGACAGAAACATGAGCTTAGAAAGTGCTGTATGAAAAGGAACTAAGTGTTTTCAATTGTGAGATAGCATATTGATCGAGAAAGTGCAGGAAATGTGAAACGTGAGTGCCTTGAGAAAATCTTAGGAAAGCGTTTCGGAGAAATATCCCGATAAATAAAATGAGAGAAAAATGCCAAATGAGAAATTGGGGAGAAAAATTCTGCTTAAAATATGGAACGAAAATTCGGCAGAAGTACATAATTGAATAAACGGGGAAAATGAGGAACTGTGCCTAGATAAAATAGTGAGTATTTGTGATATGAGGAAAATGCAAGAGAGAATCAAACAGCAGGAAAGAACTGCAGGAACGAGCGGAAGTAATAGGCGAAACGGCAGAGCGGTCTGCTTAAAATATGAAACGGAAATTTGGCAGAGGTACAAAAGGGAGGAAACGAGGCAAATTAGGAGCTATTCCTATGGAAAAGAGTGAGTAAGTGAAATTTGAGAAAAGGGGTAGTGAGTATTGAACAGGAATAAAGAACTACATGAAAGAGCGGAAGTAATTGGCGAAACGACAGGGCGGAAGAATATGCAAGTTCATATTCTCGGTAAAAAAAGTCCTTCGTAGAGGCACAAGGAATGTAAAAGAGATATTTCTGGTAATGAGAGGCTTTGAAGAGGGAAGAAGTACGGAGAATGTAGGAAGTAGGGAAGAACAGTCTTGCTTACCACAATTTTTTCATGATTTTACCGCTCTTCCTCTTCGTTATTCTTCCTAGTATATTCTTATTATTCTTATTCTTATCTTCCTAGATTATTTTTTGCCTTTGTCCCCTGTTCCTTTCTCACACTTCGCTGAAGAACTGTTCTTCCATACTCATTCTCTGTATTTCTTTCCTCTTCAAAGTCTCTCATTACCTGAAATATCTCTTTTACAATTCTTTCGCCTCTACGAACGACTTTTTCACCGAGAATTTGAACCTGCATATTCTTCTCTCTAGCTTTATTCTCACATTTCACTTACTCACTACTTTCACTAGGTTAAGCTCCTAGGTTTCCTTGTTAACTTACTGCTGTACTTCTGCCACATTTACGTTTCATAATTCTAGCAGACCACTTCCTCCCTACACCTCATTTGGCATAATTCTCTCATTTTATTGATCGGTTTATTTATCTGAAACGCTTTCACGAGATTTTCCTATGGCTCTCACCATTCACATTCTCCTCTTGCACATTTCTTGCACTTACTCTAGCAATGTGCTGTCGCACAGATCTAATCACTTACGTCTCTACCATACAGCACTTTCTACGCTTGAGCTCTTGTCTCTCGTTTTAATATTTATGCTATCCTTAGATCTTGCTTACCGTCAATTCTTTCCTTGATTTTCACGCTCTTCCTCTTTGCTATTATTCCTAGTGAATTCCAATAGCGCTTCTCATCTTCCTAGATCATTTTCTGCCTTTGTTTTCTGTTCCTTCCTCACACTTCGCTTAAGAACTGTTCTTACTTACTCATTCTCTTTATTTCTCTACTCTTCAAAGTCTCTCTTTACATGAAATATCTCTTTTACTTTTTAAGTTCAAACATGGTATTACTAGTCGTGTGACTGAACTGGAAACTGATGTACTTGAAATCGAAAAATGATAATATCAAATGAAAAACAAACGAGGAAACTATTGAAAAATATTCAGGATGTTGAAGAAACAATTAAACCTTCATCAAGCATTGAAGAGAGATTGGAAATACTCTTCATTACTATTAATACAATGAATGATGAACTTAAGAAGTTGAGTAGTGGGTTTTCATCTTGTGCCTTTAAAGCTACTATGCTGAGTGTTCTACCACCAATTCGGTCTAACAATGAACCACTCGCATGAAAAAATACAAGTTGTTAACGAACAACATAAGCCGACCCGAAATAATTTTCCACGTAGATGTACTGTCATAAAGGAAATCGATGACTTATGGCAATGTGATTTGGGTCAATTAGATCTCTATGCCAACCAGAATAGAAAACATAAATTCATTCTAGTTGTTATTGAGCACGCATAGAATACGCAACAAAAATGCGTCAGAGAAATACAGAAATGTGAGGAAAAGGCTAGAGAGTATAGAACAGGTATAAAGAAATACATTGAATAGCGGAAGTAATTGGCGAAACGACATGGCGGAAGAATATGCAAGTTCAAATTCTCGGTGAAAAAAGTCGTTCGTAGATGCAGAAGGAATATGAAAGAGATATTTCCGGTAATGGGAAACTGATAACGAAGAACAGCGTGATAATGAGGAACAGCGTGAAAATCAAGGAAAGAATTGAGGGTAAGCAAGATCTAAGGATAGAGTAAACTTTCTGGAAAGGAGTATACGTAGAGGAATATGCCAATGTTCAAACAATTACTCTGAAAGTAATAACAAATTGAATGAGCGATTTAAATCGTCAAATTCCCACAAAATACACACTCTTTACTGACATTATTAATCCTTCTGGCGAAGCAATGAGCCAAAGTCTTCTTATGGTGGTTCTGAATTTTGTGATACTGATATTGACGTTACTACGATTCTCGATGAGAATCCAGTTGGTTATATTCCAGAGGTAAACTTGGAATATCCCAAACATTCTCATGATCGTCACATTTATCTTTCTATCCTCAAACTCGTACTCCACCAAATTCCATACAGAAAAAATTACTCACGACTCTATGTAATAAGGAACCCTATTTGTTATTCTTCCTTAGAAATTCCTATTGCGCTTCTCATCTTCCTAGATCATTTTCTGCCTTTGTCTTCTGTTCCTTCCTCACACTTCGCTTATGAACGGTTCTTACTTACTCATTCTCTGTATTTCTCTACACTTCAAAGTCTCTATTTACATGAAATATCTCTTTTACTTTTCAAGTTCAAACATGGTATTACTAGTCGAGTGACTGCACTGGAAACTGATGTACTTGAAATCGATAAAATGATAATATCCAATCAAAAACAAACGAGGAAACTATTGAAGAATATTCAGGATGTTGAAGAAACAATTAAACATTTATCAAGGATTGAAGAGAGATTGGAATTACTCTACATTACTATTAATACAATGAATGATGAATTTAAGAAGTTGAGTAGTGAGTTTTCATCTAGTGCCTCTAAAGCTACTATGCTGAGTGTTCTATCACCAATTCGGTCTAATAATGAACCACTCGCATGAAAAAATACAAGTTGTTAACGAACAACATAAGCCGACCCGAAATAATTTTCCACGTAGACGTACTGTTATAAAGGAAATCGATGATATATGGCAATGTGATTTGGGTCAATTAGATCTCTATGCCAACCAGAATAGAAAACATAAATTCATTCTAGTTGTTATTGAGCATGCATAGAATACGCAACAAAAATGCGTCAGAGAAAAACAGAAATGTGAGGAAAAGGCTAGAGAGTATAGAACAGGTATAAAGAAATACATTGAATAGCGGAAGTAATTGGCGAAACGACAGGGCGGAAGAAAATGCAGGTTCAAATACTCAGTGAAAAAAGTCGTTTGTTAAGGCGAAATGAATGCGAAAGAGATATTGCAGGTAAATTCTTATTACGCTTCTCATCTTCCAAGATCATTTTCCTAGGATCTAGACTGCGAAGTACAGCAGTGAGTTAACGAGAAAATTAGGAGCATGGCCTAGTGAAATTAATGAGTAAGTGAAATGTGGGAAAAAAGCTAGAGAGTATTGAAAAGGAATAAAGAACTACATGAAAGGGCGGAAGTAATTAGCGAAACGACAGGGCGGAAGAAAATGCAAGTTCAAATTCTTGGTGAAAACAGTCGTTCGTAGAGGCAGAAGGAATATGAAAGAGATATTTCCGGTAATGAGAAACTGATAATGAGGAACAGCGTGATAATGAGGAACAGCGTGAAAATCAAGGAAAGAATTGAGGGTAAGCAAGATCTAAGGATAGAGTTAACCTTCTGTAAAGGAGTATACGTAGAGGAATATGCCAATGTTCAAACAATTACTCTGAAAGTAATAACAAATTAAATGAGCGATTTAAACCCTCAAATTCCTACAAAATACACACTCTCTACTGACATTATTAATCTTTCTGGCGAAGCAATGAGCCAAAGTCTTCTTATGGTGGTTCTGAATTTTGTGATACTGATATTGACGTTACTACGATTCCCGATGAGAATCCTGTTGGTTATTTTCCAGAGGTAAACTTGGAATATCCCAACCATTCTCATGATCGTCATATTTATCTTTCTATCCTCAAACTCGTACTCCACCAATTTCCATACAGAAAAAATTACTAACGACTCTATGTAATAAGGAACCCTATTTGTTATTCTTTCTAAGAAATTCTTATTGCGCTTCTCATATTCCTAGATCATTTTCGCCTCTGTCATCTGCACGTACTTCACACTTTTCTGAAGAACTGTTCTTTAATACTCAATCTCTGTCTTTCTTATCTCTTCAAAGTCTCTTATTACCTGCAATATCTCTTTCGTATTCCTTTCGCCTTAGCAAACGACTTTTTTCACTGAGAATTTGAACCTGCAT
This sequence comes from Cryptolaemus montrouzieri, assembly GCA_013387265.2. Taxonomy (NCBI): domain Eukaryota; kingdom Metazoa; phylum Arthropoda; class Insecta; order Coleoptera; family Coccinellidae; genus Cryptolaemus; species Cryptolaemus montrouzieri. The sequence continues at coordinate 122,793 of JABFTP020000086.1, forward strand.
ATTCTTCCGTCCTGTCGTTTCGTCAATTAACTCCACTATTCCCTGCAGTTCCTTATACCTGTTCTATACTATCTAGCCTTTTCCTTGCATTTCAACTACTCACTATTTTCTCTAGGCCCAGTTCCTCAATTTCCTCGTTTACTCGCTTCTGTATGTCTCTTCCGCATATTTGTTTCGTATTCAATGCATACCACTTCCTTTCATAACCTGATTTGGCCTCCTCCCTCCTCTTGTACATTTTTTCCTCTTACACAAGCTATGGACTGTCGCACAATTCTTAACTCTTACGTCTCTTTCATTCAGCAGTTTCTAAGCTCATGCTTTTATCCCTTGTTTTAATATTTTAGCCTTCCTTTGAGCTTGCTTACCGTCAATTCTTTTTTTGATGTTAACACTGTCCCTCTTTGTAAATTTTCCTAAATAATTCTTATTGCGCATCTCATATTCCTTGATCATTTTCCGACGTCTGTTCCTACTTCACACTTTTCTGAAGACCTTGTCTTTCGTACTCAATCTCTGTCTTTCTCACCACTTCAAAGTCTCCTATCACCTGCAATATCTCTTTCGTATTCCTTTCGCCTCAAAAAACGACTTTTTTCATTGAGAATTTGGTCCTACATATTCTTCCGCTCTGCCGTTTCGCCTATTACTTCCGCTCGTTCCTGTAGTTCTTCCCTCCTGTTTGATTCTCTCTTGCATTTTCCTCGTATCACAAATACTCACTATTTTATCTAGGCACGGTACCTCTTTTTCCCCGTTTATTCAATTCTGTACTTCTGCCGAATTTTCGTTCCATATTTTAAGCAGAATTTTTCTTCCCAAACTCTCATTTGGTATTTTCCTCTCATTTTATTTATCGGGATATTTCTCCGAAACGCTTTCCTTAGATTTTCTCAAGGCACTCACGTTTCACTATCTCCTCTTGCACATGTCCTGCACTTTCTCTATCAATATGCTATCACACAGTTGAAAACACTTAGTTCCTTTTCATAGAGCACTTTCTAAGCTCATGTTTCTGTCTCATCTCACCCATCTAGCTAAGTAGTTAGCGATCAACTAAAGAAGCAATTAGATTTAATTTAAACATCGAACTTATCGCAAAATGATTTTGAAGGTACAATAAATAAAAAGAATTCGGATATATCAGCTAACTCCTGAACACTTTTATATACCCTAAACTCAATTGAAAATATAAGTGAAGCTATAAAACATTTATCGGATAAAATTGAACTGAAGCTGAAAGAATCTAACAATAATTTGATGACTTTTGGGTTAGCCTATCATAAGTTCAAAGATGGTATAACTAATCGTGTGACTGCACTGGAAACTGATGTACTTGAAAACGATACAATGATAATATCCAATGAAGAACAAACGAGGAAACTATTGAAAAATATTCAGGATGTTGAAGAAACAATTAAACCTTTATGAAGCATTGAAGAGAGATTGGAAATACTCTACATTACTATTAATACAATGAATGATGAATTTAAGAAGTTGAGTAGTATGTTTTCATCTAGTGCATCTAAAGGTACTACGCTGAATGTTCTACCACCAATTCGGTCTAACAACGAAGCACTCGAATGAAAAAATACAAGTTCCTAACGAACAACATAAGCCGACCCGAAAGAATTTTCCACGTAGACGTACTGTCATAAAGGCAATCGATGACTTATGGCAATGTGATTTGGGTCAATTAGATCTCTATGCTAACCAGAATAGAGAACGTAAATTCATTCTAGTTGTTATTGAGCATGCATAGAATACGCAACAAAAATGCGTCATGGAAATAATTATATGTGAGGAAAAGGCTAGAGAGTATAGAACAGGTTTAAAGAAAACATTGAAAAGCGAAAGTAATTGGCGAAACGACAGGGCGGAAGAATATGCAGGCTCAAATGCTCAGTGAAAAAAGTCGTTTGTTGTGAAATTAATGAGTAAGTGAAATGTGGGAAAAAGGCTAGAAAGTATTGAACTGGAATAAAGAACTACATGGAAGAGCGGAAGTATATGGCGAAACGACAGGGCTGGAGAATATGCAGGTTCAAATTCTCGGTGAAAAAATTCGTTCATAGGGGCGAAAGAAATGTAAAAGAGATATTTGAGGTAATGAGAGACTTTGAAGAGGAAAGAAATTCACAGTATGAGGGGAAGAACAGTTCTTCAGCAAAGTGTGAGAAAAGAACAGGGGACAAAGTCGAAAAATAATCTAGGAAGATGAGAAGCCCAATAAGAATATACTAGGAAGCTTAGAAAGTGCTGTATGAAAGGGACCTAATTGTTTTGAACTGTGTGATAGCACATTGATTGGTAACGTGCGGGAAATGTGCAAGAGGAGAATGTGAATGGTGAGAGCCTCGAGTTAATCATGGGAAACTGTTTCATAGAAACATTCCGATCAACAAAATGAGAGAAAAATACCAAATGAGAGTTTGGGAGGAAGTGGCATGCATTGAAAACGGAACCAAAATGCAGCACAAAAATTGAGAAGCCAGTTAACGAGAAAAATGAGGAAATGGGCCTAGAGGTAAAAGTTAGTAGTTGAAATGTGAGGAAAAACCTAGAGAGTATAGAACAGGTATAAAGAACTACAGGGAATAGCGGAAGTAGTTGGCGAAACGACAGGGCGAAAGAATATGCAGGTTCAAATTCTCAGCCGTTTGTTGAGGCGAAAGGAATACGAAAAGTATATTGCAGGTAATAAAAGACGTTGATGAGGTGAGAAAGACAGAGATTGAGTACGAAATAACAGTTCTTCAGCAAAGTGTGAAGTAGGAACAGAAGGCAAAGGCGGAAATGATCTAGGAAATGAGAAACGCAATAAGAATTTCTTAGGAAGAATAACAAAGAGATTCCTTAACATATAGAGTAGTGAGTAATTTTTTCTGTTTGGAAATTGGTGGAGTACGAGTTTCAGGACAGAAGGGTTTATCACTGTGACGATCATGAATATGTTTGGGATATTCAAAGTTTACCTCCTGAATATAACCAACTGGATATTCTTCGGGAATGGTAGTAACGTAAAAGTCAGTATCACCAAATTCAAAACCACCGTAGGGAAGAGTTTGACTCATTGCACTGCCATAGAGATTATTAATGTCAGTAAGGAGCGTGTATTTTGTAGGAATTTGAGGGTTTAAATCCCTCATATATTTGTTAATACTTTCAGAATATTTGTTAGAACATAGGCATATTCCTCCACGTATACCCCTTTCCAGAAAGTTTCCCATCGTGATATCTTTGATAAGCTCTTATTTACACTTCGTATACTTGAACATGCAGTCTCAGTTATATGAGGGTAAAGTGTCCTAGCTAGATGGGTCAGATGAGACGGCAGCATGAGCTTAGAAAAGGCTCTATGAAAGGGACCTAATTGTTTTGAACTGTGTGATAGCTCATTGATTGGGAACGTGCGGGAAGTGTGCAAGAGGAGAATTTGAAAAGTGAAAGCCTCGAGTTAATCTTGGAAATTTGTTTCATAGAATCATTCCGACCAACAAAATGAGAGAAAAATTATAAATGAGAGTAGAGGACGAAGTGGTATGCATTGGAAACGGAACCAAAATGCAGCACAGAAATTCAGAAGCCAGTAAACTAGAAAAATGTGGAAATGGGCCTAGAGGTAAAAGTTAGTAGTTGAAATGTGTAGAAAATCCTTGAGAGTATAGAACAGGTATAAAGAACTACAGGGAATAGCGGAAGTAGTTTGCAAAACGACAGGGCGAAAGAATATGCAGGTTCAAATTCTCAGTGAGAAAAGTCGTTTGTTAAGGCGAAATGAATACGAAAGGGATATTTCAGGTAATAAGAGACGTTGATGAGGTAATAAAGACAGAGATTGAGTACGAAATAACAGTTCTTCAACAAAGTGTGAAGTAGGAACAGAAGGCAAAGGCGGAAATGATCAAAGAAATGAGAAGCGCAATAAGAATTTCTTAGGAAGAATAACAAAAGAGATTCCTCATCATATAGAGTCGTGAGTATATTTTTCTGTTTGGAAATTGGTGGAGTACGAGTTTCAGGACAGAAGGGTTTATCACTGTGACGATCATGAATATGTTTGGGATATTCAAAGTTTACCTCCTGAAAATAACCAACTGGATTTTCATCGGGAATCGTGGTAACGTAAAAGTCAGTATCACCAAATTCAAAACCACCGTAGGGAAGAGTTTGACTCATTGCACTGCCAAAGAGATTATTAATGTCAGTAAAGAGCGTGTATTTTGTAGGAATTTGAGGGTTTAAATCCCTCATATATTTGTTAATACTTTCAGAATATTTGTTAGAACATTGGCATATTCCTCCTTGTATACCCCTTTCCAGAAAGTTTACCATCGTGATATCTTTGATTATCTCTTATTTACACTTTGTATACTTGAACATGCCGTCTCAGTTATATGAGGGTAAAGCGTCCTAGCTAGATGGGTAAGATGAGACAGAAACATGAGCTTAGAAAGTGCTGTATGAAAGGGACCTAATTGTTTTGAACTGTGTGATAGCTAATTGATTGGGAACGTGCGGGAAATGTGCAAGAGGAGAATGTGAATGGTGAGAGCCTCGAGTTAATCTTGGGAAACTGTTTCATAGAAACATTCCGATCAACAAAATGAGAGAAAAATATCAAATGAGTGTTTGGGAGGAAGTGGCATGCATTGAAAACGGAACCAAAATGCAGCACAGAAATTGAGAAGCCAGTTAACGAGAAAAATGAGGAAATGGGCCTAGAGGTAAAAGTTAGTAGTTGAAATGTGAGGAAAAACCTAGAGAGTATAGAACAGGTATAAAGAACTACAGGGAATAGCGGAAGTAGTTGGCGAAACGACAGGGCGAAAGAATATGCAGGTTCAAATTCTCAGTGGGAAAAGCCGTTTGTTAAGGCGAAAGGAATACGTAAAGGATATTGCAGGTAATAAAAGACGTTGATGAGGTAAGAAAGACAGAGATTGAGTACGAAATAACAGTTCTTCAGCAAAGTGTGAAGTAGGAACAGAAGGCAAAGGCGGAAATGATCTAGGAAATGAGAAACGCAATAAGAATTTCTTAGGAAGAATAACAAAGAGATTCCTTAACATATAGAGTAGTGAGTAATTTTTTCTGTTTGGAAATTGGTGGAGTACGTGTTTCAGGACAGAAGGGTTTATTACTGTGACGATCATGAATATGTTTGGGATATTCAAAGTTTACCTCCTGAATATAACCAACTGGATATTCTTCGGTAATGGTAGTAACGTAAGAGTCAGTATCACCAAATTCAAAACCACCGTAGGGAAGAGTTTGACTCATTGCACTGCCATAGAGATTATTAATGTCAGTAAGGAGCGTGTATTTTGTAGGAATTTGAGGGTTTAAATCCCTCATATATTTGTTAATACTTTCCGAATATTTGTTAGAACATAGGCATATTCCTCCACGTATACCCCTTTCCAGGAAGTTTCCCATCGTGATATCTTTGATAAGCTCTTATTTACACTTCGTATAATTGAACATGCAGTCTCAGTTATATGAGGGTAAAGTGTCCTAGCTAGATGGGTCAGATGAGACAGCAGCATGAGCTAAGAAAAGGCTCTATGAAAGGGACCTAATTGTTTTGAACTGTAAGATAGCTCATTGATTGGGAACGTGCGGTAAATGTGCGAGAGGAGAATGTGAAAAGTGAAAGCCTCGAGTTAATCTTGGAAATTTTTTTCATAGAATCATTCCGACCAACAAAATGAGAGAAAAATACTAAATGAGAGTTTAGGACGAAGTGGTAGGCATTGAAAACGGAACCAAAATGCGGCACAGAAATTCAGAAGCCAGTAAACGAGAAAAATGTGGAAATGGGCCTAGAGGTAAAAGTTAGTAGTTGAAATGTGTAGAAAAGCCTAGAGAGTATAGAAAAGGTATAAAGAACTACAGGGAATAGCGGAAGTAGTTTGCAAAACGACAGGGCGAAAGAATATGCAGGTTCAAATTCTCAGTGAGAAAAGTCGTTTGTTAAGGCGAAAGGAATACGAAAGGGATATTTCAGGTAATAAGAGACGTTGATGAGGTAATAAAGACAGAGATTGAGTACGAAATAACAGTTCTTCAACAAAGAGTGAAGTGGGAACAGAAGGCAAAGGCGGAAATGATCTAAGAAATGAGAAGCGGAATAAGAATTTCTTAGGAAGAATAACAAAAGAGATTCCTTATCATATAGAGTCGTGAGTATATTTTTCTGTTTGGAAATTGGTGGAGTTCGAGTTTCAGGACAGAAGGGTTTATGACTGTGACGATCATGAATAATGTTTGGGATATTCAAAGTTTACCTCCTGAAAATAACCAACTGGATTTTATTCGGGAATCGTGGTAACGTAAAAGTCAGTATCACCAAATTCAAAACCACCTTAGGGAAGAGTTTGACTCATTGCACTGCCATAGAGATTATTAATGTCAGTAAAGAGCGTGTATTTTGTAGGAATTTGAGGGTTTAAATCCCTCATATATTTGTTAATACTTTCAGAATATTTGTTAGAACATTGGCATATTCCTCCACGTATACCCCTTTCCAGAAAGTTTACCATCGTGATATCTTTGATAATCTCTTATTTACACTTCGTATACTTGAACATGCCGTCTCAGTTATATGAGGGTAAAGTGTCCTAGCTAGATGGGTCAGATGAGACAGAAACATGAGCTTAGAAAGTGCTGTATGAAAGGGACCTAATTGTTTTGAACTGTGTGATAGCTCATTGATTGGGAATGTGCGGGAAATGTGCAAGAGGAGAATGTGAATGGTGAGAGCCTCGAGTTAATCTTGGGAAACTGTTTCATAGAAACATTCCGATCTACAAAATGAGAGAAAAACACCAAATGAGAGTTTGGGAGGAAGTGGTATGCATTGAAAACGGAACCAAAATGCGGCACAGAAATTCAGAAGCCACTAAACGAGAAAATTGAGGAAATGGGCCTAGAGGTAAAAGTTAGTAAATGAAATGTGAAGAAAAGCCTAGGGAGTATAGAACAGGTATAAAGAACTACAGGGAGAGCGGAAGTAGTTTGCGAAACGACAGGGCGAAAGAATATGCAGGTTCAAATTCTCAGTGAGAAAAGTCGTTTGTTAAGGCGAAAGTAATACGAAAAAGATATTGCAGGTAATGAGAGACGTTGATGAGGTAAGAAAGACAGAGATTGAGTACGAAATAACAGTTCTTCAGCAAAGTGTGAAGTAGGCACAGAAGGCAAAAGCGGAAATGATCTAGGAAATGAGAAGCGCATTAAGAATTTCTTAGGAAGAATAACAAAGAGATTTTTTATCATATAGAGTCGTGAGTAATTTTTTCTGTTTGGAAATTGGTGGAGTACGAGTTTCAGGACAGAAGGGTTTATCACTGTAACGATCATGAATATGTTTGGGATATTCAAAGTTTACCTCCTGAAAATAACCAACTGGATTTTCATCGGGAATAGTAGTAACGAAAGACAAGTTCTTTAGAAAAGTGGAATATGAGATGCGCAATAAGAATTATTTAGGAAAATTTACAAAGAGGGACAATGTTAACATCAAAAAAAGAATTGACGGTAAGCTAGCTCAAAGAAAGGCTAAAATATTAGAACAAGAGATAGAAGCATGAGCTTAGAAACTGCGGAATGAGAGAGACGTGAGAGTTAAGATCTGTGTGACAGAAAAACAAACGAGGAAACTATTGAAAAATATTCAGGATGTTGAAGAAACAATTGAACCTTCATCAAGCATTGAAGAGAAATTTGAAATACTCTTCATTACTATTAATACAATGAATGATGAACTTAAGAAGTTGAGTAGTGGGTTTTCATCTTGTGCCTCTAAAGCTACTATGCTGAGTGTTCTACCACCAATTCGGTCTAACAATGAACCACTCGCATGAAAAAATACAAGTTGTTAACGAACAACATAAGCCGACCCGAAATAATTTTCCACGTAGATGTACTGTCATAAAGGAAATCGATGACTTATGGCAATGTGATTTGGGTCAATTACATCTCTATGCCAACCAGAATAGAAAACATAAATTTATTCTAGTTGTTATTGAGCACGCATAGAATACGCAACAAAAATGCGTCAGAGAAATACAGAAATGTGAGGAAAAGGCTAGAGAGTATAGAACAGGTATAAAGAAATACATTGAATAGCGGAAGTAATTGGCGAAACGACATGGCGGAAGAATATGCAAGTTCAAATTCTCGGTGAAAAAAGTCGTTCGTAGAGGCAGAAGGAATATGAAAGAGATATTTCCGGTAATGAGAAACTGATAATGAGGAACAGCATGATAATGAGGAACAGCGTGAAAATCAAGGAAAGAATTGAGGGTAAGCAAGATCTAAGGAAAGAGTAAACTTTCGAGAAAGGAGTATACGTAGAGGAATATGCCAATGTTCAAACAATTACTCTGAAAGTAATAACAAATTGAATGAGCGATTTAAACCGTCAAATTCCTACAAAATACACACTCTTTACTGACATTATTAATCTTTCTGGCGAAGCAATGAGCCAAAGTCTTCATATGGTGGTTCTGAATTTTGTGATACTGATATTGACGTTACTTCGATTCCCGATGAGAATCCAGTTGGTTATTTTCCAGAGGTAAACTTGGAATATCCCAAACATTCTCATGATCGTCATATTTATCTTTCTATCCTCAAACTCGTACTCCACCAAATTCCATACAGAAAAAATTACTCACGACTCTATGTAATAAGGAACCCTATTTGTTATTCTTTCTAAGAAATTCTTATTGCGCTTCTCATATTCCTAGATCATTTTCGCCTCTGTCATCTGCACGTACTTCACACTTTTCTGAAGAACTGTTCTTTAATACTCAATCTCTGTCTTTCTTATCTCTTCAAAGTCTCTTATTACCTGCAATATCTCTTTCGTATTCCTTTCGCCTTAGCGAACGACTTTTTTCACTGAGAATTTGACCCTGCATATTCTTCCGTCCTGTCGTTTCGTCAATTAACTCCACTATTCCCTGCAGTTCCTTATACCTGTTCTATACTTTCTAGCCTTTTCCTTGCATTTCAACTACTAACTATTTCCTCTAGGCCCAGTTCCTCAATTTCCTCGTTTACTCGCTTCTGTATGTCTCTGCCGCATTTTTGTTTCGTATTCAATGCATACCACTTCCTTTCATAACCTGATTTGGCCTCCTCCTCCTCTTGTACATTTTTTCCTCTTACACAAGCTATGGACTGTCGCACAGATCTTAACTCTTACGTCTCTTTCATTCAGCAGTTTCTAAGCTCATGCTTTTATCTCTTGTTTTAATATTTTAGCCTTCCTTTGAGCTTGCTTACCGTCAATTCTTTTTTTGATATTAACACTGTCCCTCTTTGTAAATTTTCCTAAATAATTCTTATTGCGCATCTCATATTCCTTCATCATTTTCCGACGTCTGTTCCTACTACACACTTTTCTGAAGAACTTGTCTTTCGTACTCAATCTCTGTCTTTCTTACCACTTCAAAGTCTCCTATCACCTGCAATATCTCTTTCGTATTCCTTCCGCCTCAAAAAACGTTGAAGTTGAATGGTATGTTTTCATCTAGTGCCTCTGAAGGTACTACGCTGAGTGTTCTACCACCAATTCGGTCTAACAACGAACCACTCGAATGAAAAAATACAAGTTGCTAACGAACAACATAAGCCGACCCGAAAGAATTTTCCACGTAGACGTACTGTCATAAAGGCAATGGATGACTTATGGCAATGTGATTTGGGTCAATTAGATCTCTATGCCAACCAGAATAGAGAACGTAAATTCATTTTAGTTGTTATTGAGCATGCATAGAATACGCAACAAAAATGCGTCATGGAAATACTTAAATGTGAGGAAAAGTCTAGAGAGTATAGAACAGGTTTGAAGAAATACATTGAATAGCAAAAGTAATTGGCGAAACGACAGGGCGGAAGAATATGCAGGCTCAAATGCTCAGTGAAAAAAGTCGTTTGTTAAGGCGAAATGAATGCGAAAGAGATATTGCAGGTAAATTCTTATTACGCTTCTCAATTTCCTAGATCATTTTGCTAGGATCTAGACTGCGAAGTACAGCAGTGAGTTAACGAGGAAAATTAGGAGACTGGCCTAGTGAAATTAATGAGTAAGTGAAATGTGGGAAAAAGGCTAGAAAGTATTGAACTGGAATAATAATAATAATAATACATAGAAGAGCGGAAGTAATTGGCGAAACGACAGGTTCAAATTCTCGGTGAAAAAATTCGTGTATAGAGGCGAAAGAAATGTAAAAGAGATATTTCAGGTAATGAGAGACTTTGAAGAGGAAAGAAATTCACAGTATGAGAGGGGAAGAACAGTTCTTCAGCAAAGTGTGAGAAAAAAACAGGGGACAAAGTCGAAAAATAATCTAGGAAGATGAGAAGCCCAATAAGAATAAACTAGGAGAATAACAAAGAGGGATAGCGGGGAAATCAAGGAAACAAATGACGTTAATCAAGATCTAAGAATAACTCAAATATTAAATAGAGAGTCAGAAGCTCAAGCGTAGAAAGTGCTGAATTGTAGAGACGTAAGTGTTTGGATCTGTGTGACAGCACATTGCTAGGGTAAGTAAAAGAAATGCGCAAGAGAAGAATGTGAATGGTGAGAGCCTTGGGAAAATCTTGTTTCCTAAAAAATCTAAAAAATTTACTCGGCCTGGCCTTCGCCTGCCGCTCAAGAGCCCCCGTCCCGGTTCAACCTCATTCCATTCCCTCCATTTTGACCCAAAAATGCCTCACGCGTTTAATATATATACACTAGCAGGCCGGCAGATCTACCTTGTAAAGCAAACATCTAGACCTACCTTGTATATCAAACTCCTAGGCGGACAGAACATCCTTGTATATTGAACGCCTAGGCGGGAAGATCTACCTTCTATATCAAACGCTTAGACGTGCAGATCTACCTCGAATTCGAATGCCTAGGCAGACAGATGTACGCCTATGCGCCCCTGAAAACATCGCGCATAAACTCCCTGCACTATCTCTCGCCTTCAAACGTTCAGAACTATCCTGCGTCTGAACATCCTTACGACTCAATTCACTTTGCACCCAGAACTACCTTGTTATAAACGCTCAAGCGCCTCACAGTGTCTTACGCCTAAAATTCGTACTGTTCGAACCACCCCGCGCCTCTGTAGGTCCCTCTGAACGTCCAGACGCTTTAAACACCCAGAGCCCAAAACCAACCTTGCGCTTCGAGCAACTGCGCACTCCGACTCTCCCGGCGAGTTTCTAGAATCCTCAAACGCTTAAGCTCCTTGAACGTTCCATCGTCTGGAATTGGCGAAACGACAGGGCGGAAGAATATGCAAGTTCATATTCTCGGTGAAGAAAGTCCTTCGAAGAGGCACAAGGAATGTAAAAGAGATATTTCAGGTAATGAGAAGCTTTGAAGAGGAAAGAAATACGGAGAATGAGTAGGGAAGAACAGTCAGTTGCTAGGTAATTCTGGAAGGCAGACGATGGAAAGTTCAAAGAGCTTAGGCGTTTGAGGATTCTAGAAACCCCTTCGCCGAGAGAGTCGGAGTGCGCAGTTTCTCATTACCAGAAATATCTCGGAAAATGATATAAGGAGATGAGAAGCGCAATAAGAATTAACTAGGAAGAATAACAAAGAGGGGCAGCGTGGAAATCCAGGAAACAATTGACGGTTAGCAAGATCTAAGGATAGCATAAATATTAAAACTGGAGACTAAAGCTTCAGCGTAGAAAGTGCTGTATGTTAGAGACGTAAGTGTTTAGATCTGTGCGATAGCACATTGCTCGAGTAGGTACAAGAAATGCGCAAGGAGAATGTGAAAAGTGAGAGCCATGGGAAAATCTTGTTTCGAAAAAATTCAGTCAACCAGGCCTTCGCTTGCCGCTCGAGAGCCCCTTTTCGGTTCAACCACATTCCATCCCTCTCTTATTGTGCTTTTCATTTTCCAAGGTCATTTTCCGCAGACCACTTCCTCCCTAACTCTCATTTGGCATCATTCTCTCATTTTATTGTCGGTATATTTCGCTAAAATACTTGCCTGAGATTTTCCTAAGGCTCTCACCATTCACATTATCCTCTTGCACATTTCTTGCACTTACTTTAGCAATGTGCTGTCGCACAGATCTGAACACTTATGTCTCTACCATACAGCACTTTTTACGCTTGAGCTTTTGTCTCTCGTTTCAATATTCATGCTCTGCCTTTGTCTTCTGTTCCTACTTTTTCCTTAACCAACGACTTTTTCCACTGAGAATTTTGACCTGCATACTCTTCCGCTCGACCGTTTCGCCAATTATTTCCGCTCATTGCTGTAGTTCTTTCCTCCTGTTCGATACCTTCTTGCCTTTACCTCTTATCACAAATACTCTTAATTTTCTCTAGGCCCAGTTCCTCCTTTGCCTCGTTCACTCGCTTCTGTGCTTCTGTCAAATTTTCGTTCGATATTTTAAGCAGACCACTTCCTCATAAACTCTTATTTGGCATTTTTCTCTCATTTTATCTATCGGAATATTTCTCTGAAACGCTTTCCTATGAATTCCTCAAGGCACTCACGTTTCACATTCTCCTCTTGCACATTCCCTGCACTTTCTCAAGCAATGTGAACACAATTCAGAACTCTTAGGTCCTTTTCATACAGCCCTTTCTAAGCTCATTTTTCTGTTTCGTCTGACCCATCTAGCTACGTCACTTCACCCTCGTATAACTGAGACTGCTTGCTCAAGCATACGAACTGTAAATAAGAGCTTATCAATGATATCACGATGGTAAACTTTCTGGAAAGAGGTATACGTGGAGGAATATGCTAATGTTCTAACAATTATTCTGAAAGTAATAACAAATATATGAGGGATTTAAACCAACAACTTCCTACGAATACATACTCTATCCTGACATTAATAATACATACTCTATCCTGATATTAATAATCTTTTTGGCAGTCCAATGAGTCAAAGTCTTCCTTATGGTGGGTTTGAATTTGGTGACACTGACTTTGACGTTACTACGGTTCTCGATGAGAATCCAGTTAGTTATTTTCAGGAGGTAAACTTTGAATATCCCAAACATATTCATGATCCTCACAGTGATAAACCCTTCTGTCCTGAAACTCGTACTCCACCAATTTCCAAACAGAAAAAAGTACTCACGACTCCATATGATAAGGAATCTCCTTGTTATTCTTCCTAAGAAATTCTTATTGCGCTTCTCATTTCCTAGATCATTTCCGCCTTTGCCTTCTGTTCCTACTTCACACTTTGCTGAAGAACTGTTATTTCGTACTCAATCTCTGTCTTTCTCACCTCATCAACGTCTCTTATTACCTGCAATATCCCTTTCGTATTCCCTTCGCCTTGACAAACGACTTTTCTCACTGAGAATTTGAACCTGCATATTCTTTCGCCCTGTCGTTTCGCCAACTACTTCCGCTAATCCCTGTAGTTCTTTATACCTGTTCTATACTCTCTAGGCTTTTCCTCACATTTCAACTACTAACTTTTACCTCTAGGCCCATTTCCTCATTTTTCTCGTTAACTGGCTTCTCAATTTTTGTGCCGCATTTTGGTTCCGTTTTCAATGCATACCACTTCCTCCCAAACTCTCATTTGGTATTTTTCTCTCATTTTGTTGATCGGAATGTTTCTATGAAACAGTTTCCCAAGATTAACTCTAGGCTCTCACCATTCACATTCTCCTCTTGCACATTTCCCGCACGTTCCCAATATATGTGCTATCACACAGTTCGAAACAATTAGGTCCCTTTCATAGAGCACTTTCTAAGCTCATGTTTCTGTCTCATCTGACCCATCTAGCTAGGACACTTTACCCTCATATAACTGAGACGGCATGTTCAAGTATACGAAGTGTAAATAAGAGCTTATCAAAGATATCACGATAGTAAACTTTCTGGAAAGGGGTATACGTGGAGGAATATTTCAATGTTCTAACAAATATTCTGAAAGTATTAAAAAATATATGAGGGATTTAAACCCTCAAATTCCTACAAAATACACGCTCTTTACTGACATTAATAATCTCTATGGCAGTGCAATGTGTCAAACTCTTCCCTATGGTGGTTTTGGATTTGGTGATACTGACTTTTATGTTACCACGATTCCCGATGAAAATCCAGTTGGTTATTTTCAGGATGTAAACTTTGAATATCCCAAACATATTCATGATCGTCACAGTGATAAACCCTTCTGTCCTGAAACTCGTACTCCACCAATTACCAAACAGAAAAAATTACTAACGACTTTGTATGATAAGGAATTTCTTTGTTATTCTTCCTAAGAAATTCTTATTGCGCTTCTCATTTCCTAGATCATTTCCGTCTTTGCCTTCTGTTCCTACATCACACTTTTTGAAGAACTGTTATATCGTACTCAATCTCTGTCTCTCTTACCTCATCAACGTCTCTTATTACCTGCAATATCCCTTTCGTATTCCTTTCGCCTCAACAAACAACTTTTCTCACTGACAATTTGAACCTGCATATTCTTCCGCCCTGTCGTTTCGCCAACTACTTCCGCTATTCCCTGTAGTTCTATATTCTCTAGGCTTTTCCTCACATTTCAACAACTAACTTATACCTCTAGGCCCATTTTCTCATTTTTCTCGTGAACTGGCTTCTGAATTTTTGTGCCGCATTTTGGTTCCGTTTTCAATGCATACCACTTCCTCCCAAACTCTCAATTGGTATTTTTCTCTCATTTTGTTGATCGGAATGTTTCTATGAAACAGTTTCCCAAGATTAACTCGAAGCTCTCACCATTCACATTCTCCTCTTGCACATTTCCCGCTCGTTCCCAATCAATGTGTTATCCCACAGTTCAAAACAATTAGGTCCCTTTCATAGAGCATTTTCTAAGCTCATGCTGCTGTCTCATCTGACCCATCTAGCTAGGACACTTTACCCTCATATAACTGAGACGGCATGATTAAGTATACGAAGTGTAAATAAGAGCTTATCAAAGATATCACGATGGTAAATTTTCTGGAAAGGGGTATACGTGGAGGAATATGCCAATGTTCTAACAAATATTCTGAAAGTATTAACAAATATATGAGGGATTTAAATCCTCAAATTCCTACAAAATACACGCACTTTACTGACAATAATAATCTCTATGGCAGTGCAATTTGTCAAACTCTTCCCTATGGTGGTTTTGAATTTGGTGATACTGACTTTTACGTTACCACGATTCCCGATGAAAATCCAGTTGGTTATATTCAGGAGGTAAACTTTGAATATCCCAAAAATATTCATGATCGTCACAGTGATAAACCCTTCTGTCCTGAAACTCATACTCCACCATCTTCCAAACAGAAAAAATTACTCACGACTCTATATGATAAGGAATCTCTTTGTTATTCTTCCTAAGAAATTCTTATTGCGCATCTCATTTCCTAGATCATTTCCGCCTTTGCCTTCTCTTCCTACATCACACTTTTTGAAGAAATGTTATATCGTACTCAATCTCTGTCTCTCTTACCTCATCAGCTTCTCTTATTACCTGCAATATCCCTTTCGTATTCCTTTCGCCTTAACAAGCGACTTTTCTCACTGAGAATTTGAACCTGCATATTCTTTCGCCCTGTCGTTTCGCCAACTACTTCCGCTATTCCCTGTAGTTCTTTATACCTGTTCTATACTATCTAGGCTTTTCCTCACATTTCAACTACTAACTTTTACCTCTAGGCCCATTTCCTCATTTTTCTCGTTTATTGGCTTCTGAATATCTGTGCCGCATTTTGGTTCCGTTTTCAATGCATACCACTTCCTCCCAAACTCTCATTTTGTATTTTTCTCTCATTTTGTTGATCGGAATGTTTCTATGAAACAGTTTTCCAAGATTAACTCGAAGCTCTCACCATTCACATTCTCCTCTTGCACATTTCCCGCACGTTCCCAATCAATGTGCTTTCTCACAGTTCAAAACAATTAGGTCCCTTTCATACAGCACTTTCTAGGCTCATGTTTCTGTCTCATCTGACCCATCTAGCTAGGACACTTTACCCTCATATAACTGAAACGGCATGTTCTTCCCTACGGTGGTTTTGAATTTGGTGATACTGCCTTTTACGTTACTACCATTCCCGATGAAAATCCAGTTGGTTATTTTCAGGAGGTAAACTTTGAATATCCCAAACATATTCATTATCGTCACAGTGATAGAGCCTTCTGTCCTGAAGGCTTGTGCTCCACCAATTTTAAAACAGAAAAACTACTCACGACTTTATATGATAAGGAATCTCATTTTCCCCGTTTATTCAATTCTGTACTTCTGCCGAATTTTCGTTCCATATTTTAAGCAGAATTCTTCTTCCCAAACTCTCATTTGGCATTTTTCTCTAATTTTATTTATCGGGATATTTCTCCGAAACGCTTTCCTAAGATTTTCTCACGGCACTCACGTTTCACATTCTCCTCTTGCACATTTCCTGCACTTTCTCGATCAATATGCTATCACACAGTTGAGAACACTTAGTTCCTTTTCATACAGCGCTTTTGAGCCCATGTTTCTGTCTCATCTCACTCATCTAGCTAAGTAGTTAGCGATCAACTAAAGAAGCAATTAGATTCAATTTAAATATTGAACTTATCGCAAAATGATTTTGAAGGTACAATAAACAAAAAGAATTCGGATATATCAGCTAATTCCAGAACACTTTTATATACCCTGAACTCAATTGAAAATATAAATGAAGCTATGAAACAGTTATCGGATAAAATTGAACTGAAACTGAAAAAATCTAACAATAATTTGAAGACTTTTGGGTTAGCCTATTATAAGTTCAAAGATGGTATTACTGATCGTGTGACAGCACTGGAAACTGATGTACTTGAAAACGATAAAATGATTATATCCAATGAAGAACAAACGAGGAAACTATTGAAAAATATTCAGGATGTTGAAGAAACAATTGAACTTTGATGAAGCATTGAAGAGAGATTGGAATTACTCTACATTACTATTAATACAATGAATGATGAATTTAAGAAGTTGAGTAGTGAGTTTTCACCTAGTGCCTCTAAAGGTACTACGCAGAGTGTTCTACCACCAATTCGGTCTAAAAATGAACCACTAGAATGAAAAAAAACAAGTTGCTAACGAACAACATAAACCGACCTAAAAGAATTTTCCACGTAGACGTACTGTCATAAAGGCAATCGATGACTTATGGCAATGTGATTTGGGTCAATTAGATCTCTATGCCAACCAGAATAGAGAACGTAAATTCATTCTAGTTGTTATTGAGCATGCATCCAATACGCAACAAAAATGCGTCAGAGAAATACTTAAATGTGAGGAAAAGGCTAGAGAGTATAGAACAGGTATAAAGAAATACATTGAATAGCCAAAGTAATTGGCGAAACGACAGGGCGGAAGAATATGCAGGTTCAATGCTCAGTGAAAAAGTCGTTTGTTAAGGCGAAATGAATGCGAAAGAGATATTACAGGTAAATTTTATTACGCTTCTCAATTTCCTAGATCATTTTCCTAGGATCTAGACTGCGAAGTACAGCAGTGAGTTAAGGAGGAAAAATAGGACCTTGGCCTAGTGAAATTAATGAGTAAGTGAAATGTGGGAAAAAGGCTAGAGAGTATTGAACTGGAATAAAGAACTACATGGAAGAGCGGAAGTAATTGGCGAAACGACAGGGCGGAAGAATATGCAGGTTCAAATTCTCGATGAAAAAATTCGTTCGTAGAGGCGAAAGAAATGTAAAAGAGATATTTCAGGTAATGAGAGACTTTGAAGAGGAAAGAAATTCAGAGTATGAGTAGGGAAGAACAGTTCTTCAGCAAAGTGTGAGACAAGAACAGGGGACAAAGTCGAAAAATAATCTAGGAAGATGAGAAGCCCAATAAGAATAAACTAGGAGAATAACAAAGAGGGATAGCGGGGAAATCAAGGAAACAAATGACGTTAATCAAGATCTAAGAATAACTCAAATATTAAATAGAGAGTCAGAAGCTCAAGCGTAGAAAGTGCTGAATTGTAGAGACGTAAGTGTTTGGATCTGTGTGACAGCACATTGCTAGGGTAAGTAAAAGAAATGCGCAAGAGAAGAATGTGAATGGTGAGAGCCTTGGGAAAATCTTGTTTCCTAAAAATCTAAAAATTTACTCGGCCTGGCCTTCGCCTGCCGCTCAAGAGCCCCGTCCCGGTTCAACCTCATTCCATTCCTCCATTTTGACCCAAAAATGCCTCACGCGTTTAATATATATACACTAGCAGGCCGGCAGATCTACCTTGTAAAGCAAACATCTAGACCTACCTTGTATATCAAACTCCTAGGCGGACAGAACATCCTTGTATATTGAACGCCTAGGCGGGAAGATCTACCTTCTATATCAAACGCTTAGACGTGCAGATCTACCTCGAATTCGAATGCCTAGGCAGACAGATGTACGCCTATGCGCCCCTGAAAACATCGCGCATAAACTCCCTGCACTATCTCTCGCCTTCAAACGTTCAGAACTATCCTGCGTCTGAACATCCTTACGACTCAATTCACTTTGCACCCAGAACTACCTTGTTATAAACGCTCAAGCGCCTCACAGTGTCTTACGCCTAAAATTCGTACTGTTCGAACCACCACGCGCCTCTGTAGGTCCCTCTGAACGTCCAGACGCTTTAAACACCCAGAGCCCAAAACCAACCTTGCGCTTCGAGCAACTGCGCACTCCGACTCTCCCGGCGAAGGAGTTTCTAGAATCCTCAAACGCTTAAGCTCCTTGAACGTTCCATCGTCTGGAATTGGCGAAACGACAGGGCGGAAGAATATGCAAGTTCATATTCTCGGTGAAGAAAGTCCTTCGAAGAGGCACAAGGAATGTAAAAGAGATATTTCAGGTAATGAGAAGCTTTGAAGAGGAAAGAAATATGGAGAATGAGTAGGGAAGAACAGTCAGTTGCTAGGTAATTCTGGAAGGCAGACGATGGAAAGTTCAAAGAGCTTAGGCGTTTGAGGATTCTAGAAACCCTTCGCCGGGAGAGTCGGAGTGCGCAGTTTCTCATTACCAGAAATATCTCGGAAAATGATATAAGGAGATGAGAAGCGCAATAAGAATTAACTAGGAAGAATAACAAAGAGGGCAGCGTGGAAATCAAGGAAACAATTGACGGTTAGCAAGATCTAAGGATAGCATAAATATTAAAACTGGAGACTAAAGCTTCAGCGTAGAAAGTGCTGTATGTTAGAGACGTAAGTGTTTAGATCTGTGCGATAGCACATTGCTCGAGTAGGTACAAGAAATGCGCAAGGAGAATGTGAAAAGTGAGAGCCATGGGAAAATCTTGTTTCGAAAAAATTCAGTCAACCAGGCCTTCGCTTGCCGCTCGAGAGCCCCTTTCGGTTCAACCACATTCCATCCCTCTCTTATTGTGCTTTTCATTTTCCAAGGTCATTTTCCGCAGACCACTTCCTCCCTAACTCTCATTTGGCATCATTCTCTCATTTTATTGTCGGTATATTTCGCTAAAATACTTGCCTGAGATTTTCCTAAGGCTCTCACCATTCACATTATCCTCTTGCACATTTCTTGCACTTACTCTAGCAATGTGCTGTCGCACAGATCTGAACACTTATGTCTCTACCATACAGCACTTTTTACGCTTGAGCTTTTGTCTCTCGTTTCAATATTCATGCTCTGCCTTTGTCTTCTGTTCCTACTTTTTCCTTAACCAACGACTTTTTCCACTGAGAATTTTGACCTGCATACTCTTCCGCTCGACCGTTTCGCCAATTATTTCCGCTCATTGCTGTAGTTCTTTCCTCCTGTTCGATACCTTCTTGCCTTTACCTCTTATCACAAATACTCTTAATTTTCTCTAGGCCCAGTTCCTCCTTTGCCTCGTTCACTCGCTTCTGTGCTTCTGTCAAATTTTCGTTCGATATTTTAAGCAGACCACTTCCTCATAAACTCTTATTTGGCATTTTTCTCTCATTTTATCTATCGGAATATTTCTCTGAAACGCTTTCCTATGAATTCCTCAAGGCACTCACGTTTCACATTCTCCTCTTGCACATTCCCTGCACTTTCTCAAGCAATGTGAACACAATTCAGAACTCTTAGGTCCTTTTCATACAGCCCTTTCTAAGCTCATTTTTCTGTTTCGTCTGACCCATCTAGCTACGTCACTTCACCCTCGTATAACTGAGACTGCTTGCTCAAGCATACGAACTGTAAATAAGAGCTTATCAATGATATCACGATGGTAAACTTTCTGGAAAGAGGTATACGTGGAGGAATATGCTAATGTTCTAACAATTATTCTGAAAGTAATAACAAATATATGAGGATTTAAACCAACAACTTCCTACGAATACATACTCTATCCTGACATTAATAATACATACTCTATCCTGATATTAATAATCTTTTGGCAGTCCAATGAGTCAAAGTCTTCCTTATGGTGGGTCTGAATTTGGTGACACTGACTTTGACGTTACTACGGTTCTCGATGAGAATCCAGTTAGTTATTTTCAGGAGGTAAACTTTGAATATCCCAAACATATTCATGATCCTCACAGTGATAAACCCTTCTGTCCTGAAACTCGTACTCCACCAATTTCCAAACAGAAAAAGTACTCACGACTCCATATGATAAGGAATCTCCTTGTTATTCTTCCTAAGAAATTCTTATTGCGCTTCTCATTTCCTAGATCATTTCCGCCTTTGCCTTCTGTTCCTACTTCACACTTTGCTGAAGAACTGTTATTTTGTACTCAATCTCTGTCTCTCTCACCTCATCAACGTCTCTTATTACCTGCAATATCCCTTTCGTATTCCCTTCGCCTTGACAAACGACTTTTCTCACTGAGAATTTGAACCTGCATATTCTTTCGCCCTGTCGTTTCGCCAACTACTTCCGCTAATCCCTGTAGTTCTTTATACCTGTTCTATACTCTCTAGGCTTTTCCTCACATTTCAACTACTAACTTTTACCTCTAGGCCCATTTCCTCATTTTCCTCGTTAACTGGCTTCTCAATTTTTGTGCCGCATTTTGGTTCCGTTTTCAATGCATACCACTTCCTCCCAAACTCTCATTTGGTATTTTTCTCTCATTTTGTTGATTGGAATGTTTCTATGAAACAGTTTCCCAAGATTAACTCTAGGCTCTCACCATTCACATTCTCCTCTTGCACATTTCCCGCACGTTCCCAAAATATGTGCTATCACACAGTTCGAAACAATTAGGTCCCTTTCATAGAGCACTTTCTAAGCTCATGTTTCTGTCTCATCTGACCCATCTAGCTAGGACACTTTACCCTCATATAACTGAGACGGCATGTTCAAGTATACGAAGTGTAAATAAGAGCTTATCAAAGATATCACGATAGTAAACTTTCTGGAAAGGGGTATACGTGGAGGAATATTTCAATGTTCTAACAAATATTCTGAAAGTATTAAAAAATATATGAGGGATTTAAACCCTCAAATTCCTACAAAATACACGCTCTTTACTGACATTAATAATCTCTATGGCAGTGCAATGTGTCAAACTCTTCCCTATGGTGGTTTTGGATTTGGTGATACTGACTTTTATGTTACCACGATTCCCGATGAAAATCCAGTTGGTTATTTTCAGGATGTACACTTTGAATATCCCAAACATATTCATGATCGTCACAGTGATAAACCCTTCTGTCCTGAAACTCGTACTCCACCAATTACCAAACAGAAAAAATTACTAACGACTTTGTATGATAAGGAATTTCTTTGTTATTCTTCCTAAGAAATTCTTATTGCGCTTCTCATTTCCTAGATCATTTCCGCCTTTGCCTTCTGTTCCTACATCACACTTTTTGAAGAACTGTTATATCGTACTCAATCTCTGTCTCTCTTACCTCATCAACGTCTCTTATTACCTGCAATATCCCTTTCGTATTCCTTTCGCCTTAACAAACAACTTTTCTCACTGACAATTTGAACCTGCATATTCTTTCGCCCTGTCGTTTCGCCAACTACTTCCGCTATTCCCTGTAGTTCTATATTCTCTAGGCTTTTCCTCACATTTCAACAACTAACTTATACCTCTAGGCCCATTTCCTCATTTTTCTCGTTTACTGGCTTCTGAATTTTTGTGCCGCATTTTGGTTCCGTTTTCAATGCATACCACTTCCTCCCAAACTCTCATTTGGTATTTTTCTCTCATTTTGTTGATCGGAATGTTTCTATGAAACAGTTTCCCAAGATTAACTGAAGCTCTCACCATTCACATTCTCCTCTTGCACATTTCCTGCTCGTTCCCAATCAATGTGTTATCCCACAGTTCAAAACAATTAGGTCCCTTTCATAGAGCATTTTCTAAGCTCATGCTGCTGTCTCATCTGACCCATCTAGCTAGGACACTTTACCCTCATATAACTGAGACGGCATGATTAAGTATACGAAGTGTAAATAAGAGCTTATCAAAGATATCACGATGGTAAATTTTCTGGAAAGGGGTATACGTGGAGGAATATGCCAATGTTCTAACAAATATTCTGGAAGTATTAACAAATATATGAGGGATTTAAATCCTCAAATTCCTACAAAATACACGCACTTTACTGACAATAATAATCTCTATGGCAAGGCAATTTGTCAAACTCTTCCCTATGGTGGTTTTGAATTTGGTGATACTGACTTTTACGCCCCCGTCCCGGTTCAACCTCATTCCATTCCCTCCATTTTGACCCAAAAATGCCTCACGCGTTTAATATATATACACTAGCAGGCCGGCAGATCTACCTTGTAAAGCAAACATCTAGACCTACCTTGTATATCAAACTCCTAGGCGGACAGAACATCCTTGTATATTGAACGCCTAGGCGGGAAGATCTACCTTCTATATCAAACGCTTAGACGTGCAGATCTACCTCGAATTCGAATGCCTAGGCAGACAGATGTACGCCTATGCGCCCCTGAAAACATCGCGCATAAACTCCCTGCACTATCTCTCGCCTTCAAACGTTCAGAACTATCCTGCGTCTGAACATCCTTACGACTCAATTCACTTTGCACCCAGAACTACCTTGTTATAAACGCTCAAGCGCCTCACAGTGTCTTACGCCTAAAATTCGTACTGTTCGAACCACCCCGCGCCTCTGTAGGTCCCTCTGAACGTCCAGACGCTTTAAACACCCAGAGCCCAAAACCAACCTTGCGCTTCGAGCAACTGCGCACTCCGACTCTCCCGGCGAAGGAGTTTCTAGAATCCTCAAACGCTTAAGCTCCTTGAACGTTCCATCGTCTGGAATTGGCGAAACGACAGGGCGGAAGAATATGCAAGTTCATATTCTCGGTGAAGAAAGTCCTTCGAAGAGGCACAAGGAATGTAAAAGAGATATTTCAGGTAATGAGAAGCTTTGAAGAGGAAAGAAATATGGAGAATGAGTAGGGAAGAACAGTCAGTTGCTAGGTAATTCTGGAAGGCAGACGATGGAAAGTTCAAAGAGCTTAGGCGTTTGAGGATTCTAGAAACCCCTTCGCCGGGAGAGTCGGAGTGCGCAGTTTCTCATTACCAGAAATATCTCGGAAAATGATATAAGGAGATGAGAAGCGCAATAAGAATTAACTAGGAAGAATAACAAAGAGGGGCAGCGTGGAAATCCAGGAAACAATTGACGGTTAGCAAGATCTAAGGATAGCATAAATATTAAAACTGGAGACTAAAGCTTCAGCGTAGAAAGTGCTGTATGTTAGAGACGTAAGTGTTTAGATCTGTGCGATAGCACATTGCTCGAGTAGGTACAAGAAATGCGCAAGGGGAGAATGTGAAAAGTGAGAGCCATGGGAAAATCTTGTTTCGAAAAAAATTCAGTCAACCAGGCCTTCGCTTGCCGCTCGAGAGCCCCCTTTTCGGTTCAACCACATTCCATCCCCTCTCTTATTGTGCTTTTCATTTTCCAAGGTCATTTTCCGCAGACCACTTCCTCCCTAACTCTCATTTGGCATCATTCTCTCATTTTATTGTCGGTATATTTCGCTAAAATACTTGCCTGAGATTTTCCTAAGGCTCTCACCATTCACATTATCCTCTTGCACATTTCTTGCACTTACTCTAGCAATGTGCTGTCGCACAGATCTGAACACTTATGTCTCTACCATACAGCACTTTTTACGCTTGAGCTTTTGTCTCTCGTTTCAATATTCATGCTCTGCCTTTGTCTTCTGTTCCTACTTTTTCCTTAACCAACGACTTTTTCCACTGAGAATTTTGACCTGCATACTCTTCCGCTCGACCGTTTCGCCAATTATTTCCGCTCATTGCTGTAGTTCTTTCCTCCTGTTCGATACCTTCTTGCCTTTACCTCTTATCACAAATACTCTTAATTTTCTCTAGGCCCAGTTCCTCCTTTGCCTCGTTCACTCGCTTCTGTGCTTCTGTCAAATTTTCGTTCGATATTTTAAGCAGACCACTTCCTCATAAACTCTTATTTGGCATTTTTCTCTCATTTTATCTATCGGAATATTTCTCTGAAACGCTTTCCTATGAATTCCTCAAGGCACTCATGTTTCACATTCTCCTCTTGCACATTCCTGCACTTTCTCAAGCAATGTGAACACAATTCAGAACTCTTAGGTCCTTTTCATACAGCCCTTTCTAAGCTCATTTTTCTGTTTCGTCTGACCCATCTAGCTACGTCACTTCACCTCGTATAACTGAGACTGCTTGCTCAAGCATACGAACTGTAAATAAGAGCTTATCAATGATATCACGATGGTAAACTTTCTGGAAAGAGGTATACGTGGAGGAATATGCTAATGTTCTAACAATTATTCTGAAAGTAATAACAAATATATGAGGATTTAAACCAACAACTTCCTACGAATACATACTCTATCCTGACATTAATAATACATACTCTATCCTGATATTAATAATCTTTTGGCAGTCCAATGAGTCAAAGTCTTCCTTATGGTGGGTCTGAATTTGGTGACACTGACTTTGACGTTACTACGGTTCTCGATGAGAATCCAGTTAGTTATTTTCAGGAGGTAAACTTTGAATATCCCAAACATATTCATGATCCTCACAGTGATAAACCCTTCTGTCCTGAAACTCGTACTCCACCAATTTCCAAACAGAAAAAAGTACTCACGACTCCATATGATAAGGAATCTCCTTGTTATTCTTCCTAAGAAATTCTTATTGCGCTTCTCATTTCCTAGATCATTTCCGCCTTTGCCTTCTGTTCCTACTTCACACTTTGCTGAAGAACTGTTATTTCGTACTAAATCTCTGTCTTTCTCACCTCATCAACGTCTCTTATTAACTGCAATATCCCTTTCGTATTCCCTTCGCCTTGACAAACGACTTTTCTCACTGAGAATTTGAACCTGCATATTCTTTCGCCCTGTCGTTTCGCCAACTATTTCCGCAAATCCCTGTAGTTCTTTATACCTGTTCTATACTCTCTAGGCTTTTCCTCACATTTCAACTACTAAATTTTACCTCTAGGCCCATTTCCTCATTTTTCTCGTTAACTGGCTTCTCAATTTTTTTGCCGCATTTTGGTTCCGTTTTCAATGCATACCACTTCCTCCCACACTCTCATTTGGTATTTTTCTCTCATTTTGTTGATTGGCATGTTTCTATGAAACAGTTTCCCAAGATTAACTCTAGGCTCTCACCATTCACATTCTCCTCTTGCACATTTCCCGCACGTTCCCAATATATGTGCTATCACACTGTTCGAAACAATTAGGTCCCTTTCATAGAGCACTTTCTAAGCTCATGTTTCTGTCTCATCTGACCCATCTAGCTAGGACACTTTACCCTCATATAACTGAGACGGCATGTTCAAGTATACGAAGTGTAAATAAGAGCTTATCAAAGATATCACGATAGTAAACTTTCTGGAAAGGGGTATACGTGGAGAAATATTTCAATGTTCTAACAAATATTCTGAAAGTATTAAGAAATATATGAGGGATTTAAACCCTCAAATTCCTACAAAATACACGCTCTTTACTGACATTAATAATCTCTATGGCAGTGCAATGTGTCAAACTCTTCCCTATGGTGGTTTTGGATTTGGTGATACTGACTTTTATGTTACCACGATTCCCGATGAAAATCCAGTTGGTTATTTTCAGGATGTACACTTTGAATATCCCAAACATATTCATGATCGTCACAGTGATAAACCCTTCTGTCCTGAAACTCGTACTCCACCAATTACCAAACAGAAAAATTACTAACGACTTTGTATGATAAGGAATTTCTTTGTTATTCTTCCTAAGAAATTCTTATTGCGCTTCTCATTTCCTAGATCATTTCCGCCTTTGCCTTCTGTTCCTACATCACACTTTTTGAAGAACTGTTATATCGTACTCAATCTCTGTCTCTCTTACCTCATCAACGTCTCTTATTACCTGCAATATCCCTTTCGTATTCCTTTCGCCTTAACAAACAACTTTTCTCACTGACAATTTGAACCTGCATATTCTTTCGCCCTGTCGTTTCGCCAACTACTTCCGCTATTCCCTGTAGTTCTATATTCTCTAGGCTTTTCCTCACATTTCAACAACTAACTTATACCTCTAGGCCCATTTCCTCATTTTTCTCGTTTACTGGCTTCTGAATTTTGTGCCGCATTTTGGTTCCGTTTTCAATGCATACCACTTCCTCCCAAACTCTCATTTGGTATTTTTCTCTCATTTTGTTGATCGGAATGTTTCTATGAAACAGTTTCCCAAGATTAACTCGAAGCTCTCACCATTCACATTCTCCTCTTGCACATTTCCCGCACGTTCCCAATCAATGTGTTATCACACAGTTCAAAACAATTAGGTCCCTTTCATACAGCATTTTCTAAGCTCATGCTGCTGTCTCATCTGACCCATCTAGCTAGGACACTTTACCTCATATAACTGAGACGGCATGATTAAGTATACGAAGTGTAAATAAGAGCTTATCAAAGATATCACGATGGTAAATTTTCTGGAAAGGGTATACGTGGAGGAATATGCCAATGTTCTAACAAATATTCTGGAAGTATTAACAAATATATGAGGGATTTAAATCCTCAAATTCCTACAAAATACACGCACTTTACTGACAATAATAATCTCTATGGCAGTGCAATTTGTCAAACTCTTCCCTATGGTGGTTTTGAATTTGGTGATACTGACTTTTACGCTACCACGATTCCCGATGAAAATCCAGTTGGTTATATTCAGGAGGTAAACTTTGAATATCCCAAACATATTCATGATCGTCACAGTGATAAACCCTTCTGTCCTGAAACTCATACTCCACCATCTTCCAAACAGAAAAAATTACTCACGACTCTATATGATAAGGAATCACTTTGTTATTCTTCCTAAGAAATTCTTATTGCGCATCTCATTTCCTAGATCATTTCCGCCTTTGCCTTCTCTTCCTACATCACACTGTTTGAAGAACTGTTATATCGTACTCAATCTCTGTCTCTCTTACCTCATCAGCTTCTCTTATTACCTGCAATATCCCTTTCGTATTCCTTTCGCCTTAACAAGCGACTTTTCTCACTGAGAATTTGAACCTGCATATTCTTTCGCCCTGTCGTTTCGCCAACTACTTCCGCTATTCCCTGTAGTTCTTTATACCTGTTCTATACTATCTAGGCTTTTCCTCACATTTCAACTACTAACTTTTACCTCTAGGCGCATTTCCTCATTTTTCTCGTTTACTGGCTTCTGAATATCTGTGCCGCATTTTGGTTCCGTTTTCAATGCATACCACTTCCTCCCAAACTCTCATTTTGTATTTTTCTCTCATTTTGTTGATCGGAATGTTTCTATGAAACAGTTTTCCAAGATTATCTCGAAGCTCTCACCATTCACATTCTCCTCTTGCACATTTCCCGCACGTTCCCAATCAATGTGCTTTCTCACAGTTCAAAACAATTAGGTCCCTTTCATACAGAACTTTCTAGGCTCATGTTTCTGTCTCATCTGACCCATCTAGCTAGGACACTTTACCCTCATATAACTGAAACGGCATGTTCTTCCCTACGGTGGTTTTGAATTTGGTGATACTGCCTTTTACGTTACTACCATTCCCGATGAAAATCCAGTTGGTTATTTTCAGGAGGTAAACTTTGAATATCCCAAACATATTCATTATCGTCACAGTGATAGAGCCTTCTGTCCTGAAGGCTTGTGCTCCACCAATTTTAAAACAGAAAAAACTACTCACGACTTTATATGATAAGGAATCTCATTTTCCCCGTTTATTCAATTCTGTACTTCTGCCGAATTTTCGTTCCATATTTTAAGCAGAATTCTTCTTCCCAAACTCTCATTTGGCATTTTTCTCTAATTTTAATTATCGGGATATTTCTCCGAAACGCTTTCCTAAGATTTTCTCAAGGCACTCACGTTTCACATTCTCCTCTTGCACATTTCCTGCACTTTCTCGATCAATATGCTATCACACAGTTGAGAACACTTAGTTCCTTTTCATACAGCGCTTTTTGAGCCCATGTTTCTGTCTCATCTCACTCATCTAGCTAAGTAGTTAGCGATCAACTAAAGAAGCAATTAGATTCAATTTAAATATTGAACTTATCACAAAATGATTTTGAAGGTACAATAAACAAAAGAATTCGGATATATCAGCTAATTCCAGAACACTTTTATATACCCTGAACTCAATTGAAAATATAAATGAAGCTATGAAACAGTTATCGGATAAAATTGAACTGAAACTGAAAAAATCTAACAATAATTTGAAGACTTTTGGGTTAGCCTATTATAAGTTCAAAGATGGTATTACTGATCGTGTGACAGCACTGGAAACTGATGTACTTGAAAACGATAAAATGATTATATCCAATGAAGAACAAACGAGGAAACTATTGAAAATATTCAGGATGTTGAAGAAACAATTGAACTTTGATGAAGCATTGAAGAGAGATTGGAATTACTCTACATTACTATTAATACAATGAATGATGAATTTAAGAAGTTGAGTAGTGAGTTTTCATCTAGTGCCTCTAAAGGTACTACGCAGAGTGTTCTACCACCAATTCGGTCTAAAATGAAGCACTAGAATGAAAAAACAAGTTGCTAACGAACAACATAAACCGACCTAAAAGAATTTTCCACGTAGACGTACTGTCATAAAGGCAATCGATGACTTATGGCAATGTGATTTGGGTCAATTAGATCTCTATGCCAACCAGAATAGAGAACGTAAATTCATTCTAGTTGTTATTGAGCATGCATCCAATACGCAACAAAAATGCGTCAGAGAAATACTTAAATGTGAGGAAAAGGCTAGAGAGTATAGAACAGGTATAAAGAAATACATTGAATAGCCAAAGTAATTGGCGAAACGACAGGGCGGAAGAATATGCAGGTTCAATGCTCAGTGAAAAAAGTCGTTTGTTAAGACGAAATGAATGCGAAAGAGATATTGCAGGTAAATTCTTATTACGCTTCTCAATTTCCTAGATCATTTTCCTAGGATCTAGACTGCGAAGTACAGCAGTGAGTTAAGGAGGAAAAATAGGACCTTGGCCTAGTGAAATTAATGAGTAAGTGAAATGTGGGAAAAAGGCTAGAGAGTATTGAACTGGAATAAAGAACTACATGGAAGAGCGGAAGTAATTGGCGAAACGACAGGGCGGAAGAATATGCAGGTTCAAATTCTCGGTGAAAAAATTCGTTCGTAGAGGCGAAAGAAATGTAAAAGAGATATTTCAGGTAATGAGAGACTTTGAAGAGGAAAGAAATTCAGAGTATGAGTAGGGAAGAACAGTTCTTCAGCAAAGTGTGAGACAAGAACAGGGGACAAAGTCGAAAAATAATCTAGGAAGATGAAAAGCCCAATAAGAATATACTAAGAAGAATAACAAAGATGGATAGCGGGGAAATCAAGGAAACAATTGACGTTAATCAAGATCTAAGAATAACCTAAATATTAAAACGAGAGTCAGAAGCTCAAGCGTAGAAATTGCTGAATTGTAGAGACGTAAGTGTTTGGATCTGTGTGACAGCACATTGCTAGAGAAAGTACAAGAAATGCGCGAGAGAAGAATGTGAATGGTGAGAGCCTTGGGAAAATCTTGTTTCGTAAAAAATTTAGTCGGCCTGGCCTTCGCCTACCGCTCGAGAGCCCCCGTCCCGGTTCAACCTCATTCCGTCCCCTCCATTTTGACCGAAACACCTAGACGGGCAGATCTATCTTGCACCCAAAAACGCGTATGTGGGCTGATCTACCTTGTATATCAAACTCCTAGGCGGACAGAACATCCTTGTATATTGAACGCCTAGGCGGGAAGATCTACCTTTTATATCAAACGCTTCGACGTGCAGATCTACCTCGCAATTCTAATGCCTATGCAGACAGATGTACGCCTATGCGCCTCTGAAAACATCGCCCATAAACTCCCTGAACTATCTCTCGCCTTCAAACGTTTAGAACTATCCTGCGTCCGAACATCCTTACGACTCAATTCACCTTGCACCCAGAACTACCTTGTTATAAACGCTCAAGTGCCT
The DNA here is from genome assembly GCA_013387265.2 of Cryptolaemus montrouzieri. NCBI lineage: Eukaryota > Metazoa > Arthropoda > Insecta > Coleoptera > Coccinellidae > Cryptolaemus > Cryptolaemus montrouzieri. The sequence goes on from JABFTP020000086.1 coordinate 153,265, forward strand.
CACAGTGTCTTACGCCTAAAATTCGTACTCTTCGAACCACCCCGCGCGTAAGTGAAATGTGAGAAAAAAGCTAGAGAGAAGAATATGCAGGTTCAAATTCTCGGTGAAAAAAGTCGTTCGTAGAGGCGAAAGAAATGTAAAAGAGATATTTCATGTTATGAGAGACTTTGAAGAGGAAAGAAATACAGAGAATGAGAGAATGAGTATGGAAGAACAGTCTTCAGCGAAGTGTGAGAAAGGAACAGAGGACAAAGGCGAAAAATAATCTAGGAAGAACAGAAGCCCAATAAGAATATACTAGGAGGAATAAAGAAGAGGAAGAGCGGTAAAATCATGAAAAAATTGTGGTAAGCAAGATCTAAGAATAACATAAAAATTAAAACGAGTGTCAGAAGCTCTAGCGTAGAAATCGCTGTATTGTAGAGACGTAAGTGTTTAGATCTGTGCGACAGCACATTGCTAGAAAAAGTGCAAGAAATGTGCAAGACGAGAATGTGAATGGTGAGAGCCTTGGGAAAATACTCAGTAGAGCGTTTCAGAGAAATATCCCGATCAATAAAATGAAAGAAAAATGCCAAATGAGAGTTTGGTAGGATGAGGTCTGCTTAAAATATGAAACGGAAATTTGGCAGAGGTACAAAAGTGAGGAAACGAGGAAAATTAGGAGCTATTCCTATGGAAAAGAGCAAGTCAGTGAAATTTCAGAAAAAGGGTAGTGAGTATTGAACAGGAATAAAGAACTACATGAAAGAGCGGAAGTAATTGGCGAAACGACAGGGCGGAAGAATATGCAAGTTCATATTCTCGGTAAAAAAAGTCCTTCGTAGAGGCACAAGGAATGTAAAAGAGATATTTCAAGTAATGAGAGGCTTTGAAGAGGAAAGAAATACGGAGAATGTAGGAAGTAGGGAAGAACAGTCTTGCTTACCACAATTTTTTCATGATTTTACCGCTCTTCCTCTTCGTTATTCTTCCTAGTATATTCTTATTATTCTTATTCTTATCTTCCTAGATTATTTTTTGTCTTTGTCCCCTGTTCCTTTCTCACACTTCGCTGAAGAACTGTACTTCCATACTCATTCTCTGTATTTCTCTTCTCTTCAAAGTCTCTCATTACCTGAAATATCTCTATTACAATTCTTTCGCCTCTACAAACGACTTTTTTCACCGAGAATTTGAACCTGCATATTCTTCTCTCTAGATTTATTCTCACATTTCACCTACTCACTACTTTCACTAGGCCAAGCTCCTAGGTTTCCTTGTTAACCTACTGCTGTACTTCTGCCACATTTACGTTTCATAATTCTAGCAGACCACTTCCTCCCTACACCTCATTTGGCATAATTCTCTCATTTTATTGATCGGGTTATTTATCTGAAACGCTTTCACGAGATTTTCCTATGGCTCTCACCATTCACATTCTCCTCTTGCACATTTCTTGCACTTACTCTAGCAATGTGCTGTCGTACAGATCTAATCACTTACGTCTCTACCATACAGCACTTTCTACGCTTGAGCTCTTGTCTCTCGTTTCAATATTTATGCTATCCTTAGATCTTGCTTACCGTCAATTCTTTCCTTGATTTTCACGCTCTTCCTCTTTGCTATTGTTCCTAGTGAATTCCTATTGCGCTTCTCATCTTCCTAGATCATTTTCTGCCTTTGTCTTCTGTTCCTTCCTCACACTTCGCTTAAGAACTGTTCTTACTTACTCATTCTCTGTATTTTCTACTCTTCAAAGTCTCTTTACATGAAATATCTCTTTTACTTTTTAAGTTCAAACATGGTATTACTAGTCGAGTGACTGCACTGGAAACTGATGTACTTGAAATCGATAAAATGATAATATCAATGAAAAACAAACGAGGGAACTATTGAAGAATATTCAGGATGTTGAAGAAACAATTAAACCTTTATCAAGGATTGAAGAGAGATTGGAATTACTCTACATTACTATTAATACAATGAATGATGAATTTAAGAAGTTGAGTAGTGAGTTTTCATATAGTGCCTCTAAAGCTACTATGCTGAGTGTTCTACCACCAATTCGGTCTATTAATGAACCACTCGCCTGAAAAAATACATGTTGTTAACGAACAACATAAGCCGACCCGAAATAATTTTCCACGTAGATGTACTGTCATAAAGGAAATCGATGACTTATGGCAATGTGATTTGGGTCAATTAGATCTCTATGCCAACCAAAATAGAGAACATAAATTCATTCTAGTTGTTATTGAGCACGCATAGAATACGCAACAAAAATGCGTCAGAGAAATACAGAAATGTGAGGAAAAGGCTCGAGAGTATAGAACAGGTATAAAGAAATACATTGAATAGCGGAAGTATTTGGCGAAACGACATGGCGGAAGAATATGCAAGTTCAAATTCTCGGTGAAAAAAGTCGTTCGTAGAGGCAGAAGGAATATGAAAGAGATATTTCCGGTAATGAGAAACTGATAATGAGGAACGGCGTGATAATGAGGAACAGCGTGAAAATCAAGGAAAGAATTGAGGGTAAGCAAGATCTAAGGATAGAGTTAACATTCTGTAAAGGAGTATACGTAGAGGAATATGCCAATGTTCAAACAATTACTCTGAATGTAATAACAAATTGAATGAGCGATTTAAACCCACAAATTCCTACAAAATACACACTCTTTACTGACATTATTAATCTTTCTGGCGAAGCAATGAGCCGAAGTCTTCTTATGGTGGTTCTGAATTTTGTGATACTGATATTGACGTTACTACGATTCCCGATGAGAATCCAGTTGGTTATTTTCCAGAGGTAAACTTGGAATATCCGAAACATTCTCATGATCGTCATATTTATCTTTCTTTCCTCAAACTCGTACTCCACCAAATTCCATACAGAAAAAATTACTCACGACTCTATGTAATAAGGAACCCTATTTGTTATTCTTTCTAAGAAATTCTTATTGCGCTTCTCATATTCCTAGATCATTTTCGCCTCTGTCATCTGCACGTACTTCACTTTTTTCTGAAGAACTGTTCTCTAATACTCAATCTCTGTCTTTCTTATCTCTTCAAAGCCTCTTATTACCTGCAATATCTCTTTCGTATTCCTTTCGCCTTAGCAAACGACTTTTTTCACTGAGAATTTGAACCTGTATATTCTTCCGTCCTGTCGTTTCGTCAATTAACTCCACTATTCCCTGCAGTTCCCTATACCTGTTCTATACTTTCTAGCCTTTTCCTTGCATTTCAACTACTCACTATTTCCTCTAGGCCCAGTTCCTCAATTTCCTCGTTTACTCGGTTCTGTATGTCTCTGCCGCATTTTTGTTTTGTATTCAATGCATACCACTTCCTTTCATAACCTGATTTGGCCTCCTCCTCCTCTTGTACATTTTTACTCTTACACAAGCTATGGACTGTCGCACAGATCTTAACTCTTACGTCTCTTTCATTCAGCAGTTTCTAAGCTCATGCTTTTATCCCTTGTTTTAATATTTTAGCCTTCCTTTGAGCTTGCTTACCGTCAATTCTTTTTTGATGTTAACACTGTCCCTCTTGTAAATTTTCCTAAATAATTCTTATTGCGCATCTCATATTCCTTGATCATTTTCCGACGTCTGTTCCTACTTCACACTTTTCTGAAGACCTTGTCTTTCGTACTCAATCTCTGTCTTTCTTACCACTACAAAGTTTCCTATCACCTGCAATATCTCTTTCGTATTCCTTTCGCCTCAGAAAACGACTTTTTTCACTGAGAATTTGGTCCTACATATTCTTCCGCTCTGCCGTTTCGCCTATTACTTCCGCTCGTTCCTGTAGTTCTTTCCTCCTGTTTGATTCTCTCTTGCATCTTCCTCGTATCACAAATACTCACTATTTTATCTAGGCACAGTACCTCATTTTCCCCGTTTATTGAATTCTGTACTTCTGCCGAGTTTTCGTTCCATATTTTAAGCAGAATTTTCCTTCCCAAACTCTCATTTGGCATTTTCCTCTCATTTTATTTATCGGGATATTTCTCCGAAACGCTTTCCTAAGATTTTCTCAAGGCACTCACGTTTCATTATCTCCTCTTGCACATGTCCTGCACTTTCTCGATCAATATGCTATCACACAGTTGAAAACACTTAGTTACTTTTCATGAAGCACTTTCTGAGCTCATGTTTCTGTCTCATCTCACCCATCTAGCTAAGTAGTTAGCGATCAACTAAAGAAGCAATTAGATTTAATTTAAACATCGAACATCGAATATCAGCTAATTCCAGAACACTTTATATACCCTAAACTCAATTGAAAATATAAGTGAAGCTATGAATCATTTATCGGATAAAATTGAGCTGAAGCTGAAAGAATCTAACAATAATTTGATGACTTTTGGGTTAGCCTATCATAAGTTCAAAGATGGTATTACTAATCGTGTGACTGCACTGGAAACTGATGTACTTGAAAACGATACAATGAACATGAAGAACAAACGAGGAAACTATTGAAAAATATTCAGGATGTTGAAGAGACAATTAAACCTTCATGAAGCATTGAAGAGAGATTGGAAATACTCTACATTACTATTAATACAATGAATGATGAATTTAAGAAGTTGAGTAGTATGTTTTCATCTAGTGCCTCTGAAGGTACTACGCTGAGTGTTCTACCACCAATTCGGTCTAACAACGAACCACTCGAATGAAAAAATACAAGTTGCTAACGAACAACATAAGCCGACCCGAAAGAATTTTCCACGTAGACGTACTGTCATAAAGGCAATCGATGACTTATGGCAATATGATTTGGGTCAATTAGATCTCTATGCCAACCAGAATAGAGAACGTAAATTCATTATAGTTGTTATTGAGCATGCATAGAATACGCAACAAAAATGCGTCATGGAAATACTTAAATGTGAGGAAAAGGCTAGAGAGTATAGAACAGGTTTAAAGAAATACATTGAATAGCGAAAGTAATTGGCGAAACGACAGGGCGGAAGAATATGCAGGCTCAAATGCTCAGTGAAAAAGTCGTTTGTTAAGGCGAAATGAATGCGAAGGAGATATTGCAGGTAAATTCTTATTACGCTTTCTATTTCCTAGATCATTTTGCTAGGATCTAGACTGCGAAGTACATCAGTGAGTTAACGAGGAAAATTAGGAGCATGGCCTAGTGAAATTAATGAGTAAGTGAAATGTGGGAAAAAGGCTAGAAAGTATTGAACTGGAATAAAGAACTACATGGATGAGCGGAAGTAATTGGCGAAACGACAGGGCGGAAGAATATGCAGGTTCAAATTCTCGGTGAAAAAATTCGTTCATAGAGGCGAAAGAAATGTAAAAGAGATATTTGAGGTAATGAGAGACTTTGAAGAGGAAAGAAATTCACAGTATGAGATGGGAAGAACAGTTCTTCAGCAAAGTGTGAGAAAAGAACAGGGGACAAAGTCGAAAAATAATCTAGGAAGATGAGAAGCCCAATAAGAATATACTAGGAAGCTTGGAAAGTGCTGTATGAAAGGGACCTAATTGTTTTGAACTGTGTGATAGCACATCGATTGGTAACGTGCGGGAAATGTGCAAGAGGAGAATGTGAATGGTGAGAGCCTCGAGTTAATCTTGGCAAACTGTTTCATAGAAACATTCCGATCAACAAAATGAGAGAAAAATACCAACTGAGAGTTTGGGAGGAAGTGGCATGCATTGAAAACGGAACCAAAATGCAGCACAAAATTGAGAAGCCAGTTAACGAGAAAATGAGGAAATGGGCCTAGAGGTAAAAGTTAGAAGTTGAAATGTGAGGAAAAACCTAGAGAGTATAAAACAGGTATAAAGAACTACAGGGAATATCGGAAGTAGTTGGCGAAACGACAGGGCGAAAGAATATGCAGGTTCAAATTCTCAGTGGGAAAAGCCGTTTGTTAAGGCGAAAGGAATACGAAAAGGATATTGCAGGTAATAAAAGACTTTGATGAGGTAAGAAAGACAGAGATTGAGTACGAAATAACAGTTCTTCAGCAAAGTGTGAAGTAGGAACAGAAGGCAAAGGCGGAAATGATCTAGAAAATGAGAACGCAATAAGAATCTCTTAGGAAGAATAACAAAGAGATTCCTTAACATATAGAGTAGTGAGTAATTTTTCTGTTTGGAAATTGGTGGAGTACGAGTTTCAGGACAGAAGGGTTTATCACTGTGACGATCATGAATATGTTTGGGATATTCAAAGTTTACCTCCTGAAAAAAACCAACTGGATATTCTTCGGGAATGGTAGTAACTCAAAAGTCAGTATCACCAAATTCAAAACCACCGTAGGGAAGAGTTTGACTCATTGCACTGCCATAGAGATTATTAATGTCAGTAAGGAGCGTGTATTTTGTAGGAATTTGAGGGTTTAAATCCCTCATATATTTGTTAATACTTTCAGAATATTTGTTAGAACATTAGCATATTCCTCCACGTATACCCCTTTCCAGAAAGTTTCCCATCGTGATATCTTTGATAAGCTCTTATTTACACTTCGTATACTTGAACATGCAGTCTCAGTTATATGAGGGTAAAGTGTCCTAGCTAGATGGGTCAGATGAGACAGCAGCATGAGCTTAGAAAATGCTCTATGAAAGGGACCTAATTGTTTTGAACTGTGTGATAGCTCATTGATTGGGAACGTGCGGGAAATGTGCAAGAGGAGAATGTGAATAGTGAGAGCCTCGAGTTAATCTTGGGAAACTGTTTCATAGAAACATTCCGATCAACAAAATGAGAGAAAAATACCAAATGAGAGTTTGGGAGGAAGTGGTATGCATTGAAAACGGAACCAAAATGCAGCACAAAGATTGAGAAGCCAGTTAACGAGAAAAATGAGGAAATGGGCTAGAGGTAAAAGTTAGTAAATGAAAAGTGTAAAAAAGCCTAGAGGGTATAGAACTGGTATAAAGAACTACAGGATTATGTTATTCTTAGATCTTGCTTACCACAATTTTTTCATGGTTTTACCGCTCTCCTTTTCGTTATTCTTCCTAGTATAGTCTTATTGGGCTTCTCTTCTTCCTAGATTATTTTTCGCCTTTGTCCCTGTTCCCTTCTCACACTTCGCTGAAGAACTGTTCTTTCATACTCATTCTCTGTATTTCTTTCTTCTTCAAAGTCTCTCATTACCTGAAATATCTCTTTTACATTTCTCTCGCCTCTGAACGACTTTTTTCACCGAAAATTTGAACCTGCATATTCTTCTATCTAGCTTTTCTCATCTCACTTACTCACTACTTTCACTAGGCCAAGCTCCTAGGTTTCCTTGTTAACTTACTGCTGTACTTCTGCCACATTTACTTTTCATATTTCTAGCAGACCACTTCCTCCCAACACCTCATTTGGCATAATTCTCTCATTTTATTGATCGGGTTATTTATCTGAAACGCTTTCACGAGATTTTCCTAAGGCTCTCAAATTCATTTCTCCTCTTGCACACTCTAGCAATGTGCTGTCGCTGAATCTAATCACTTACGTCTCTACCATACAGACCTTTCTACTTTTGAGCTCTTGTCTCGTTTTAATATTTATGCTATCCTTAGATCTTGCTTACCGTCAATTCTTTCCTTGTTTTCACGCTCTTCCTCTTTACTATTATTCCTAGTGAATTCCTATTGCGTTTCTCATCTTCCTAGATCATTTTCTGCCTTTGTTTTCTGTTCCTTCCTTACGCTCAAGAACTGTTCTTACTTACTCATTCTCTGTATTTCCCTACTCTTCAAAGTCTCTCTTTAGAAATGTCTACTTTTTAAGTTCGAACATGGTATTACTAATCGTGTGACTGCTTTGGAAACTGATGTACTTGAAATCGATAAAATGATAATATCCAATGAGAAACAAACGAAAACTATTGAAAAATATTCAGGATGTTGAAGAAACAATTAAACCTTTATCAAGCGTTGAAGAGATTGGAATTACTCTACATTACTATTAATACAATGAATTTATCTAGGCACAGTTCCTCATTTTCCTCGTTTATTTTCTTACTTCTGCCAAATTTTCGTTCCATATTTTAAGCAGAATTTTTCTTTCCAAACTCTCATTTGGCATTTTTCGCTCATTTTATTTATCAGGATATTTCTCGAAACGCTTTTCTAAGATTTTCTCAAGGCACTCTCGTTTCACATTCTCCTCTTGCACATTTCCTGCACTTTCTCGACGAATATGCTATCACACAGTTGAAAACACTTAGTTCCTTTCATACAGCACTTTCTAAGCTCACAGAAACATGGAATTCTTATTGCGCTTCTCATATTCCTAGATCATTTTCGCCTCTGTCATTTGCTCGTACTTCACACTATTCTGAAGAACAGTTCTTTAATACTCAATCTCTGTCTTTCTTATCTCTTCAAAGTCTCTTATTACCTGCAATATCTCTTTCGTATTCCTTTCGCCTTAGCAAACGACTTTTTCACTGAGAATTTGAACCTGCATATTCTTCCGTGGCGTTTTGTCAATTAACTCCACTAGTCCCTGCAGTTCCTTATACCTGTTCTATACTCTCTATTTTTCCTCGCATTTCAGCTACTCACTATTTCCTCTAGGCCCAGTTCCTCAATTTCTCGTTTACTCGCTTCTGTATGTCTCTGCCGCATTTTTGTTACGTATTCAATGCATACCACTTCCTTCCATAACCTGATTTGGCCTCCTCCTCATCTTGTACATTTTTTCCTCTTACACAAGCTATGGGCTGTCGCACAGATCTTAACTCTTACGTCTCTTTCATTCAGCAGTTTCTAAGCTCATGCTTCTATCTCTTGTTTTAATATTTTAGCCTTTCTGTGAGCTTGCTTACCGTCAATTCTTTTTTTGATGTTAACACTGTCCCTCTTTGTAAATTTTTCTAAATAATTCTTTTTGCGCATCTCATATTCCTTGATCATTTTCCGACGTCTGTTCCTACTTCACACTTTTCTGAAAAACTTGTCTTTTGTACTCAATCTCTGTCTTTCTTACCTCTTCAAAGTCTCCTATCAACTGCAATATCTCTTTCGTATTCCTTTCGCCTCAACAAACGACTTTTTCACTTTGGTCCTACATATTCTTCCGCTCTGCGGTTTCGCCTAATACTTCGGCTCGTTCCTGTAGTTTTTCCTTCTGTTTGATTCTCTCTTGCATTTCCTCATATCACAAATACTCACTATTTTACCTAGGCGCAGTTCCTCATTTTCCTCGTTTATTCAATTCTCTACTTCTGCCGAATTTTCGTTCCATATTTTAAGCAGAATTATCCTTTCCAAACTCTCATTTGGAATTTTTCTCTCATTTTATTTATCGGGATATTTCTCCGAAACGCTTTCCTAAGATTTTCTCAAGGCACCATCGTTTCACATTCTCCTTTTGACACTTCCTGCACTTTCTCGATGAATATGCTATCATCACAGTTGAAAACACTCAGTTCCTTTTACAGCACTTTCTAAGCTCATGTTTCTGTCTCATCTCACCCATCTAGCTAAATAGTTAGAGATCAACTAAGGAAGTATTTAGATTTAATTTAAACATTGAACTTATCGCAAAATGATGTTGAAAGTACAATAAATAAAAGAATTCGGATATATTAGCAAATTCCAGAACACTATTATATACCTTAAACCCAATTGAAAATATAAATGAAGCTATGAAACATTTATCGGAAAAATTGAACTGAAGCTGAACGAATCTAACAATAATTTGATGAATTTTGGGTTAGCCTATTATAAGTTCAAAGATGGTATTACTAATCGCGTGACTGCACTGGAAACTGATGTACTTGAAAACGATAAAATGATAATCTCCAATGAAGAACAAACGAGAAAACTATTGAAAAATATTCAGGATGTTGAAGAAACAATTAAACCTTTATCAAGCATTGAAGAGATTGGAATTACTCTACATTACTATTAAAACAATGAATGATGAATTTAAGTTGAGTAGTGAGTTTTCATCTAGTTTCTCTAAAGCTACTACGCTGGTGTTCTACCACCAATTCGGTCTAACAATGAACCACTCGCATGAAAAAATACAAGTTGTTAACGAACAACATAATCCGACCAAAATAACTTACGTACGTAGACGTATATAGGAAATCGATGACTTATGGCAATGTGATTTAGGTCAATCAGCTCTCTATGCCAACCAGAATAGAAAACATAAATTCATTCTAGTTGTTATTGAGCATGCATAGACTACGCAACAAAAATGTTTCAGAAATACAGAAATGTGAGGAAAAAGCTAGAGAGTATAGAACAGGTATAAAGAAATACATTGAATAGCGGAAGTATTTGGTGAAACGACAGGGCGGAAGAATATGCAGGTTCAAATACTCAGTAAAAAGTCGTTTATTAAGGCGAAATGAATGCGAAAGAGATATTGCAGGTAAATTCTTATTACGCTTCTCATCTTCCTATATCATTTTCCTAGGATCTAGACTGCGAAGTACAGCAGTGAGTTAACGAGGAAAATAAGGAGCATTACCTAGTGAAATTAATGAGTAAGTGAAATGTGGGAAAAGGCTAGAGAGTATTGAACAGGAATAAAGAACTACATGAAAGGGCGGAGGTAATTGGCGAAACGACAGGGCGGAAGAAAATGCAAGTTCAAATTCTCGGTGAAAGAAATCGTTCGTAGAGGCAGAAGGAATATGAAAGAGATATTTCCGGTAATGAGAAACTATAATGAGAACAGCGTTAATGAGAACAGCGTGAAAATCAAGGAAAGAATTGAGGGTAAGCAAGATCTATGGATAGAGTAAACTTTCTGGAAAGGAATAAACGTAGATGAATATGCCAATGTTCAAACAATTACTCTGAAAGTAATAACAAATTGAATGAGCAATTTAAACCCTCAAATTCCTACAAAATACACACTATATTACTGACATTATTAAACTTTCTGAAAAAACCAACTGGATATTCTTCGGGAATGGTAGTAACGAAGTAGGAAGAGTTTGACTCATTGCACTGCCATAGAATTTAATGTCAGTAAGGGCGTGTATTTTGTAGGAATTTGAGGGTTTAAATCCCTCATATATTTGTTAATACTTTCATATTTGTTAGGTGGTTGTGATATCTTTGATAATTTTGTGATACTGATATGAGGAAAGTGTCCTAGCTAGATGGGTCAGATGAGACAGCAGCATGAGCTTAGAAAATGCTCTATGTAAGGGACCTAATTGTTTTGAACTGTGTGATAGCTCATTGATTGGGACCGATGAGAATGTGAATGGTGAGAGCCAGTTGGGAAACTGTTATTTTCCAGAAGAAAAATACAAATGAGAGTTTGGGAGGAAGTGGCATGCATTGAAAACGGAACCAAAATAAATAAATTGAGAAGCCAGTTAACGAGAAAAATGAGGAAATGGGCCTTAAAGGAAATGAAAAGTGTAAAAAAGCCTAGAGGGTATCTGGTATAAAGAACTACAGGGGAATGGAAGTAGTTTGCCAAGGGCGACATTCTCATGATCGTTTGTTAAGGCGAAGGGAATACGAAAGGATATTTCAGGTACATTGATGTGGTAATAAAGACAGAGATTAGTACAGAAATCTTTTCAACAAAGTGTGAAGTAGGAACAGAAGGCAAAGGCGAAATGATCCTAAGAATTTCTTAGGAAGAATAACTCGTATTCTGTTTGGAAATTGGTGGTACACAGGAGAAGGGTTTATCAAATTGAATATGTTTGGGATATTCAAAGTTTACAAAAAAACCAACTGGATATTCTTCGGGAATGGTAGTAACTCAAAAGTTACACCAAATTCACGACTCTTGCATGCCATAGTAATAAGGAATTTTGTAGGAATTTGAGGGTTTAAATCCCTATTTGTTATTCTTTTGTTAGAACCTAAGAAATTCAGAAAGTTTCCCATCGTGATATCTTTGATAAGCTGTATACTTGAACATGCTTCTCCTAGCTAGATGGGTCAGATATGAGCTCCTAGAAGGACCTAATTGTTTTGAACTGTGTGATAACTCATTTACGTGCGGCAATGCAAGAGGAGAATGTGAATGGTGAGAGCTCGAGTTAATCTTGGGAAACTGTTTCATAGAAACATTCATCTGAGGAAAAATACCAAATGAGAGTTTGGGAGGAAATGGCATGCATTGAAAACGGAACCAAAATGCAGCACAAAATTGAGAAGCACACTTTTTGAACAGAGGGATAGAACTGGTATACTGTAGCGAGTAGTTTGCAAAACGACAGGGCGAAACAATATGCAGGTTCAAATTCTCAGTGAAAGAAGTTCAGAAGGGAATCAATCAGGTAATAAGAGACATTGATGTGGTAATAAAGACAGAATTGAGTACGAAATAACAGTTCTTATCAGAAGGCAAAGGCGGAAATCTTCAATAAGTCTCTTTCCTTATCATATAAGTCGTGACTGTTTGGAAATTGGTGGAGTACGAGTTTCAGGACAGAAGGGTGCGATCAAATATGTTTAGGATATTCAAAGTTTACCTCCTGAAAATATTTTTCATCGGGAATCGTGGTAAAGTAAAAAAGTCAGTATCCCACATTCAAAACCACCTTAGGGAAGTTTGACAACTGCCATAGAGATTATTAATGTCGTAAAACGTGTATTTTGTAGGAATTTGAGGTTTAAATCCTTATATATTTGTTAATACTTTCAGAATATTTGTTAGAACATTGGCAACCTCCACGTATACCCTTTTCCAGAAAGTTTACCATCCTTCTCTTATTTACACTTCGTCCTGTCTCAGTTATATGTTGTCCTAGCTTTCAATTAACTGTATGAAAGGGACCTAATTGTTTTTGAACTGTGTGATAGCATTGATTGGGAACGTAAATGTGCAGGAGAATGTGAATGGTGAGAGCCTGCTTGAAACTGTTTCCTTATACAAAATGAGGAAAAATACCAAATGAGAGTTTGGGAGGAAGTATTATGCATTGAAAACGGAACCAAAATGCGGCACAGAATTTCAAAGCCACTAAACGAGAAAAATTGAGGAAATGGGCCTAGAGGTAAATGTTAGTAGTTGAAATGAAGAAAAGCCTCAGGTAGCCTTTTCCCTATGCAGCATTTCAGTGAGAAAAGTCGTTTTGTTAGGGCGAAAGAATTACTCACTATTTCCTCTAGCCCAGTTCCTCAATTTCCTCGTTTGAGGTAAGAAAGACAGAGATTAGTTACGAAATAAGGAGTTCTTCAGCAAAGTGTGAAGTAGGAACATAAGGCAAAGGCAGAAATGATCTAGGAAGATGAAAGCGCAATAGGAATTCACTAGGAATGAAAGCCAGTGGAGCGTGAAATTCAAGGAACGACGGTATCACAAGATCTTTGGGAGGTTTATAGAATAAATATTATTTTCATCGGTGAGACAAGAGCTCAAAATTCAAAACGTATAAAGTGAATTATTAATTAAGTCTGTATGCTTCAGTTCAGAGATTAATATTTTCAATTGAGTTTAGGGTATATAAGTGTTCGGAATTAGCTGATAAATTCTTTTTATTTATTGTACCTTCAAAATCTTTTGATTAATGTTTAATTAAATCTAATTGCTTTTAGTTGATCGCTAACTACTTAGCTAGATGCGATGAGAGCATGAGCTTAGAAAGTGCTGCTAGAGACGTGTTTTCAGTGATTGAATATGTGCGATAGCACGGCTAGAGGTGCAATGAAATGTACAAGAGGATAATGTTAATATAGAAACCTTAGGAAAATCTCGTGAAAGCGTTTCAGATAAATAACCCGATCAATAAAATGAGAGAATTATGCCAAATGAGGTGTTGGGAAGAAGTGGTCTGCTAGAAATATGAAACGAAAATAAGTAAATGTGGCAGAACATACAGCAGTAAACTAACAAGAAAACCTAGGATCTTGGCCTAGAAAAAGTAGTGAGTAAGAGAAATGTGAGAAAAAGCTAGAGAGAAGAATATGCAGGTTCAAATTCTCGGTGAAAAAAGTCGTTCGTAGAGGCGAAAGAAATGTAAAAGAGATATTTCAGGTAATGAGAGACTTTGAAGAGGAAAGAAATACAGAGAATGAGTATGGAAGAACAGTTCTTCAGCAAAGTGTGAGAAAAGAACAGGGGACAAAGTCGAAAAATAATCTAGGAAGATAAGAAGCCCAATAAGAATATACTAGGAAGAATAACAAAGAGGGATAGCGATTCTAGAAACTCCTTCGCCGGGAGAGTCGGAGTGCGCATTTGCTCAAAGCGCAAGGTTGGTTTTGGGCACTGGGTGTTCAAAGCGTCTGGACGTTCAGAGGGCCTGACCTATAGAGGCGCGGGGTGGTTCGAAGAGTACGAATTTTAGGCGTAAGACACTGTGAGGCGCTTGAGCGTTTATAACAAGGTAGTTCTCGGTGCAAGGTGAATTGAGTCGTAAGGATGTTCGGACGCAGGATAGTTCTGAACGTTTGAAGGCAAGAGATAGTTCAGGGAGTTTATGCGCGATGTTTTTAGGGGCGCATAGGCGTACATCTGTCTGCTAGGCAGGCATTCGAATTGCGAGGTAGATCGAGGTGCAAGATCTGCAAGTCTGAGCGTTTGATATAAAGGTAGATCTTCCGCCTAGGCGTTTAATATACAAGGATGTTCTGTCCACCTAGGAATTTGATATACAAGGTAGATCAGCAGCCCACATAGGCAGTTTTGGGTTTTGGTGCAAGATAGATCTGCCGTAAGGTGTTTGCTTTACAAGGTAGATCTGCCGGCCTGCTACAAGGTAGATATGCGGCCTGCTAGTGTATATATATTATACGCGTGAGGCACTTTTCTGTCAAAATGGAGAGGATGGAATGAGGTTGAACCGGGACAGGGCTCTCGAGCTGCAGGCAAAGGCCAGGCCGACTAAATGTTTTACGAAACAAGATTTTCCCAAGGCTCTCACCATTCACATTCTTCTCTTGCGCATTTCGCATTTCTTGTACTTACTCTAGCAAAGTGCTGTCACACAGATCCAAACACGTCTCTACAATCAAGCACTCTTCTACACGCTTGAGCTTCTGAAGCACTTTCTCGTTTTACGCTATTTAGGTTATTCTTAGAGCTTGATTAACGTCAATTTAATATTTAGGTTATTCCTTAGAGCTTGATTAACGTCCGCTTGTTTCCCTCTTTGTTATTCCCGCTATCCCTCTTTGTTATTCTTCCTAGTATATTTTATTGGGCATTGGGCTTCTCATCTTCCTGAATTATTTTTCGACTTTGTGTCCTGTTCTTTTCCCACACTTTGCTGAAGAACTGTTCTTCCCACTCATTCTCATTCTCTGAGTTTCTTTCCTCTTCACAGTCTCTCACAGTCTACCTGGAATATCATCTACCTGGAATATCATCTTCTTTCTTTCATTTCTTTCGCCTCTACGAACGAAGTTTTCACCGAGAATTTGAACCTGCAAATTCTTCCGCCCTGTCGTTTCACCAATTTCCGCTCGACCCTGTAGTTCTTTATTCCAGTTCAATACTCTAGCCTTTTTCTCACATTTCACTTACTCATTATTTTCACTAGGCCAAGCTCCTAATTTTCCTCGTTAACTCACTGCTGTCTTCGCAGTCTAGATCCTAGGAAAATGATCTAGGAAGATGAGAAGCGTATTACGAATTTACTTGGAATATCTCTTTCGCATTCATTTCGCCTTAACAAACTTTTTTACTGAGTATTTGAACCTGCATATTCTTCCGCCCTGTCGTTTCGCCAAATACTTCCGCTATTCAATGTATTCTTTTATTCCTGTTCTATACTCTCTAGCTTTCTCCTCACATTTCTGTATTTCTCTGAAGCATTTTTGTTGCGTATTCTATGCATGCTCAATAATAACTAGAATGAATTTATGTTTTCTATCCTGGTTGGCATAGAGATCTAATTGACCTCAATCACATTGCCATAAGTCATCGATTTCCTTTATGACAGTACGTCTACGTGGAAAGTTATTTCGGGTCGGCTTATGTTGTTCGTTAACAACTTGTTTATTTTCATGCGAGTGGTTCATTGTTAGACCGAATTGGAGGTAGAACACTCAGCGTAGTAGCTTTAGAGGAACTAGATGAAAACTCACTACTCAACTTCTTAAATTCATCATTCATTGTATTAATAGTAATGTAGAGTAATTCCAATCTCTCTTCAGCGCTTGATAAAGGTTTAATTGTTTCTTCAACATCCTGAATATTCAATAGTTTCCTCGTTTGTTTCTCATTGGATTTTATCATTTTATCGATTTCAATTACATCAGTTTCCAGTGCAGTCACACGATTGGTAATACCATGTTCGAACTCAAGTAAAGAGATATTTCATGTAAAGAGAGACTTTGAAGAGTAGAGAAATACAGAGAATGAGTAGGTAAGAACAGTTCTTAAGCGAAGTGTGAGGAAGGAACAGAAGACAAAGGCAGAAAATGATCTAGGAAGATGAGAAGCGCAATAGGAATTCACTAGGAATAATAGCAAAGAGGAAGAGCGTGAAAATCAAGGAAAGAATTGACGGTAAGCAAGATCTAAGGATAGCATAAATATTAAAACGAGAGACAAGAGCTCAAGAGTAGAAAGTGCTGTATGGTAGAGACGTAAGTGATTAGATCTGTGCGACAGCACATTGCTAGAATAAGTGCAAGAAATGTGCAAGAGGAGAATGTGAATTTTGAGAGCCTTAGGAAAATCTCGTGAAAGCGTTTCAGATAAATAACCCGATCAATAAAATGAGAGAATTATGCCAAATGAGGTGTTGGGAGGAAGTGGTCTGCTAGAAATATGAAACGTAAATGTGGCAGAAGTACAGCAGTAAGTTAACAAGGAAACCTAGGAGCTTGGCCTAGTGAAAGTAGTGAGTAAGTGAAATGTGAGAAAAAAGCTAGAGAGAAGAATATGCAGGTTCAAATTCTCGGTGAAAAAAGTCGTTCGTAGAGGCGAAAGAAATGTAAAAGAGATATTTCAGGTAATGAGAGACTTTGAAGAGGAAAGAAATACAGAGAATGAGTATGGAAGAACAGTTCTTCAGCGAAGTGTGAGAAAGGAACAGGGGACAAAGGCGAAAAATAATCTAGGAAGAAGCCCAATAAGAATATACTAGGAAGAATAACGAAGAGAGAGCGGTAAAATCATGAAAAATTGTGGTAAGCAAGATCTAAGAATAACATAAAACTAAAACGAGTGTCAAGCTCTAGCGTAGAAATTGCTGTATTGTAGATACGTAAGTGTATAGATCTGTGCGACAGCTCATTGCTAGAATTAGTGCAAGAAATGTGCAAGACGAGAATGTGAATGATGAGAGCCTTGGAAAATACTCAGTAGAGCGTTTCAGAGAAATATCCCGATCAATAAAATGAAAGAAAAATGCCAAATGAGAGTTTGGTAGGAAGAGGTCTGCTTAAAATATGAAACGGAAATTTGGCAGAAGTACAAAAGTGAGGAAACGAGGAAAATTAGGAGCTATTCCTATGGAAAAGAGTGAGTAAGTGAAATTTGAGAAAAAGGGTAGAGACTATTGAACAGGAATAAAGAACTACATGAAAGAGCGGAAGTAATTGGCGAAACGACAGGGCGGAAGAATATGCAGGTTCAAATTCTCGGTAAAAACGTTCGTAGAGGCGAAAGAAATGTTAAAGAGATATTTCTTGGTAATGAGAGACTTTGAAGAGGAAAGAAATTCAGAGAATGAGTAGGAAGAACAAATCTTCAGCAAAGTGTGAGAAAAGAACAGGGACAAAGTCGAAAAATAATCTAGGAAGAAGAGAAGCCCAATAAGAATATACTAGGAAGAATAACGAAGAGGGAGCGGTAAAATCATGAGAAATCGTGGTAAGCAAGTTCTAAGAATAACATAAAGATTAAAACGAGTGTCAGAAGCTCTAGCGTAGAAATTGTTGTATTAGAGACGTGAGTGTTTAGATCTGTGCGACAGCACATTGCTAGAATAGTGCAAGAAATGTGCAAGACGAGAATGTGAATGGTGAGAGCCTTGGCAAAATACTCAGTAGAGCGTTTCAGAGAATATCCTGATCAATAAAACGAAAGAAAAATGCCAAATGAGAGTTTGGTAGAAAGAGGTCTGCTTAAAATATGAAACGGAAATTTGGCAGAAGTATAAAAGTGAGGAAACGAGGAAAATTACAAGCTATTCCTATGGAAAAGAGTGAGTAAGTGAAATTAGAGAAAGGGTAGACAGTTTTGAACAGGAATAAAGAACTACATGAAAGAGCGGAAGTAATTGGCGAAACGACAGGGCGGAAGAATATGCAGGTTCAAATTCTCGGTGAAAAAACGTTCGTAGAGGCGAAAGAAATGTAAAAGAGATATTTCAGGTATGGAGAGACTTTGGAAGGAAAGAAATTCAGAGAATGAGTAGGAAGATCAGTTCTTCAGCAAAGTGTGAGAAAAGAACAGGGGACTAAGTCGAAAAATAATCTAGGAAGATAAGAAGCCAAATAAGAATATACCAGGAAGAATAACGAAGAGGATAGCGATTCTAGAAACGCCGGGAGAGTCGGAGTGCGCATTAGCTCAAAGCGCAAGGTTGGTTTTGGGCACTGGGTGTTCAAAGCGTCTGCACGTTCAGAGGGACTGTCCTACAGAGGTGCGGGATGGTTCGAAGAGTACGAATTTTAGGCGTAAGACACTGTGAGGCGCTTGAGCGTTTATAACAAGGTAGTTCTCGGTGCAAGGTGAATTGAGTCGTACGGATGTTTTGACGCAGGATATTTCTGAACGTTCGAAGGCAAGAGATAGTTCAGGGAGTTTATGCGCGATTATTTTCGAATTGGGAGGTAGATCTGCATATCTAAGCGTTTGATATAAAGGCAGATCTTCCCGCCTAGGCGTTCAATATACAAGGATGTTCTGTCCGCCTAGGTTTGATATACAAGGTAGATCAGCCCACATAGGCGGTTTTGGGTGCAAGATAGATCTGCCGTCTAGGTGTTTGCTTTACAAGATAGATCTGCTGGCCTGCTAGTGTATATATATTAAACGCGTGAGGCATTTTCTGTCCAAATGGAGAGGATCGAATGAGGTTGAACCGGACAGGTGCTCTCGAGCTGAAGGAAAAGGCCAGGCCGACTAAATGTCTTACGAAACAAGATTTTCCCAAGGCTCTCACCATTCACATTCTTCTCTTGCGCATTTCTTGTACTTACTCTAGCAATGAGCTGTCACATTGATCCAAACACTTACGTCTCTACAATTCAGCACTTTATACGCTTGAGCTTCTGACTCTCGTTTAAATATTTAGGTTATTCTTAAATCGTACTCTTCGAACCATCCCCGCCTCTATAGGTCAGGCCCTCTGAACGTCCAGACGCTTTGAACACCCAGTGCCCAAAACCAACCTTGCGCTTTGAGCAAATGCGCGACTCTCCGCGTTTCTAGAATCGCTATCCCTCTTTGTTATTCTTCTTGTATTTCTTATTGGGCTTCTCATCTTCCTGGATTATTTTTCGACTTTGTGTCCTGTTCTTTTCTCATTTTGCTGAAGAACTGTTCTTCTTCTCATTCTCTGAATTTCTTTCCTCTTCAAAGTCTCTCATTACCTGAAATATCTCTTTCATTTCTTTCGCCTCTACGAACGAAGTTTTTCACCGAGAATTTGAACCTGCAAATTCTTCCGCCCTGTCGTTTCGCCAATTACTTCCGCTCTTCCTGTAGTTCTTTATTCCAGTTCAATACTCTCTAGCCTTTTTCCCACATTTCACTTACTCATTAATTTCACTAGACCAAGCTCTAATTTTTCTCGTTAACTCACTGCTGCTTCGCAGTCTAGATCCTAGGAAAATGATTTCGAAATTGAGAAGCGTAATAGAATTTACCTGCAATATCTCTTTCGCATTCATTTCGCCTTAACAAACGACTTTTTTCACTGAGCATTTGAACCTGCTTATTCTTCCGCCCTGTCGTTTCGCCAAATACTTTCGCTATTCAATGTATTTCTTTATACCTGTTCTATACTCTCTAGCCTTTTCCTCACATTTATGTATTTCTCTGACGCATTTTTGTTGCGTATTCTATGCATGCTCAATAACAACTAGAATGAATTTACGTTCTCTATTCTGGTTGGCATAGAGATCTAATTGACCCAAATCACATTGCCATAAGTCATCGATTGCCTTTATAACAGTACGTCTACGTGGAAAATTCTTTCGGGTCGGCTTATGTTGTTCGTTAACAACTTGTATTTTTTCATACGAGTGGTTCATTGTTAGACCGCATTGGTGGTAGAACACTCAGCGTAGTAGCTTTAGAGGAACTAGATGAAAACTCACTACTCAACTTCTTAAATTCATCATTCATTGTATTAATAGTAATGTAGAGTAATTCCAATCTCTCTTCAACGCTTGATAAAGGTTTAATTGTTTCTTCAACATCCTGAATATTTTTCAATAGTTTCCTCGTTTGTTTTTCTTTGGATATTATCATTTTATCGATTTCAAGTACATCAGTTTCCAGTGCAGTCACAAAATTAGTAATACCATCTTTGAACTTATGATAGGCTTACCCAAAAGTCATCAAATTATTGTTAGATTATTTCAACTTCAGTTCAGATTTATAGTAGAATAATATAAAATCTGTAAAGGACAAAAATATTCTATATGAAACTATTCTGTTACAAAGTGTTATACGAGTCTTACCTGTACCAAGCTAATCAGGGTTGATTCTATAAGATAGAATTTACTGAATCGCCTAAGGGCTACGAATTTCAATTAAACACTATAGATATCGTAGACAATTGTAATTTACTACAATGTAGCTTCCTCAAGCGATGTCGTGAAAAGAGTCTCACAAGTGTTGAACAGAAAAACATATTGAGCAGTAATAGTTTTAAATTCTGATATGATACCGGTAGTGTCATCTGTATAACATTGGTTGAATAAAATGATTTTGTAATTTATAGGAATCTATTGAATTTACCAAATAATAAAGAATGATAAATTTCAATACTGAAATACTATTTCAGTACATCTACCCTCTCTAGCTTATTGAAAACAACAATAATGAGGAAATAAGCTCATGATGAATTGAAATATTTTTTATAAATGACACACATGAAATGAGCCTCTCTCCTTATTGGATTTTACATCTACTAGAATATAAGTATCGAAAAGAAAAGCCGTTTTTATACAGTAAGGACCTTCAAATAACAATAAAAATTTCTTCGTTTCCTGTTTCAAGACAGAGGATATAGGGTTAGACCTCAGTAAAACCAAGTCTCCAGGTTCCAATTTAGGATACGGCCTTGCAGATTTGCGCAAAGCTCGACGAGCTGCTCTACTATGCAAAGTTTCTTTAGCCAATATCAACTTTTTTTCTAAGTCTTCAGTTACGTGAGGTACCTGTAACGCTGTAGGTAAAGACACCCTACTCGCATCGATTTGAGGTTCTCTGGACTAAAGCCCGTAGATTCATGGACTAAAGAATTTAAAAACTTAGAAAAATTATTTAATTCATAAGCCAACCTCGTATGCTGTCCATTACAATATGTTCTACTGAGGCGACCAATTTCTTTCATCACGCGTTCTGATGGGTTCGACTGCGGTCTTTGAATCGACGAAAAAATAACTTTCACGCCCATGCTATTTAAAGTTTCTTTCCAACGTTTGGCCGTAAACTGCGTTCCATGATCATTCAGTATACTCTCGGAATCCCCATTCTCGAAACAGACCATTTGTTAATCGATGTAGAATAGATCGAGTAGTCGCTCGTTTTAGTGGATAAAATGACACCCATTTAGTGAAACAATCTATTATAACTCATATAAATGTGACACCGCCACGGCTACGAGGTAGTGGACCGAACAAATCTAAAGCCAACAGTTCGTTCTTTTTGAAGGAATAATAGCATGCGAAGGCAGATTAAACATAGATGATTGTTTTGTTTTCTGACATTTTCACACCTTTTATGACATACTTTACGTCTTTATACATATTTGACCACCAAACTTCATCTTTCAGCATCACCCAGGTCTTAAAACATCCGAAATGTCCGAAAATTTCATGATAGGTTTTGTCACTTCAATAATCAATACTTTGGGAATACATAAATGAAATTTTTATCATCTGAACCACGCATGTAAAGGAGATCATTCAATATGACAAATTTTGTTAGTAAATTTTGACTCTCTGGATTTTTAATAATATCTCCCTAATTTCGGATCTTCTCGCTGTAATTTCCGAATATTTTTGAAATCTGTGTGTAGATCTTTTGGTAATGTGAACAAAGAAAGTAAGCTAATTGTTTTAGCTAGAGGTGTGTGCGGTCTTATAGCAGCATATCTTGAGAGAGCATCGGCTACTAGATTTTTTGAGCCTGGAATATGTTTCAGTTCGAAATCATACTCTTATTACTAAAGCGTATCTAGCGATCCGTGACGAAAGCAATCTACAAGTTTATAGATATGTTATAGAGCTATTATCGGTGTATATTGTAAACTTTTTCCCAAAAGATAGATGCAAAACTCTTCCAGTGCAAAAACAACAAAAGCTTCTCTCTCATAAATAGTGTAATTTCTTTCCTCACCAATAAAAACGACTAGCCCATGCGATTACTTTTCGTTCACCGTTAATCATTTGAAAGAGTTGTGCTCCTAAACCGACGTCACTTGCGTCTGTTTGTAAGCAGAAAGGTAATCGTGGTTCAGGGTGATATAGGAGCGTGGCTTTTTTCAATTTACCTTTTATTTCATCGAATGCTGCTTGCTCAATATCGGTCCATCTCCACTTGGACTTTTTTTCCAGAAGAAGTGTAAGTGGTGCCGCAGATGTAGAAAAGTTTGGACAAAATGACCTATCAAAATTTGCTAAACCAAGAAATTTTTGCAATTACTTAGGACTCCTAGGTGCCGGATAATCAGCAATAGCCTGAATGCGATTTTCGTCCGGAAAATATCCTGTTTAATCGAGAATATAACCCAAAAACGAAATTTGTTTTCGAAAGAAATTGCATTTTTTTAGACGTAAGGTAAAACCAGCTCGAGCCAAGCGAGAAAATACCAATTGTAAATGATGCAAATGCTGTTCGAAAGTCACGGAAACCACCAATAAATCGTCCACATATCTCTTCAAAAAAGTATCAAATTTTGAGTCAAAAATTTTGGACAAACAACGCGAGAAAGTACTAATGCTTCTGGACAAACCGAAAGGCAAAACTAAAAAGCAATATGTTTTCCCATTGAATCTGAATCCTGTGTATTTTTGGCAATTTGGTGATAAAGGCACTTGCCAATATCCGTGTGTAAGATCAATGGAACTCATAAACCCTATATTGGAAAATGATCGAAAATTTCCTCTACTGAACTAGGAACTTCTTGTTCCTTTTCCATAACTTGATTAATGATGTCTAGCATCGAGTACGATTCTGACAGAATTGTCTTTTTAATGACCGGCATAATGGGAGAAATATATGGAGTGGCCATACGTTTAATAACACTCCACTCTTCCATTTTATCAAGTCCTTTTAACTAAGTCTCGTTGATGAATTGAAACAGGATATTGTTTCAAACAGAACTCGAATCATTTTTTAATTTTATTTCATGAAAATACTCAGCCGTGCAGGCCTATCTGAAAAATTTGTTCGTTTACCTCAAGTAATTTAAGAAAAAGGATTTTGTTTCGAGGAGATAGATCTGCCTCGTCTACAAATTTTGAAATTAATTCTTTATTTTTGATCTCCCCACGTACTTTTCAGTATTCTCATGAAATTTTCATTTTTAATTGTTTGTATGTGTTTAATCCCGCAGAATGTGAAACTCATATTCGTGACCAAAATTCTTGTTCTGTGACTGTTACAGTTTTATTTTCTATCTTGAATGAAATGAAACGTTCCTCAAGATTAATTATGGCTTTTATATTTCAAAAAATCGTTACCGATTATTGGATAAACTAAATCTGGTATCATGAGAAATTCATGACAAAAGTTAATATTTTGAACTAAACAAGGAAGCATTGACTGTTGTTTAATCCTTCTTTGTTTATTTTTAATTGCGCCACTGACTTTTACACCTGTAATAATAATTTACCTGCAATATCTCTTTCGCATTCATTTCGCCTCAACAAACGACTTTTCACTGAGTATTTGAACCTGCATATTCTTCCGCCCAATTACTTCCGCTATTCAATGTATGTCTTTATTCCTGTTCTATACTCTCTAGCTTTTGCCTCACATTTCTGTATTTCTCTGACGCATTTTTGATGCGTATTCTATCATGCGCAATAACAACTAGAATGAATTTATCTTCTTCTATTCTGGTAGGCATAGAGATCTAATTGACCTAAATCACATTGCCATAAGTCATCGATTTCCTTTATGACAGTACGTCTACGTGGAAAGTTATTTCGGGTCGGCTTATGTTGTTCGTTAACAACTTGTATTTTTTCATGCGAGTGGTTCATTGTTAGACCGAATTGGTGGTAGAACACTCAGCGTAGTAGCTTTAGAGGAACTAGACGAAAACTCACTACTTAACTTCTTAAATTCATCATTCATTGTATTAATAGTAATGTAGAGTAATTCCAATCTCTCTTCAACGCTTGATAAAGGTTTAATTGTTTCTTCAACATCCTGAATATTTTTCAATAGTTTCCTAGTTTGTTTTTTCTTGGATATTATCATTTTATCGATTCCAAGTACATCAGTTTCCAGTGCAGTCACACGATTAGTAATACCATCTTTGAACTTATGATAGGCTAACCGAAAAGTCATCAAATTATTGTTAGATTCTTTCAACTTCAGTTCAGATTTATAGTAAAATAATATAAAATCTGTAAATGACAAAAATATTCTATATAAAACTATTCTGTTACAAAGTGTTATACCATTCTTACCTGTACCAAGCTAATCAGGGTTGATTCTATAAGATAGAATTTACTGAATCGCCTAACGGCTACGAATTTCAATTAAACACTATAGATATCGTAAACAATTGTAATTTACTACGATGTAGCTTCCTCAAGCGATGTCGTGAAAGAGTCTCACAAGTGTTGAACAGAAAACATATTAGGCAGTAATAGTTTTAAATTCTGATATGATACCGGTAGTGTCATCTGTATAACATTGGTTGAATAAAATGATTTTGTAATTTATAGGAATCTATTGAATTTACTGAATAATAAAGAATAATAAATTTCAATACTGAAATACTATTTCAGTACATCTACCCTCTCTAGCTTATTGAAAACAACAATAATGAGGAAATAAGCTCATAATTGATTGAAATATTTTTTAAATGACACACATGAAATGAGCCTCTCTCCTTATTGGCTTTTACATCTACTAGATATTAAGTTTCGAAAGAAATAGCCTTTTTATACGGTAAGGACCTTCAAATAACAATATAAATTTCTTCGTTTCCTGTTTCAAGACAGAGGATATAGGGTTGGACCTCAGTAAAGCCAAGTCTCCAGGTTCCAATTTAGGATACGGCCTTGCAGATTTGCGCAAAGCTCGACGAGCTACTCTACTATGCAAAGTTTCTTTAGCCAATATCAACTTTTTTTCTAAGTCTTCAGTTACGTGTGGTACCTGTAACGCTGTAGGTAAAAGAGACATCCTACTCGCATCGATTTTGAGTTCTCTAGGACTAAAGCCCGTAGATTCATGGACTAAAGAATTTAAAACTTAGAAAAATTATTTAATTCATAAGCCCACCTCGTATGCTGTTCATTACAATATGTTCTACAGAGGCGACCAATTTCTTTCATCACGCGTTCTGATGGGTTCGACTGCGGTCTTTGAATCGACGAAAAATAACTTTCACGCTCATGCTATTTAAAGTTTCTTTCCAACGTTTGGCCGTAAACTGCGTTCCATGATAATTCAGTATACTCTCCGGAATCCCCATTCTCGAAACAAATCATTTGTTAATCGATGTAGAATAGATCGAGTAGTCGCTCGTTTTAGTGGATAAAATGACACCCATTTAGTGAAACAATCTATTATAACGCATATAAATGTGACATCGCCACGGCTACGAGGTAGTGGACCAAACAAATCTAAAGCCAAGAGTTCGTTCTTTTTGAAGGAATAATAGCATGCAAAACGGATTAAACATAGATGATTGTTTTGTTTTCTGATATTTTCACACCTTTTATGACATACTTTACGTCATTATACATATTTGACCACCAAACTTCATCTTTCAGCATCACCCAGGTCTTATAAACATCCGAAATGTCCGAAAATCTCATGATAGGTTTTGTTACTTTAATAATCAATACTTTTGGAATTCATAAATAAAATTTTTATCATCTGAACCACGCATGTAAAGGAGATCATTCAATATGACAAATTTTGTTAGTAAATTTTGACTCTCTGGAAGTTTTTAATGATATCTCCTAATTTCGGATCTTCTCGCTGTAATTTCCGAATATTTTTGAAATCTGTGTGTAGATCTTTTGGTAATGTGAATAAAGAAAGTAAGCTAAATGTTTTAGCTAGAGGTGTGTGCGGTCTTATAGCAGCATATCTTGAGAGAGCATCGGCTACTAGATTTTTTGAGCCTGGAATATGTTTCAGTTCGAAATCATACTCTGTGTATTACTAGAGCGTATCTAGCGATCGGTGACGAAAGCAATCTACAAGTTTGGCGATATGTTATAGAGCTATTATCGGTGTATATTGTAAATTTTTTCCCCAAAGGATAGATGCAAAACTTTTTCAGTGCAAAAACAACAGCCAAAGCTTCTCGCTCATAAATAGTGTAATTTCTTTCCCTCGCCAATAAAAGACGACTGGCCCATGCGATTACTTTTCGTTCACCGTTAATCATTTGAAAGAGTTGTGCTCCTAAACCGACGTCACTTGCGTCTGTTTGTAGCAGAAAGGTAATCGTGGTTCAGGGTGATATAAGAGCGTGGCTTTTTCAATTTACCTTTTATTTCATCGAATGCTGCTTGCTCAATATCGGTCCATCTCCACTTGGACTTTTTTCCAGAAGAAGTGTAAGTGGTGCCGCAGATGTAGAAAAGTTTGGACAAAATGACCTATCAAAATTTGCTAAACCAAGAAATTTTTGCAATTCTTTAGGATTCCTTGGTGCCCGATAGTCAGCAATAGCCTGAATGCGATTTTCGTCCGGAAAATATCCTGTTGAATCGAGAATATAACCCAAGAACGAAATTTGTTTTCGAAAGAAATTGCATTTTTTTAGACGTAAGGTAAAACCAGCTCGAGCCAAGCGAGAAAATACCAATTGTAAATGATGCAAATGCTGTTCGAAAGTCACGGAAACCACCAATAAATCGTCCACATATCTCTTCAAAAAAGTATCAAATTTTGAGTCAAAAATTTTGGACAAACAACGTGAGAAAGTACTAATGCTTGTTGACAAACCGAAAGGCAAAACTAAAAGCAATATGTTTTCCATTGAATCTGAATCCTGTGTATTTTTGGCAATTTGGTGATTAAGGCACTTGCCAATATCC
The DNA here is from genome assembly GCA_013387265.2 of Cryptolaemus montrouzieri. Taxonomy (NCBI): domain Eukaryota; kingdom Metazoa; phylum Arthropoda; class Insecta; order Coleoptera; family Coccinellidae; genus Cryptolaemus; species Cryptolaemus montrouzieri. The sequence goes on from JABFTP020000086.1 coordinate 180,591, forward strand.
GTGTGTAAGATCAATGGAACTCATAAACCCTATGTTGGAAAATGATCGAAAATTTCGTCTACTGAACTAGGAACTTCATGTTCCTTTTCCATAACTTGTTAAGATGTCTAGCATCGAGTACGATTCTGACAGAATTGTCTTTTTTAATGACTGGCATAATGGGAGAAATATATGGAGTGGCCATACGTTTAATAACACCCCACTCTTCCATTTTATCAAGTCCTTTTTGAACTAGGTCTCGTTGATGAATTGGAACAGGATATTGTTTCAAACAGAACTCCGAATCATTTTTTAACTTTATTTCATGAAAATACTCAGCCGTGCACCCAGGTCTATCTGAAAAATCGATTCGTTTACCTCAAGTAATTTAAGAAAAGGATTTTGTTTCGAGGAGATAGATCTGCCTCGTCTACAAATTTTGAAATTAATTCTTTATTTTTGATCTCCCCACGTACTTTTCGTATTCTCATGAAATTTTCATTTTTAATTGTTTGTATATGTTTTAATCCCGCAGAATGTGGAAACTCATATTCGTGACCAAAATTCTGTTCTGTGACTGTTACAGTTTTATTTTCTATCTTGAATGTAATGAAACGTTTCTCAAGATTAATTATTGCTTTATATTTGCAGAAGAAATCGTTACCAATTATTATTGAATAAACTAAATCTGGTATCATGAGAAATTCATGACAAAAGTTAATATTTTGAACTAAACAAGGACGCATTGCCTGTTGTTTAATCCTTCTTTGTTTATTTTAAATGCGCCACTGACTTTTACACCTGTACAATGAAAAGGTCGGTATTTCCGTGAAACTGACTCAGTTCACCCCAAATTTGTTCACTAAGTGCGCATATTTCACTACCTGTATCGAGAGTGCTAAGTACTCAAAACTAAAATTTTCACTAATATAGTAGGTGAGCGACGGTCGAGCTGTGCGTGATCAAAATTACATTCTTCTAGGAGATCTTCTCAGGATTATTTACACTGGAGGCCCTACTTAAAACTGCTTTACAATGGGACCTAAACATTGTGAGGAGTGCCATCGTTTTCCGAATCCTGAGATAATTAAAAATTTTCAGCAGTATCAAGTCCAATTTGAGCTACTGTTTTAGTAGGTGTTTTTGAAATTCCTCCTAGTGCTATTTCTAAAATTGAAATTATGGCTATTTTATTACGTTCAATAGGACCTGATGATCTCACCTGAGATCCCAAATCAGTGTTGATTTTCATTTCGAAACGAAAATAATAATCGGCTTGTCGTAACTTATCCATAGCATCTGCCAAACTATGTGTTCCGACTAAAACTGACGAAATATTTAGGAGGGTAATGCCTGGCGATTGTTTTTATCAAAAGTTGTTCAGAATAATTAGGTTCTAAGTGCTTAGACATGGCTACAAATTTCATAAAATGTTCCACAAATGACCCTTCCGATTCTTTATAGAGTGCTGATTTAGTTTCAAGTTGTTCGTTTCATCCCAAAATTGACTGATAAAGGAATTTTTAAAAGATGGGAAATCCATAAAAAATCTAGATATGCTTACTCCACAAGGCCGCCGAACCTTTGAAAAGATTTGAAAGTTTAAATTTGAATTGTTGAAATGAACATCTTTCTAAACTATAACCATACTCTATTTGCGCAATGAAATCCATTGGGTGCAATTCCCAGAATTATCAAAATTAGGCAAACTGAAATTTTATCAGAACAGCTGATTTCATTCAACCGATTAGAATTTAAAACATTATTTTCGTTATTTATTTGCATACTGTGGACCAGATGTCTAATCAGATTTTCTAAGTCCGAATCGTTTGAGGAACCTGCATTTCCATTATTATATCTGAATAGTATGTTATTATTTAAATTAAAATTATTTATCGGGATATCTCTTGACGGAGACAAAGGATGTGTAGCTCTGATGTTCTCGTTGCGATGTTGTTGTGGTGGCCTTCTTATATTGTAAACAGGAAAATGTGGATTCAACACCGAATGTGAATTCACCCTCTCATCTTTATTTTGATTATTCAATCCTACATTTAACGGCATATTAGATGAATTAGTCTTTGACAAAACTTCGGTGGTGGATTATTGAAGGAATGACCCAAATTCATCCTACCTTCATTGTTCGGTTTGACAGGATTGTCGTTTGTACTCTATGATTGTTTCTGGAACTCACGGGTGTGTTTTGGTGTCCATTCGTCATAGTTGTTTTGGCACAGCACCTGTCCCTCTAGTCACTGTTCTTCTTAGATTATATCCCGTCGTTTTGTTTTCCTCATCGTGATTATTTGGTGTTCCTTGGAATGACATTTTTTTTCACTGCCTGATAGCTGCTAACCCACGTTGGGCATCCAAGTTGTGCTGAGTGGGTTTAAGTTGAGAAAAATACAACAAGCTTTCGGGGAAGTAGACGTGTTTAATGATTTATAGTAGAATAATATAAAATCTGTAAAGGACAAAAAAATTTTATATAAAACTATTCTGTTACAAAGTGTTATACCATTCTTACCTGTACCAAGCTAATCAGGGTTGATTCTATAATATAGAATTTACTGAATCGCCTAAGGGCTACGAATTTCAATTAAACACTATAGATATTGTAAACAATTGTAATTTACTACGATGTAGCTTCCTCAAGCGATGTCGTGTGAAAGAGTCTCACAAGTGTTGAACAGAAAAACATATTAAGCAGTAATAGTTTTAAATTCCTAATATGATACCGGTAGTGTCATCTGTATAACATTGTTTGAATAAAATGATTTTGTAATTTATAGAAATCTATTGAATTTACTGAATAATAAAGAATAATAAATTTCAATACTGAAATACTATTTCAACACAGTAGTTCTGGGTGCAAGGTGGTTTGAGTCGTAAGAATGTTCGGACGTCGGATATATTAAAAGGAGGAAGAAGGAAATAGAAGAGGAAAAAGCTAGAGATAAGAATATGCAGGTTCGAATTCTCGGTGAAAAAAGCCGTTCGTAGAGGCGAAAGAAATGTAAAAAGAGGTATTTCAGGTAATTAGAGACTTTGAAGAAGAAAGAAATACAGAGAATGAGTAGGGAAGAACAGTTCTTCAGCGAAGTGAGAAAGGAACAGGGACAAAGGCGAAAAGTAATCTAGGAAGAAGAGCCAATAAGAATATACTAGGAAGAATAACGAAGAGGAGAGCGGAAAATTGAGAAAGTATTGAGGTAAGCAAGATCTAAGAATAACATAAAAATTAAAACGAGAGTCAGAAGCTCAAGCGTAGAAAGTGCTGTTTTGTAGAGACGTAAGTGTTTAGATCTGTGCGACTGCACATTGCTAGAGTAAGTACAAGAAATGCACAAGAGAAGAATGTGAATGGTAAGAGCCTTGGGAAAATCTTGTTTCGTAAAAATTTTGTTGGCCTGGCCTTTCGCCTGTCGCTCGAGAGCCCCGTCCTGTTTCAACCACATTCCATCCTCCATTTCGACCGAAAAGTGCCTCACGCGTTTAGTATATATACACTAGCAGGCCGGCAGATCTACCTTGTAAAGCAAACACCTAGACGGGCAGATCTACCTTGCACCTAAAAATGCCTATGTGGGATGATCTACCTTGTATATCAAACTCCCAGGTGAACAGAACATCCTTGTAAATTTAACGCCTAGGCGGGAAGATCTAACTCTTATATCAAACGCTTAGACGTGCAGATCTACCTCGCAATTTGAACGCTTAGGCAGACAGATGTACCTCTCATCCCCAAACGCCTATGCGCCCTAAAACATCGCGCATAAACTCGCTGAACTATCTCTCGCCTTCAAACGTTCAGAACTAATCTGCGTCCGAACATCCTTACGACTCAAACCACCTTGCACCCAGAACTACCCTGTTATAAACGCATAAGCGCCTCACAGTGTCCTACGCCTAAAATTCGTACTCTTCGAACCACCCCGCGCCTCTATAGGTCAGGCCCTCTGAACGTTCAGACGCTTTGAACACCCAGTGCCCAAAACCAACCTTGCTCGAAGAGCAAGGTTGGTTTTCATTCTTCCTTCCTACCTCCTCAATGTCATTTTTACCCGCAATATCTCTTTCACATTCCTTTCGCCCTAACATAAGACTTTTTCTACTGAGAAATTTGACCTTCATACTCTTCCGCCCGGCTGCTTCGCAAATTAGTTCCGCTCATTGCTGTAGTTCTTACCTCCTGTTTGATACCCTTTTACCTTTTCCTCATAACAAAAATACCCACCATTTTCTCTAGGCCCAGTTCCTCGTCTTCCTCGTTTACTCGCTTCTGTACTTCTGCCGAATTTTCGTTCCATATATCAAGCAGACCACTTCCTCCCAAACTCTTATTTGGCATTTTTCTCTCATTTTATTTATCACGATATTTCTCCGAAACGCTTTCCAATGAATTCTCAAGGCACTCACGTTTCACATTCTCCTCTTGCACATTTCCTGCACTTTCTCAAGCAATGTGCTATCACACAGTTCAAAACACTTAGGTCCTTTTCATACAGCACTTTCTAAGCTCATTTTTCAGTCTCGACTGACCCATCTAGTTACGTCACTTTACCTCGTATAACTGAGACTGCACCACGTTCAAGTATACGAAGTGTAAATAGGAGTTTATCAAAGATATCACAATAATAAACATTCTGGAAAGGGTATACGTGGAGGAATATGCCATTGTAAAACAAATATTCTGAAAGTATTAACAAATGTATGAGGATTCAAACCGTCAAATTTCTACAAAATACACACTCTATACTGACAAGAATAATCTTTATGGCAGTGCAATGAGTCAAAGTCTTCCCTATGGTGGTTTTGAATTTGGTGATACTGACTTTGACGTTACTACGATTCCTGATGAGAATGCAGTTAATTATTTTCTGGAGGTAAACTTGGAATATCCCAAACATATTCATGATCGTCACAGTGATTTACATTTCTGTCCTGAAACTCGTACTCCACAAATTCCAAACAGAAAAAATTACTCACGACTCTATATGATAAGGAACCCTCCTTGTTATTCTTCCTAAGAAATTCCTATTGCGCTTCTTATATTCCTAGATCATTTCTTCCTCTGCCTTCTGATCCTACTTCACACTTTTCTGAAGAACTGTTCTTTCGTACTCAATCTCTGTCTTTCTTACATCTTCAATGTCCTTATCACCTGCAATATCCCTTCGTATTCCTTTCGCCTTTTATCTTAGAGAATTTGAACCTGCATATTCTTCCGTCCTGTCGTTTCGCCAATTACTTCCGCTATTTCTTGTAGTTCTTTATACCTGTTTTATACTCTCTAGCTTTCTCCTCATATTTCAAATACTCACGATTTCCTCTAGACCCAGTTCCTCATTTTCCTCGTTTACTCGCTTCTGTATTTCTCTGCCGCATTTTTGTTCCGTATTCAAAGCATACCTTTTCCTCCCAAACTCTCATTCGGCATTTTTCTCCCATTTTATTGATCGATGCTCCTCTGAAATGCTTTCCCAAGATTTTCTCAAGGCTCTCACAATTCACATTCTCTTCTTGTACATTTCTTGCACCTGCTCAAGCAAAGTGCTATCGCACAAATCTAAACACTCAGAACAATTAGGTCCTTTCCATACAGCACTTCCTGAGCTTATGCTACTGTCTCTTGTTTTAATATTTATACCTTTCTTAGGTCTTGCTAACCTTCAATTCTTTCTGTGATGTTCACACTGCCCTCTCTTTGTTATTCTTCCTAATAAATTCTTTTTGCGCTTCTCATATTTGTAGATCACTTTTCGCTTTTGTCTCCTGTTCCTACTTTCCACTTCTCTGAAGAACTGTACTTCCTTACTCATTCTCTGTTTGTCTTTCCTCTTCACAGTATCTTATTCCTGCAATATTTCTTTCACATTCCTTTCGCCTTAACCTACGACTTTTTTCTTTGAGAATTTGGACCTGCATATTCTTCCGTTCTGCCGTTTCGCCATTTACCTCCTCTCGTTCCTGTAGTTCTTTCCTCATATTCGATACTCTCCTGTATTTTCCTCATAACATAAATACTCACTATTTTCTCTAGGCCCAGTTCCTCATTTTCCTCGTTTACTGCTTCTGTACTTCTGCCGCATTTTCGTTCCATATTTTAAGCAGACTTCTTCCTCCCAAAGTTTCATTTGGCATTTTTCTCATTTTATTTATCGGTATATTTCTCCGAATAGCTTTTCTAAGAATTCCTCAAGGCACTCACGTTTCAAATTCTCCTCTTGCTGATTTTCTGCACTTCCTTAAGCAATGTGCTATCACAAAGTTTGAAATACTTAGGTCCTTTTTATACAGCACTTTCTAAGCTCATGTTTCTGTCTCATGTGACCCATCTAGCTACGTCATTTTACCCACGTATAACTGAGACTGCATGCTCAAGTATACGAAGTGTAAATTAGAGCTTATCAAAGATATCACGATGGTGAACTTTCTGGAAAGGATTATTTGTAGAGGAATACGCCAATGTTCAAACAATTACACTGAAAGTAATACCAAATTGAATTAGCGATTTGAACCTCATATTTCTACAAAATACACACTCTATACTGACATTATTAATCTTTTGGCGAAGCAATGGCCAAAAGTCTTCCTATGGTGGCTCTAAATTTGGTGACTGACATTGACGTTACTACGATACCCGATGAGAATCCAGTTGGTTATTTTCGGCGGAGGTAAACTTGGAATATCCCAATCATTCTCATGATCGTCACATTAACCTTTCTATCCTTGAACTCGTACTCCACCAAACTTCATACAGAAAAAATTACTCACCTTATTATTATTCTTCCTAAGAAATTCTTATTGCGCTTCTCATATTCCTAGATCATTTCCGCCTCTGTCTTCTGCTCGTACTTCACACTTTTCTGAAGAAATGTTCTTTCATACTCAATCTCTGTCTTTCTTATATCTTCAAAGTCTCTTATTACCTGCAATATCTCTTTCGTATTTCTTTCGCCTTAGCAAACGATTTTTTTCACTGTGAATTTGAACCTGCATATTCTTCCGTCCTGTCGTTTTGTCAATTAACTCCACTATTCCCTGCAGTTCCTTATACCTGTTCTATTCTCTCTAGCCTTTTCCTCGCATTTCAACTACTCACTATTTCCTCTAGGCCCAGTTCCTCAATTTCCTCGTTTTGTCGCTTCTGTATGTCTCTGCCACTTTTGTTCCTTATTCAATGCATACCTTTTCCTTCCATAACCTGATTTGGCATTTTTCTCTCATTTTGTTGATCGGGATGTTTCATAGAAACAGTTTCCTAAAGTTTTCTCGAGGGTCTCACCATTCATTCTCTTCTTGTACATTTTTCCTCTTACACAAGCTATGGGCTGTCGCATAGATCTTATGTCTCTTTCATACAGCAGTTTCTAAGCTCATGCTTCTATCTCTTGTTTTAATATTTTAGCCTTTCTTAGATCTTGCTTACCGTCAATTTTTTCCTTGATGTTAACACTGTCCCTCTTTTTAAATTTTCCTAAATAATTCTTATAGCGCATATTCCTTGATCATTTTCCGACTTCTGTTCCTACTTCTCACTTTTCTGAAGAACTTGTCCTTCGTACTCAATCTCTGTCTTCATTACCTATTCAAAGTCTCCTTTTACCTGCAATATCTCTTTTGTATTCCTTTCGCGTCAACAAACGACTTATTTGACTGAGAATTTGGTCCTGCATATTCTTCCGCTCTGCCGTTTCGCCTATTACTTCCGCTCGTTCCTGTAGTTCTTTCCTCCTGTTTGATTCTCTCTTGCATTTTCCTCTTATCGCAAATACTCACTATTTTTTCTTGGCCTAGCTGCTCATTTTCCTCGTTTACTCAATTCTGTACTTCTGCCGAATTTTCGTTCCATATTTCAAGCAGAATTTTCTTCTCAAACTCCCATTTGGCATATTTCTTGATTTTATTTATCGGGATATTTCTCGAAACGCTTTCCTGAGTTTTTCTCAAAGGCACTCACGTTGCACATTCTCCTCTTGCATATTTCCTGCACTTTCTCGATCAATATGCTATCACACAGTTGAAAACCCTTAGGGTCCATTTCATACTAAGCTAAGTAGTTAGCGATCAACTAAAGAAGCAATTAGATTTAACTTAAACAGTGAACTTATCGAAAAATGATTTGGAAAGTACAATAAATAAAAGAATTCGGATATATCAGCTAATTCCAGAACACTTTTATATACCCTAAACTCTATTGAAAACATAATCTATCTAAGCCTATCATGAGTTCAAAGATGGTATTACTGATCGTGTGACTGCACTGGAAACTGATGTACTTGAAAACGATAAAATGATAATATTCAGTGAAGAGCAAACGAGGAAACTATTGAAAATATTCAGGATGTTGAAAATCAATTAAACCTTTATCAAGTATTGAAGAGAGATTTGGATTACTCTACATTACTATTAATACAATGAATGATGAATTTAGGAAGTTGAGAAGTGAGTTTCCATCTAGTGCCTCTAAAGCTTTTACGCTGAGTGTTCTACCACCAATTCGGTCTAACAGTGAACCAATCGAATGAAAAAATACAAGTTGTTAACGAACAACATAAGCCGACACGAAAATTTTCTACGTAGACGTACTGTCATAAAGGCATTCGATGACATAAGGCAATGTGATTTGGCTCAATGGGATTTCTATGCCAACAGAATAGAGAACATAAATTTATTCTAGTTGTTATTGAGCATGCATTGAATACCAACAAAACTGCGTCAGAAAAATACAGAAGTATGAGGAAAAGACTACAGAGTATAGAACAGGTACAAAAATTACATTGAATAGCGGAAGTCATTGGCGAAACGACAGGGCGGAAGAATATGCAGGTTCAAACACTCAGTGAAAAAGTCGTATGTTAAGGCGAAAGGAATGCGAAAGAGATATTGCAGGGAATTCTTATTGCTTTTCTTTCTTCTAGATCATTTTCCAAGGATCTAGACTGCGAAGTACAGCAGTGAGTTAACGAGGAAAATTAGGAGCTTGGCCTAGTGAAAGTAATGAGTGAGTGAAATGTGGGAAAAAAGGCTAGAAAGTATTGAACTGGAATAAAGAACTACATGGAAGAGCGGAAGTAATTGGCGAAACGACAGAGCGGAAGAATATGCAGGTTCAAATTCTCAGTAAAAAATTCGTTCGTAGAAGCGAAAGAAATGTAAAAGATATTTCAGGTAATGAGAGACTTTGAAGAGGAAAGAAATACAGAGCATAGTAGGGAAGAACAGTTCTTCAGCGAAGTGTAAGAAAAGAACAGGGACGATGTCAAAAAATAATCAAGGAAGATGAGAAGCCCAATAAGAATATACTAGGAAGAATAACACAGAGGATAGCGGTAAAATCAAGGAAAGAATTGACGTAAATCAAGATCTAAGAATAACATAAATATTAAAACGAGAGTCAGAATCTCAAGCGTAGAAAGTGTTGTATTGTAGAGACGTAAGTGTTCAGATTTGTGCGACAGCACATTGCTAGAGTAAGTGCAAGAAATGTGCAAGAGGAGAATGTGAATGGAGAGAGGAATGGGTAGTTTGGACACTGGGTGTTCAAGGCGTCTGAACGATCAGAGGGCCTGACCTGTCGAGGCGCGGGTGGTACGAAGAGTACGAGGTTTAGGCGTAAAACACTGTGGAGCGATTGAGCATTTATAACAAGGTTGTTCTGGGTGCAAGGTGGTTTAGTCGTAAGCATGTTCGCACGCAAGATATTTCTGGACGTTTGAAGGCGAAAGATAGTTCAGGAGTTTATGCGCGATGTTTCTTGGGGCGTATAGTCGTTTGGAGATGAGAGGTACATCTGTCTGCCTAGGCGCTCTGAAAACATCGCGCATGAACTCCTGAACTATCTCACACTTCAAACGTCCAGAACTAACTGATTCCGAACATCCTTACGACTAAAACCACCTTGCACCCAGAACTACCTTGTTATAATCGCTCAAGCGCCCCACAGTGTTTTAAGCCTAAAACTCCTACTCTTCGAACCATCCTGCGCCTCGATAGGTCAGGTCCTCTGAACGTCCAGACGAGGAAAATTAGGAGCTTGGCCTAGTGAAAGTAGAGAGTAAGTAAAATGTGCAGGAAAAAGGCTAGAGAGTATTGAGCAGGAATAAAGAACTACATGGAAGAGCAGATGTAATTGGCGAAACGACAAGGCGGAAGATTATGCATGTTCATATTCTCCGTAAAATAGTCGTTTGTGAGAGGCACAAGGAATGTGAAAGGATATTACAGGTATTGAGAGACTTAGAACTGGAAAGAAATACAGAGAGAGTCGGGAAGAACAGTCAGTTGCTAGGTAATTCAGGATGGCAGTTTATTGAACGTTTAAGGACTTTAGGCGTTTGAATATTCTAGAAACTCTTTCGCCGGGAGAGTCGAAGTGCCAAGTTGTTCGAGGCGCAAGGATGGTTTTGGGAACTGGGTGTTCAAGGCGTCTGGGCGTTCGGAGAGCCTGACCTATCAAGGCGCGGGTGGTTCGAAGAGTACGAGTTTTAGGCGTAAAACACTGTGGGCGCTTGAGCGTTTATACAAGGTAGTGGTTTGAGTCGTAAGGATGTTCGGACGCAGGATAGTTCTGGACGTTTGAAGGCGAAAGATAGTTCAGGGAGTTTATGGGCGATGTTTTTCGGGGCGCATAGAAGTTTGGGGTTGAGAGGAACATCTGTCTGCCTAGGCGCTCCGAAAATCTTCGCGCATAATCTCCCTGTACTAACTTTGGCCTTCAAACGTCCAGAACTATCCTGCGTCCGAACATCCTAATGAATCAAACCACCTTGCACCCAGAACTACCTTGTCATAAACGCTCGAGCGCCCCACAGTGTCTTACGCCTAAAACTCGTACCTTAGAATCAACCCGCGCCTCGATAGGTCAGGCCTCTGAAGGAAAAAGAAATACAGATAATGAGTAAGGGAGAACAGGTCTTCAGAAAAGTGTGGAAAAGGAACAGAAGATAATGGCGGCAAATGATCTAGGGAGATGAGAAACGCACTAAGAATTTACTAGGAAGAATAACAAAGAGGGACAGTGTGAAATTCAGGAAAGAATTAAAGTTAGCAAGATCTAGGATAGCATAAATATCAAAACGAGAGACAAAAGCTTCAGCGTAGAATGTGCTGTATGTTAGAGACGTAAGTGTTCAGATCTGTGAGACAGCACATTAATAGAGTAAGTACAAGAAATGCGCTAGAGGAGAATGTGAATGGTGAGAGCCTTGGGAAAAACTTGTTTCGTGTAAAGATTTAGTCGGCCTGGCCTTCGCCTGCCGCTCGAGCCCCGTCCTGGATCTACACACTCCATCCCTCCATTTGACCGAAAAGTGCCTCATGCGTTTGGTTTATATACACAAGCAGGCCGGCAGATCTACCTTGTGAATCAAACACCTAGACGGGCAGATCAACCTTGCACCCAAAAACGCCTATATGCCCCGAAGAACATCGCGCAAGAACTCCCTGAACTATCTTTCGAATTCAAACGTCCAGGGTATCCTCCATTCGAACATCTTTACGACTCAAACCACCTTGCACCCAGAACTACCTTTTATAAACGCTCAAGCGCCCCACAGTGTTTACGCCTAAAACCCGTACCCTACGAACCGACCCGCGCTCGATTTTTCAGGCCCTCTGAACGTCAGACGATGAAAATTAGGAGCTTGGCCTAGTGAAATTGTGAGTAAGTGAAATGTGACAAAAAGGCTAGAGTATTCAACAGGAATGAGGAACTACAGGAAAGAGCGGAAGCAATTGGCGAAACGACAAGGCGGAAAAGTATGCGGTTCAAATTCTCGGTGAAAAAAGTCGTTCGTAGAGACGAAAAGAAAGTACAAGAGATATTACAGGTAATGAGAGACTTTGAAGAGAGAAATACAGATAATGAGTTGGGAAGAACAGGTCTTCAGCGAAGTTTGAGAAGGAACAGAAGACAAAGGCAAAAATGAAATAGGAAGATGGGAAGCGCAATAGGAATATACTAGGAATAATAAAAAGAGGAGAGCGTGAAAATCAAGGAAAAAATTGACGGTAAGCAAGATTAAAGGATAGCATAAATATTAAAACGAGAGTCAAGAGCTCAAAGCGTAGCAAGTGCTGTATGGTGAAGACGTTAGTATTTGGATGAGTGCGACAGCACATTACTAGAATAAATGCAAGTAATGTGCAAGAGGAGAATGTGAATGGGAAGCCTTGGGAAAATCTCATGAAAGCGTTTCAGAGAAATAACCCGATCAATAAAATGAGAGAATGATGACAAATGAGGGTTTGGGAAGAAGATGTCTGCTTGAAACATGAAAGTAAATGTGGCAGAAGTACAGCAGTAAGTTTACGAGGAAAAAAAAGCAGCTTGGACTAGAGAAAGTAGAGATTAAGTGAAATATGTAGAAAAAGGCTAGAGTATTGAGCAGAAATAATTGGCGAAACGACAGGGCGGAAGATTATGCATGTTCATATTATCGGTGAAAATAGTCGTTTGTAGGGGCACAAGGAATAAAAAGAGATATTACAGGTAATGAAGACTTAGAACAGGAAAGAAATACAGTTGCTAGGTATTTCAGGATGGCAGTTGATGGAACGTTCAAGAAGCTTAGGCGTATGAGGATTCTAGAAACTTTTGGCCCGGAGAGTCAGGTGCCAAGTTGTTCGAAGCGCAAGGTTGGTTTTGGGCACTGGGTGTTCAAGGCGTCTGGACGATCAGAGGATTGACCTATCGAGGCTGGGGTGGTACGAAGAATTTGCAGCGAGTTTGGGCGTAAAACACTGTGGCAAACATAGGAGGTACATCTGTCTGCCTAGGCGCAGTGAAAACATCACGCTGAACTCCTTAACTATCTGCTTTTTCAAACGTCAGAACTAACCTGATTTCAAACATCCTTACGACTAAAACCACCTGCACAGAACTATTATAATCAACGTCAACCTTCTGTTTCAAACAAAACTCCACCCGCGCCTCGATAGTCAAGTCTCTTCAGACGAGGAAAACTAGGAGCTTGGCCTGAGTGAAAGTAGAGTAAGTGAAAGTATGTAGGAAAAAGCTAGAGAGTATTAAGCAGGAATAAAGAACTACATGGAAGAGCAGATGTAATTGGCGAAACGACAAGGCTGAAGATCATGCATGTTCATATTTTCTCATAAAAATAGTCGTTTGTAGAGGCACAAGGAATGTGAAAGAATATTACAGGTAATGAGAGACTTAGAACTGGAAAGAAATACAGAGAATGAGTCAGGAAGAACAGTCAGTTGCTAGGTAATTCAGGATGGCATTTGATGGAACGTTCAAGTAGCTTAGGCGTTTGAGGATTCTAGAAACTCTTTCACTGGGAAAGTCAGTGCCCAATTGTTCGAAGAAGCGAAAGGTTGGTTTAGGGCACTTGGTGTTCAAGGGTCTGAAGCATTTCAGAGAAATATCGATCGATAAAATGAGAGAATGATGCAAATGAGGTTTGGAAGGAAGTGGTATGCTTGAAATATGAAACGTAAATATGACAGAAGTCAGTAAGTTAACGAGGAAAATAAGGCTTTGCCTAGTGACAGTAGTGAGTAAGTGAAATGTGAGAAAAAGGCCAGAGAGTATTGAACAGGAATGAGGAACTGGGAAAGAGCAATTGGCAAGATAGGGCGGAAGAATATGCAGGTTCAAATTGTCGGAGAAAAAACGTTCGTAGAGATGAAAGGAAAGTAAAGAGATATTTCAGGTAAAGAAAGACTTTTAAGAGTAGAAAATACAGAGATGAGTAGGAAGAACAGTTCTTCAGCAGAGTGTGAGGAAGGAACATAAGACAAAGGCAAAAAATAATCTAGGAAGATAAGAAGCGCAATAGGAATTCACTAGAATAATAACAAAATGGGAGAGCGTGAAAATCAAGGAAAAAATTGACGGTAAGCAAGATCTAAGGATAGCATAAATATTAAAACAAGAGACAAGAGCTCAAGCGTAGAAGAAGCTGTATGGCAGAGACGTAGGTGTTTAGATCATGCGACAGCACATTGCTAGAACTAAGTGCAAGAAATGTGCAAGAGGAGAATGTGAATGATGAGAGCCCTGGGAAAATCTCATGAAAGCGTTTCAGATAAATAACCCGATCAATAAAATGAGAGAATAATGCCAAATGGGGTTTGGGAGGAAGGGTCTGCTAGAAATATAAAACTTTAATGTGGCAGAAGTACAGCAGAAACTTAACGAGGAAACCTAGGAGCTTGCCTAGTGAAAGTAGTGAGTAAAGTGAAATGTGAGGAGAAAGCTAGAAGAAGAATATGCAGGTTCGAATTCTCGGTGAAAAAACCGTTCGTAAAGGCGAAAGAAATGTAAAAGAGGTATTTCAGGTAATTAGAGACTTTGAAGAGGAAAGAAATACAGAGAATGATGAAGAACAGTTCAGCGAAGTGTGAGAAAGGAACAGGGACAAAAGGCGAAAAGTAATCTAGGGAGAAGCCAATAAGAATATACTAGGAAGAATCACGAAGAGGGAGGCAGGAAAATTAAGGAAAGTATTGAGGTAAGCAAGATCTAAGAATAACATAAAGAATTAAAACGAGAGTCAGAAGCTCAAGCGTAGAAAGTGCTGTATTTTAGAGACGTAAGTGTTTAGATCTGTGCGACAGCACATTGCTAGAAAAATTAAGAAATGTGCAAGAGGAGAATGTGAATGGTGAGAGCCTTGGAAAATACTCGAAAGCGTTTCAGAGAAATATCCCGATCAATAAAATGAAAGAAAAAATGCCAAATAAGAGTTTGGGAGGAAGTGGTCTGCCTCAAATATGAAACGGAAATTTGGCTGAAGTACAAAAGTAAGAAAACGAGGACAATCAGGAGCTATTCCTTCGGAAAGAGTGATAGGTGAAATTTGAGAAAAGGTAGAGTATTGAACAGGAATAAGAACTACATGAAAGAGCGGAGTAATTGGCAGAAACGACAGGGCGGTAGAATATGCAGATCATATTCTCGGTAAAAAAAATTCGTAGAGGCACAAGGAATGTGAAGAGATAACTCAGGTAATGAGAGGCTTTGAAGAGAAATACAGAGATTGGTGGGAAGAACAGTCAGTCGCTAGGTAATTCTGGATGGCAGACGATGAAACGTTCGAGAGCTTGGGCGTTTGAGGATTCTAGAAACTCCTTCGCCGGGAGAGTCGGGTGCGCAGTTGCTCGAAGCGCAAAGGTTGGTTTTGGGCACTGGGTGTTCCAGCGTCTGGACGTTCAGAGGGCCTGACCTATAGAGGCGCGGGGTGAAGGTACGAATTTTAGGCGTAAGACACTGTGAGGCGCTTGAGCATAACAAGGTAGTTCTGGATGCAAGGTGGTTTGAGTCGTAAGGATGTTCGGACGTAGGATAGTTCTGAACGTTTGAGCAAAGATAGTTCAGGGAGTTTCTGCGCGATGTTTTAGGGGCGCATAGGCGTACATCTGTCTGCTTAGGCGTTCAAATTGCGAGGTAGATCAGCACGTCTAAGCGTTTTGATATAAAAGGTAGATCTTCCGCCTAGCGTTTAATAGGATGTTCTGTCCATAGGAGTTTGATATACAAGGTAGATGAGCCCATAGGAGATTTTGGGTGCAAGGTAAACGGGCAGATCCTGTTTAGGTGTTTTGCTTTATAAGGTGAATCTGACGGCCTGCTAGTGTATATTTACTAATCGCATGAGGCACTTTTCGGTCAAAATGAAGGGATGGAATGTGGCTGAACCGGACAGGGCTCTCGAGCAGCAGGCGAAGGCAAGGCCGAATAAATTTTTACAAACAAGACTTTCCCAAAGGCTCTCACCATTCCACATTCTTCTCTTGCACATTTTTTGTACTTTCTCTAGTGAGTGCTGTCGCAAAGATCTAAACACTCACGTCTCTACAATACAGCACTTTTACCTTGAGCTGACTCTCGTTTTAATAATTATGTTATTCTTGGATCTTGATTAACTTCAATTCTCTTCTTGATTTTCCCGCTATCGTTCTTTGATCACACTTCGCTGAAGAACTGTTCTTCCCTACTCATTCTCCGTATTTTTCCCTCTTAAAGTCTCATTACCTGAATATCTCTTTATTTCTTCCGCCTCTGAACGATTTTTTCACAGAATTTTAACCTGCATATTCTTCCGTCCCGTCGTTTCGCCAATTACTTCCATCTTCCATGTAGTTCTTAATTCCATTTCAATACTCTCTAGCCTTTTCCAACATTTCACTTACTCATTACTTTCCTAGGCCAAGCTCTAATTTTCCTCATTAACTCACTGCTGTACTTCGCAGTCTAGATCTTAGGAAGATCTGGGAAGATGAGGAGTGCAAGAAGAATTACCTGCAATATCTCTTTACTTTTCTTTCGCCTTAACAAACGACTTTTCCACGATATTTGAACGCCATATTCTTCCGCCTGTCGTTTCGCCAATCACTTCCGCTATTCAATGTAATTTTTATACCTGTTCTTCCTTACTCATTCTCTGTTTGTCTTTCCTCTTTGCAGTCATATCACCTGCAATATTTCTTTCATTCCTTTCATAGCAACCAACGACTTTTCCACTGAAATTTGGACCTGCATATTCTTCCGCTCTTCCGTTTCGCCATTACCTTCTCGTTCCTGTAGTTCTTTCTTCATGTTCAGATACTCTCTTGTCTTTTCCTCATAACATAAATACTATTTCTCTAGGCCCAGCTCCTCATTTTTCTCGTGTACTTTCTTCTGTGTTACTGCCGCATTTTTGTTCCACATTTTAAGCAGACTTTTCCTCCCAAATTCTCATTTGGAACTTCTCTCTCATTTAATTTATCAGGATATTGCTCGAAAAACTTTTCAACAATTCCTCAACGCACTCACATTTCAAATTCTCCTCTTGCTGATTTTCTGCACTTCCTCAAGCAATGAGCTATCACAAAGATTTCAACACTTAGGTCCTTTTCTTTAGCACTTTCTAGCTCATGTTTTCTGTATCATCTCACCCAT
Organism: Cryptolaemus montrouzieri; assembly: GCA_013387265.2. Classification (NCBI taxonomy): domain Eukaryota; kingdom Metazoa; phylum Arthropoda; class Insecta; order Coleoptera; family Coccinellidae; genus Cryptolaemus; species Cryptolaemus montrouzieri. The sequence goes on from JABFTP020000086.1 coordinate 197,485, forward strand.
CTAGCTACGTCTCTTCACCCTAGTATACCTGAGACTGCATGCTCCAAGTATACGAAGTGTAAATTAGAGCTTATTAAAGATATCGATGGTAAACTTTCTGGAAATGAGGAATACGCCAATGTTCAAACAATTACTGTAAGTAAT